>CM030370.1:118499744-118852518 GCA_003604175.2 Clonorchis sinensis
ACATCTGTTGTGGACCATCGATGACTGCAGAGAGCAGCCTGCATTGACTAGTGACATGATTGCGGCTAGATGCAGAATAAAAACTGAGTGCAAAGTAACAGGGGTTATCACGTATATGTTATGTTGGTGTGAGAAAATTCAACAAATAACACGTATAAACTCTGTAAATAGTTTGAACAGGGAAAGAATTCTTGCACGAACTAGCACGAAACCAATTCCAAACACACGCTATGGGGTGATCCTGATATTCGCTCGAACTGCTTCACGCAGTGCATCAGTTCGTGAACGTTGCAGTATAGGCGGCTACCCAGGCGATTCACCAACATGGTGCTAACGTCCGCTGCGTATCCTTCAGCAGACACGGGAGCAGTTGCAACGACCGCCTGCGACGAGGAAGCCATGACGAGTGTGCCTCACCGCGGTGCGCGGACTAGTGCCAACAAGTGAAAACGGGGAACTAGCATTTATCTTCGATGAAAGTGTACTACTGAAAGCCTTAGCTGCTAGGCCCGTGTCAATGTGCGACGCTGCTTATGAAGCCCCACCTATACACGGCAACCCAATTCAGTGGTGATTGTCGGTTTTTCATACTCACGACTGTACGCGTTTTCAATCATCGCGAATGCATATTGTGACTACCAGGCCCGCGGCTGTGTGCCGCTACTTACGAGGTCTCGCCTATGCACAGTTACCTAATTCAGTGAGCAACGACTGCCTCTCATACTCATAACTGTACGCGACGTTGCTTATCTTTGCTACCTATAGTAAGCCCCAGGTCAGTAACTATGCAGGCCGATGAAAATGAGGCCTAAACTATGCGTGATGGCCTAACCTGATGGCCTGCCATAAAAGTTTAGCTGTAGCGCCCTTTTGGTGCCTAGCTGCCTTGCAACCAGAAGGAAGCACGAGGGGTAGGATACTGCCAGGTTGCCTAGGCCTAAACAGGGGAAGTCGAGAGGGTTCAAACCATGGACCTTCCGGTTAGTAAATTTGCGCTCTAACACTGATGCATCTTGCCTGTCCTACTCATACCTGTACCCGATGTCACCTAAATTGGCTACTTATCGTATCTGCTAGGCCCGTGTCTATGTGCGGCGTTGGTTATGCGCGGTAACCTAATCCGTCATACTCATAACCGTACGCGTTTTCGCTTATCTCTGCTACTTAAAATAAACATCAGGCCAGTATTTATGCGAACCGATGAATACGAGGGCCCAACTATGCACACTAACCTAATCTAACGACAAACGACGGGCGTCATACTCATAACTCAGGAAGCCGCTTTTACTCGATAGGGTTTCTGAAAGGAAAAATGTATAGGCAATTATGACTCGTACACATCTTCCGTGATATCATCTAAAACACACAAACAAACATGACGTCCGTTACAAGGCTGTCCAGAAACTGAAGTATGTCAGTGCAATGATGGCACGGCACTTCCATACCCAGTTTGATGGCACACCCGGAACTAATCCCTTCCCACTCTTGACTCTAACCTCTCGCCCACCTGGTCCATTGGCTGCAACTACGAGCAGACTCACGCTTTATTCTGTGCTGCCTGATCAAGCTACCCACCAGTAATGGATAAACATTCTTATTATCTTACACTTTGTAGGTGCGGAGTGCATACTAAAGGACGCGATGAATTTGGTCAGTTCATTCAAAAACACCTACGTCTTTTCCTCCTCTTGGAAGAAGGGAACGATGTCCTCATACTCCATATCGACATACTCCATATCGATATTTGAGAACCAGAGTCCAGAAGAAATTAATTAGTTAGAAATTGTGACCACTTTTGGCTGTTTGCAACTTCGGGCCGCAGTCTAACTCACATCACAGTGCTTTCTAGCAGTCTTTCTGAGACGTTTTCTGTTTTGAGTCCCCGATATAGAAACGGCTGTCTTGTTGCCTCGTCTGAATGACAGCAATGAAACACCGTGCGCCTTCAATGGACCCAAGAATATCCTTGATCCATGCTAGTCTTAATCTGTAACGATTCCTTGGCGAATCCTAACCACAATGACAACCCGAAACGACTCACCCAAGATGTTTACGTACGGGGCTGCCCACGGATCCAAGTACGGCGTCGCGATGACGGTACCGCGACTACCACACCCAGTCTGATGGTTTGTCCGTAGTTCACCATATCTATGATATTTCCCGAATGAGGGTGTTACGTCACCCACAAGACCATCTCAATCCGTTTAATTTGCGCCAGGAATTGAAAGCACTGGCCACCTTATTGTGCTGTCTGCTTGTTCTGCCTATAAACACACTAATTATCCCAACGTTAATATCGATGGTTTGGGACAGCCTTGCGCCCGATATATCGTATACTGACCATCATCATCAAAAGCTGTGACGAATTCCTCGGCGTGGTTCGGCAGGACGTCTGCCACAACGATAGGAGACTTTTTCATATACAGGTCATGAAAAACTGGTCAATTTTGAGTTTTTGCTTCGACATGAAGGGCGCAATTATTGTTTTTATGGTTTCGAGATTATTTCCAAATGCAATGCAAAAGAAAACACGTGAAGAAATCGGCTCTTCAACAAATTTCCCACCGCCATCAGGGAAGAACCACGCGAAGCTATTAATAGCCATTAAAATATGAATTTAGAGCGAACAGTGAACTTCGAGTACGTTTAAACAACTTTCAACAAAACTGTGGCCGCATCGGGCAACCTTAAGGGACCGAATAAATACCATCAGATGCTGAAACTTTATGCTAAAGTTTTCTTGGTTTCAGAGAAATTTTGGGTATGCATCCAAGGCTCAGCTGATAATGATAGTTTCAGAGCAAGCATTTCGATGCCGTTGACGCAGATGGTTTAGGTACGGCCTTAACCGCAGATCCTTTCTAATTTCATTTTGTACCGGACATACACTTACTTGTAGCCATCAGCCAGCACATTCTAAGCTGGGGATAAATGCATGTACAGCCGATACTTAGAAACCCTCAAGATACTACGTCACACAATAGTCAGGCATGGGTTCATATGTGTTAGTCCTCGACCCCTCTCCTTAGCCGAGAGAAGAACGGTGGACACTGCTAGTTTCCCGGTCGTGTCTGCTGTAAATCAGATGGACCCATTTTTGCGGATGATTTCAATGCCCCGCGTAGGTTCGAAATGAGGGCGATGTTCCTTCATACTTGTCGGCCCAAAGGCTCCCACATAAAAAAGCTTTCCCCTCCTTGGGTCAGGAAGCCAACCAGAATGAAGAAAGTGAACACAACCTCCACCCAAGGTCTATTTCTTACAAGGTAGCCCCGTGATTTGGAGGAATATGTCTCAGAGAATTTCGTGGGTAACGAAGACCTTAGACTTCTCACAGTCTTAAAGTGGATAAGTAACCTCGGAAGAAACCATAAAATAAGAACCACTGGGCAAACGTTGTTGTGCTGGAGAGGGAAGCCGTTAAAATGTGTTGTGGGACAACCCCGATCTGGAGGACTGGTGGCAGCTTATACGATATAACAGTTCACCTGACTACTAGACATGGTCCGATCAGATATGCTGTACCCAAAAACATTCGTATTTGTGGAAGTCCTCCGTTCAACTAAAAATCCCTTGCCTGGCCAAGTTGTCGGGAAATGTTATGACGCTGACGGCTTCTCCATTAAAATGTGAACAAAAAATATGCGCCAAAGGAATGTTGAGGATTTAAGCTGTTCGAAATGTCAGGACAAACCTTGAAACCAGGCTTGCTGGATCTAAGAGCCGGTGTAGAAAATATGGCAGATGCTTTGCTAGCTGAAACCCTTGCCTGATGTTCTGACACCATACAGTCATTCGTAATAGATACTGTGCTTACAGAAGTAAGACACTGAAAAACATTTCCAATTAAAAAAATATCTTTTGTCTTTTCCACTCATAAGGAGCATTTTCTTACAACGTGGTATTTTACATTGTTCATATCACTTTCACAGACAAACTCCCTCATAATTCGTTGGCCGTTCCATCGTTTGGTAGCTAATTAAACTAAATCCATGCATAAGAAAGTTTATGAGTCACCTACAGTTAGTTTTGAGCTACATTCGAATGCATTGCTTCCGAAGTATAACAAGGTCGTTCAGTACCTAATGTCCAGCTGGCTAAAACTCAGGCGAAACAGAAGATGCACCGAATCCCACCATTTCAAAAGTGTCGGATTTAACTGTATCACCGCATATTGAAATTTGCAACAGAGTTTCATATTGGTCAGGATCTCACAGCCCTGGTGGGTTGCGCTTCTTGGAATCAATCAGCATTGAGGCGGGAATAGAACCCACAGGAAAACTCCCTCAGAAAGGATCCGATCGACCTTGAAATATTGAATTCAGTGCCCTGCATCACCACCATGGACAGAACCTTTGGAAAATAGATGAAGTATATAATATCACCAACCTGTGTTGTAAATTCGAACGGGACTTCGTCAAGAGTCGGTGGCTATGGTCACTGAAATTGGGACCAATTCCGGAAGTGACCTAAATCGACAAACATATCACCGACGTTTAACCTAAGGGGAAATTTCCGGATTGGTATTAGCGGATGACTTATCGGAAAGAATGTCTTGGCAATTTCTCTTGGTGGTAATGAATGAAATATGAAAAAGTCAAAATATAAAAAAACAAATAAAATGTAAAAACCATGTGGCGTGATTTTATTAGTGCTTCCAAACTTCGAGGCTGGAGACAAGAAGTAATGTTTATCGCACTGAATAGTCCCTGAATAGTGTTTGATCCCCTTGACGTAACAAGGATTTCGTGGATGCACCCGTCGTACATACCTGCTACTTCCACCCCTACGGAAGAGGGGCTCATTAGGATGACAGAAAATGAATTCGGTTTTCCACCTTGAAGTTTTGATAAAATACTGGGACTTAAAATCTTGTGTCTTCGTTTTGCTTACAGTATCAGCCCAAGTAGAAGACCTGCAAAATCGGTTTATCGGCTAACGCACCTTCTAACACCACAGGTGGTCTACTGACTGAAAGAGAAACCAAAGGGAAAAACTAGATTATTGTCTGGCATGTCTATTTTATGAGGGTTTGTTGTTCTTTATGGAAAGAGTCCGACGTGAAAATTTCTGAATGCACAAAACTTAATTTATGTAGTAGGAATGAACAAAGAGCTGGCGAAAGTCCTACAAGAATTCCATACCAGATACTGTTGGGACCCTTCATGTGAAAAGTATGAGAACGGCTACGACAGCGACGTACGTGTTTCCAAGGAGACGCATTGCTGACGACAAGCCCTCACTAACGATATATCCAAAAAAGACTTTGCTGGCGTGTTTTCCTCAAAAAGGCCACCAAATGGGTTTATGCAGTGGCGACAAGAGATTAGTTTCGCAAAGTTGTGTAGAATAGCTTGTATAAACAGGCAAACAAATACATTTACATGCAACACTATTGGTAAAGCAGACTGTTTCAAGTTTAAAACTCAAACGGTAAACGGATTGCTGGAAATCGGGAGTAAGATAAATGGGATTCTATCCTGGAAAACCATTTGCAATTAAGTAAAGTTAGCAGGAAGAAATGACAATATTTTAGTTGTCAGTCACACCCGGGCTCTTCGATTTCAATAAAAAAGTAATACGAAGCTCTGTGGGGAGTCAACAGAATCCGACAATTTAGATGGTCGGCACCCCACACGAAACCAGTGCGAAAAGTGTGTGTTCAGTTATTCTATTCCGCACGAAGGATCGATTTATGAGCGGCCACACTTAGGGCACCTTAACCTTGGAGCTCATATAAAGATGGGTGCAAACAACAGTCCTGTGCTAAGTATAGCCAGCTATATGAACTTTATGTAGACCATTGGTCCGCCTTAATTCTGTGAATCAAAATAATGAAAAAGCACCAGAAAACCTGACCAACGGTTCCCACCCTCCCAGTTTCTCTGTTCCCAGATTAGTTCAAAAAGGGTCTCATTCAAAACGTTTATGACTCATTCTGAATCAGTTGGTGCTGATTTAATCAAGAGCGATATTCACGGGGTACCAGTGGAAATTGCCGCTTCACACAGTCCATTAACCAGACAAATGTGATTGTCTCACATATCTCGGACGTTTATATTTTCTCATGGCAGTCATTTTACTGTCATATCGTGTAGATAATTCTGCTGGACACGAGTGGTGCTCCAAACTGTTCATTGTATCAGACGTACCCGATTCCATGTCCTGTTTCCTCCAAGGTTTACTCAGTACGGCAGGAATATATGATAGAGACGTCAACCTCCTTTTGGCATGCACGTATTTTTATTGACTTCGCGTGCTGTTTGCGGTAAACAATAACTCTAAATAAATTCAATACAGGTTTTGGGTCTGTCAAAACATACAGATTTTCAGCAGCATAAGCGACATTTTCCTCCTGGCTTGGAAACTAGATGGGCGTAATCGCTCTTTGAGAAGTTTCTGTGTATTCACTGTAGAGTTTCCAGTGAGCGATTCTCAACCACACGCCGAATGTTGCTATTCACATCCTTCAGCCATATGGATTTATTGTTTGGATAGTTTGCGGACAAATCCTTTTGTCCTTTTTTGCCAAAAACAATACAGCACATCATTCTTAACGAACAAACCTGTTTCTGCTTGCCGGATAGTTGCCAGAGGCTGGCCAGCGCTTAGCCGAATACATGAATTGAGCAGGGTTAGCTTGAAACATCAGGAACAAAATTCTGAGCATAGAAGTTTTTGGATGATGCGTTAAAATCAACTTATTCCACACTTGATGTACATGACAAGCAAACCAAATTTGAACACGGATGTGCTACGTTGGGGAACAACCGACGTTTGAAGCTCAACATCGGCGACAAAAGTTTTGACATTTTGTCAATATCATTCAAACAGTTGAGTAACATACAAGTTCCTTTCACCTTATGACTAGGAATACTTACGTCGTCGAAAATGTCTGTGGCGACCAGAAAGTCTTACAGTATGTGGACTAACAAACATGAACTCCAATAGTGAATGTCCGATTAATTCGATTATTTCGATACCAGTGGCAATTTCTTCGAGATTCTTCTCCAGGCAGCGAGGAATTATCACTTCCAGAGCGTACGTAGGTGCATTTTAGGTGCAATTCACCAAGCTCTCATGAATATGACGGATTACCTTATTGATTACGGACGAATCAGAAAGTGGCATTGAGCCGCAAAAACCTTGTGGCGTAGCAGGCATTACTGATTACTCTAACCATACAGCGTAAATAGTTTCAGCTTTTAAGAAAAGATGAAGCGGGCGCCAGAACTTCAACCTAGTGATATTCTTCTTGACAGTGTCAGAAGATCTAGGAAGTCCCAATTTCGATTTCGTCCTGCAAATGTACCTAATTTATTGTAAGGTAATGGAGAAGTTCTGCAGAGCTGGTTGTTGGCATCTTACGAAACGATGAAGAGTTTCCAACCCAGGACCTCCCGGCTGATAGATTGAATAGTTAACCGTTCGGTCACAAGCAGCATTTTAGCAGTTTGATTACACCGCATTTAGAGATGATCTGGAGACACTCATTCTGCAATCAGCGTGTCCACATTACGTGAATAAGTGTTGACTGGGTCCTGAAGTGACGAACTTCTCGGATGAAAGCTTCACCCACCTTGAGATTATTCTTCCGCTGGGCCACTTATAATCTGCTGGTAGTACATGAATATTTGGGAATTTTGTTGCAACTGAGCCCACTAAGGGAATGAAGAAAATAAAGCAATATTATCAATGTACTCATCAAATTTGGAGTGGGTTAAGAGGTCAGTAAGCCCACTGTATCTGTGGAGAAAGGTAGTTTGCAATAAAAACGCATAATTGCAAAACAGTTGAACGAGCCGTGAAAATTGTGTGCAACCAACACAAAAACCAACACAACCGACATACACATATTTTCAGGAGAACAAGACAGAAAACAAACGGACTTGAGACTGAATTGTGCATTCAAATGATATCCAAAAATGTGGACAGTTTCTTGAACGTTTTGGTTTTGGTGCTGACGCGGTAAATACAGTTGAACGTCGTGTTTCTGCATACTCCTGAAGGTTTCTAGGGTCTAAATAAACAAATAAGCCAGAATCGTGCCTCCGTTATCAAGAAGTTTTTGGTTTGTAGACCATCTGGCATACAACATTACTGATTCACCAGTCTTCCTCGGAATGCAAAGTGTTTCCAGTGCGCCCGACGCGAGCATGTCCAGTGTTTTTGTCGTGATTCGAAACCGTCTAGGCGGTAGTATGCTACGAAGGATATGGAGGAGCTACAATCCTTGATGCTCTTCAGTATAGCGCTTTCTTCAGACACCTTCACAGTCATACGGAATCTCAGAGCCGCGCTTAACGCTGCTTCGTCGCTAATTCTGGTGGCTCATATGTGTTGAGGTTTAGAATTATTCCCCACTTTTCACAACTAGTGCTACGACCAGAAATATAACTGGCTATTCATTTGCTATGTCATGTTTTTATGTTGAGTGGTATGTCACGGCACTATGAGACCATAGCATTTCCTAAAATTTCTGAAAACTTGTGTGTCATGGACGTATAAGTTTGAGATATGCTGTAATATATGTATTTATATGTAATATACATTATATAACATATATCGTTCAGCTGTGACACCCTTAAAGTGCCTAGCTGCCATGCCACCCGAAGGAAGCACGAGGGCTGCGATCAATTCAATCAATCAATCAATTTATCAGCTATAAACCGTGTACCATAGGCACATTGTTTCCAGCTGCTACAGTTTCGATCACCGGAAATGTGGAACGTAAAAAGAAGCCTTGGAGGCGAAGGTATGTTCGGAAATTGAGTAGCTACGCAGTGAAGGCTATAGCTTTGATGCACGAGCGCCAGTGAGTGCTCGATTGGGTTGTTTCTGCCAGTGTCGTTAACCACTGGTGATTTGAGTCCCGGGGTCCCCATCCAGGAGGCGGCAGTTGCCCGCCCGACTAAGTTTACTGGTTAGCGCTTTCGTACTTCGTTTCCAGGTCATACACTGTCCACCTCTCGGTCGCTTCCACTCAGCACAGGGCTCTGCGGGGCAGACGGTCTTCTGGCATGCGGAGTACATGTCCCAACCAGCGCAACCTATGAAGCGTGAGTAATTCATCTATCGCGGAGAGTTCCTTCTTCCTAAGACCAACTGACGTACCTCAGCATTACCAATCCGATGTTCCTACCAGACCTGACCAATGCTGCGGAGACATCGATGATCAAACACTGACATCTTCCGTACGTCCTCTGCACGTAGGGCCACGTCTCTGATCCATAAAGCAGTATGGATCAAACCACCGCACTGTAAACTCTTCCCTTGACAGACAAGCTCACGTCACGTCGGCGCCACAGGTGTCGGAGGTTGGCAAAAGCTGCCCTGGCCTTTCTGATTCGAGAAATGATCTCATCTCCAGCCAGTCCACCGGAACTTATACAGCTGCCCAGGTAAACAAATTTATCTACCACGTCGATTGGCTCACCTGCAAGCATGAGGTGCGGGTTTGATCCCAAGTCTTGTAGCAGCACTTTACACTTTGCGGGTGTGAAGCGCATGCTAAACCGTGCGGCAGAGTTAGTTAGGTTATTTAAGATCATTTGCATTTCGGAAGGGTCTGAACCAAGGAGAGCAATATCGTCCGCATACTCAATGTCTGCGAGGGAACGTCCCGAGCATTTCGACTCCCGAGGTTTCAGAGGCAGGCAGAGAAATTTCAAGCAGCATGTCAATAACAAAGTTGAAAAGGAAAGGGGAAAGAGGACAGCCTTGTCTTACATCACTGGACGTGGTGAACTCAGGCGAGAGCTTCCCGTATACTCGTACGCGCCCACAGGAGTCCGCATACAGTGCCTTGATAAGAGATAGAAATTTGGAAGGGACACCTTTGATCGCCAGACACTGCCAAAGTTGCTGACGATCGACAGAATCAAAGGCAGCTTTCAAATCCAGAAAAACGACCAACGTGGGACGTCTGAAGGAGTGGCGCTGTTCAAGAATTTGTCTCAAGGTAAAGATATGGTCGATGCATCCTCGACCGGGGCGAAACCCAGCTTGATTCTCACGAGTCTGTCTCTCGCGATAATCCACAAACCTGCGCAAAGGGGGGGCTGCGATGCTGTCAGACTACCCAATCTTAGATACGGAAAGTCGAGACACAGAGGTCGGGTTCGAACCACGGACTTTCCGGTCAATAAATTCGCGCTCTAAACACTTGAGTCATCTCGCCTCCACAGAGCCACACAGGTGCTGAGTTTCAACTTACTGTGGTCATTTCCACGCATTCTCAAGGGGAATGTTGTATACTAATATTAGTAGATTGCGGGTGACTGTTTGACGTGGGAGTCACTGGAGCAGATATGTTTGACGTTAAGAAATCATGTGTCAATATGCCAATTGTTTTGTTGCTTTAAGTGTTAGAAGCATTGGTGAACGTTTTTACTTTCTTGAAGAGCTACGGCTGCCAAGATTTTGCCTCTGTTTTGTAAGTAAAGATTGTTGCTTATCCCCTAACTTCGGAGAATTGTTCGCGGTGCTTCAGAGGCGTTCAACTTGGTTAGCTGCGACAAAACTAGAATGGTTTTGGGGTCTCTAGTGTCAGAAATCGGCCCTAAATAGTTGTATGTGCATATCCGAACATATAACATCGCTCATCTCCATCAAAGAAGCTACATTCTACCAACTAGTGAACTGTATATGTAGGTGTGGTGGTTAACGACCTTAAGGAGTCCATAACGAAAAGACTGAACCATTATAGTCAATCAGTCACGGGGAAGAAACCCAAGAACATTTTGACTCACAATTCCGGAATGGTACTTCTGAAGGTTCGTATTCCGTTCAACCACCACATCACTAGAAGAATGCTCTCCTTTAATTTTATTCAAACCTCCCGTAGGTGGAATATTATTAATCCAGTGATGTGTAAAGATAGGTTAAGTGTTCCCAGCTAAGGTTTTTGTTCACCCTGGAGCTTAACGATAGCTAGTATTGTTCAACCAGGACAAGCGCAAGGTCCTTTTTAGCAAAACGGCCCGTGTGTATTTACTGAAACTTTGTACAATGGGGCGACCAATATTGAAATCGAGAAAATAGATGATACTGAGAAGGAAAAACAACAGTTGACAAGTCCTCCAGCAGTACCACAGTTTATGATTGTCTACACTGAATTGGGAATAGCGTTGATAACTAGAATTATCCCTACATGAGTAAAAAAAACTTGGGGAGATGAGATCAAAATTTTGGAACTAAAATCCCGAAGGCAGCTCCGTTTGATTTACAAGTCCATGGTTGTTCAGTATGGTCGTTGCTGAATATGAGTATTAGCTTTTCTTAAGAAGTTTTGTTCGAATCACAACTGTTGAATAGTCTATGGGGATTTCGTTTAATTAGTCCGTACGTTTGGTTATCGTACTCTGTTAGCAGATGGAAAGAAATGCCACGGCTTATTGTGCGAAATCTATTAACGTTAGCTAGAAATCGTTTTGTCTCTGTTTTACTTGCTAATAAATGTGGGTCTAGGACATAAGCCAGGCGTGAAGTCCTGGATTGTTTCTCCGGTAATGATGAGCTGCTTGTAATCCCGGGAAGTTTATTTTTGCGCCAACAAGTTCAAAGTCACTTATTCTGAGCGATTTAACCCAGATATCTTGGGGTCTAAAATGCACTAAGTGTTTATTCACCTGGTCAGAAAGAGATGCCACTACTTGAAGCACTACCCCATTGCTCGAAGCAAGCAAAGACCCAAATCAACCGTTTAGCTAGACTCAATGAGCAACGGTCTATCAAGTCCGGTAACCCGTATGTATGGAATACTGTAGAACGTCTTTTCACAAATAGGATATCCTGGAAGTCATCAGCGATGCAAATAGAAAGTCATTCATCCATGTTTTGTCAATTTTCATGCAGTAGCTTCTGCTTTCTTTCACCACTAGTTTCTTTCTTTCATAAAAAATCTTCCAAGCAAACAAAGGCCCTAAAGGTGAGATATAGTAAAGCGGTTTTTTCATCGTGGTATACTCTTCGAACATAACCGAAGAAAACCCTCTCTAGTCCCTTTAATTCATCATTAGAGCCACCGCGTACTTTTATCTTGGCGTGATGTTTTCAACAACAAGTCCGCATGCTCACCTCACCCAGCTCAGCTAGGGTGACTATGCGTTACCCCCAGGCTTAAATATAACCACTTGTTTGTGTCCACGAATAAGTCAGATGAGGATAATGAGGGCGTCCTTGATGAATCAATAATAGACACGTAACTTCACAACTAAAATAGCCCTTGCTCACTTGTATTAGAAGCTCAGGAAAACTGTAAACCTTTGGTGTGGAGGATACTGCGTCGACCTGGCACATCCAGCCGAGCACTAATGATGTAATCGTCATCATCATCATCATCATCATCATCATCATCATCATCATCATCATCATCATCAGAGTTGACAACATCAGTGTGGAAAAGGAAGCTTCACTGCTATGCAATCGAAAACTTCATTTAGTTGTACTTAAAGTGTTAAAGTGAAAAAAGAAAAGATTGGGTGGGGAAGGGACCCGGTGCTGGCCTAACTCGAACATTCTGAGGTGCTTACACATCCAAGTGCTCAGTCAGAAAATCTGGAAAGAATCTGACGGCATAAATACCGGTGACGTCAATTAGCAAACATTTCTTGCAATATCTCCGGGATACGACGAGAACACTGGAAGGCAGACGACGCCAACAAGGTCTTAACTCTTCGTAATCTATTTCAAATCCTTCTTCCAACTCACATGTTGTCCGCCGAGTGTTTGTGACATTCTGAAGGAGGCACAACACTTGTCTCAGTTGACGATGTTCCAACATAAGTAGCACGTGACTGGTCCACTGCAGTCCAATGACCAATCGACCCATCATCCGTGAGCATGAGATTAAAGAAATACCGAAGCAGAGAGAGAATTACCAAACGTCAACATTTTGACATCTCTGTAGCCCGATGAGGATCACGCACCAGAAAAGTAGAGTAAAATGTAACAACAATAATCGATTTCGAGAGCGATGGGAAGTTAGCAACAAAGAAAATGCTTTGATGGGCATGCTGATTAGATCGGTTAAAAACAGCGACCGTTCTATGCAAATCGTCACAAATGAAGGAAATTTTCTTCGAAAATATAATCAATTTAGCCAAGAGCAGGGTACTAGAGAACAGCAATTTTCCTCAACTCAGTTGTTGACTTCTTGAATTAGGGCTAAGGCTAATGGGGGAAGCCAAAACCTCTGTAACGGAATGGGTTTGTATTAGCCTGTTCCGTTCTTAGTGATTTCAGTAGCTGCTGTACTTATCCTACCAGAGATACAGTTAAATAGCAAATGCGGAAGCATTTGGATTACAGTCCAAATACGGTCTACCAGTTAGCGGCGACTGCTGTTTCTTGAGTGCTAATATATTGTCACCATGTTTTGAGAGAAGCATTTTGACATAGAAAGAGTAAAACATTCGAATTTTAAGTATGGATTTATTTACCATTGATGTATTACATGAGATAACTGCTACCAGTCTAGTATCCAAGTTCATCGTAATCAGCGTGGCGGCCGTATTTCGAGTAATCATCTTGGGAACCGTAGCCGCTCAGTTTCCCGTAGGCTTTGTACTTGCCATAGCCACCGAGCTTGCCGTAGACATCGCGGTCAGTGTAATCTTTGCTGCTGCCAGATTGACCGTATTTGCCGTATTTGTCGAATTCACTGGCAACGTCGCTCTTGCCGTAGGCGTCGAATTTGCCCTTGGCCTTCAATTTTCCGTACATTTCGAACTTGCTGGAAACATCGCGGTTGCCGTATTTTTTCATTTGACCATAAGTGTCATAGTCGTTGTAGTGCTTCTTCTTGCCATAGCTATCGTGTCCCCCACCACGACGGAATTTAGTGAACTGTTCAAACTTGCTACCCTGTTCTTCATTGCCATGACCGTAAAATTTACCCTTGGCCTTCAGGTAGGCGTTGAGACCATAGTCAGTATCATCTGACGCCTTACCGTAGACAGCATATCGTCCGCCTACTTCGTAGAAGTCTTTGTCATCTTCAGTTGCATGAGTGTCCCAATCTCCACTGTAGCTAGATTCGCCACGCTGGCTCAAACGTCCCCTGAGGTCGTATTCAGAAGCGGCAGTTTGTCGACCAGTGCGATCTCCGTAGGCACCTCTGTAGAAGCGACCATGTCCACGACTACGCGGGCCGTAGTAGCCGTCACCGAGCACCGCAGGCAACAAGACTACCAAAAGGATTGCCAGCAGCTTCATGTTTTTTTACGAAGACGGCTGGTGCCTGTGAGCAATTTATAATGGCCATAAACCTTGTGCTAGTGCATTCTGGTCATCTGGTTGATGCACGCACATTAATGTCGATGAAATGCGCAAATGCACTTTCGTGGTTATTTGAAAGACGTCAATAGCAATGGTGCAGAATGATTTTAGCAAAGCCGCTTCGTCGTAAACGCAACGGAACCATAAAGCCTAGCATGCAGTTTACACACAATGAATTCTAGTGTGGATTGTACGACAAAAACGATCTAGGTGTTGAAGATGCAGTAATTATCGTAAACAACGTAGCAGTATGATAACCCTGTTGCTAACAGGTAGACGCTTATCTTGGCGGCTTAGGGTACTACAGTGGCAAATAGCAATGGTAAAACTTAGGGCAATAGTGGAATTTACAAATTTAAACTGATATGCGGTTTTTGCTCCAAGTGGTTGTTCAAATATGTTCCAGTAATTAGCTAAACATCATTTCAAGAATTCAGGTGGTTCAGGCGACTTTTCACCTATAAAGCCGCTAGCTAAACGACTGACTACTATCTCTGTCCGTCCGACAATAAGAAACAGAATTGTTTGTTTTGCTGCAAAGTGTCGTCAGTCATCGGACAATTAGAATTTTACCTCACAAATTTGTACAGAAAGAGAGCAAAGTTTATAAGGTTGTTTGCGAGGTTGTAACGCCTACTGTCAGCATATGGGGACAAAGAAACACAGTTTCATTAAGAAAGGCACTTGCCGAGACGAAATCCCGACCAGCTGCTCCGAAAATTAAGCCGGAATGGTCATCATGAATGAAAATGATCATATATACATATATAATAAAGAGTACGGCTGATACAACAAAGTTCCGTCGGACAGTGAATGGTAGGGATAAAGCACTTATCTAAAGACAGGCGACCTAACACCTAAAACAACCCATAAAATAATCCAAAATAAAGGGTCAGCAACACCTCGCCCACATGATTTGTCCGAAGTTCGTAGACAGAACTGACATCTGAAGCCGATTTTAAATGTTTCGCACTCGGCTTGTCACAAAGTCACACTGCGGCTCATCGAAATACTGCAGCTAGTATGTCGACAAGTGTGCCAGAACAGCTTGAGCGGGCATTTCTGGTCGTGAACCCAATCAGTGATCTAGGTTTCGAAGACGTGTAAATGAGTAGATCCTATATGAATCCACTGTTAAGCAAAGTCCTCTTGACTGTAACTATTAATTACTATTGCAGTTGTGTCGAAATAGGCAACTTTTACTTGCCAGTCTCATCCATGGATACGCAAGTGCTCCTCTCACGATGCACATTGGGTGTGTAACCTGCTGCACAATCGCAACAGCGTTCATCTGACGTCGCGATCAGTTTCTATGTCGACAAAGGCGCTTTGTTTATCAGCTGGACTCACTATGGTCCAGATCATCTTTATCTCACATAAACATCTACAACCAAAGAACAACCTGTACTGACATTGTCAGGTCATTATTGGCTTTTGGTGACTTGGACTAATTGTTTCTTGACAGATAGCCAGGGTCCTGTTTCTTATCCACTGTGCCCATTGGATTGTGCTAACTAATGAATGAGTTGAAAAGACCTTGCCAAAAATGTAGTCGTCTACTTATCTTTGTTCCATCTTGGTAACGTTTTTTTCGCATATCGATTTCTGTCATATTTCCGGTCCGTAAAAAATTTACTAGCCGAAACACATGTTTTCAAAGCAAGTTTAGACCAGTTAGAGCGAATGAATAGTGTAATTGTCGTGTGGTTGCCCTCAAGAGTTGCATCTAAAATTCAAGTTGTTTGTCTTTTTTCCCGTAGCTTTCAGAAAAGAGTGAGTTGTCTTCTGCACTGTACGATACGAAAGCGTCTGCTGATGTGTCTCATGGGCACCGGGTGGCCAAACTACCTCACTAGTGACTAGCGGAGGTGCTGCGTAGTACCGTAGATTACACAAGAAGGATAAGCTCCGTATTTTTCTGGCCACCCAAAAATAATTTGCTGGATTCAACTCTAATGACCATTTCCTGGATTTGTTTATCAGCTCTCAAAAAGAATATAATCCATCAATTAGTGAGATGGTGATTTACAAATGATCTCATCCAGAAGTACGATGTTTCCGTTCCAGCACTGAGGGACCAGAAACAACTATCTTTGGAAAGTTCCCGTTGATGAAAAGAGGTCTCCTGAGATTAACAAAGAAGTGTTTTAAGGTACTGGTCTCCCACGCTGATGATCTGTCCAGACGAGAAAGATAGTCTCCAATCAACTCAACACTCCATGTTGGGTCAGCAGAGGCAGTAGTTACTCTTGATTCTTCCCCTAGGCGTTATGTGTGTAAACAATGCCAAGTTCACTTCGTAGTGATTAATCTCAAGTCATCACCACTAAGATCGTATGATTGACTGACACAAATAGCGATAAATTAAATCTTTGTTGCTATTCTCAAGAAGGACAATCGAAAAATTAACTTCAATATCCAAGGGCTGAAATTAGCCCTCAAAAGAACAAAAGAGCTAATTGTTCTTGCAATGTGCAAACAGACTTTTCAGAGTAATGGCTCCGTGGGGGGCAAATATCTTTACGGAGAATATGGAGGACTGTTTGAAAAGTTGCAACGATAAACTGAGATGGAATATGCAGCTTCTTGTCACGTTTCATTGATGATTGAGTCCATGCACTCTATTCCGCTGATACCGGCTATTCATCCTAACTTATTTCCATCTGTCTAAATTCTTCTTATGCGTCTGTCATTGACGAATTTTGTAAAACCCGATGGACCTGGCATGCTGGACCCATTAGGTGGCATTACAACCTGGCTTCTTCCCGTGAATCGCTGGCGATGCGTGTTGTCTGCTGCTGCCTCGTACTTACTTCGGTGAGGTGGGAGATTAAGTGCTAGTAAAATATTTTGGATAAGCCAACAGTGTGCAACTTCGGATTTTGGCCAGCATCTATAGCCTTCCCAAATATTGTGTCTGCCACTGGTGTATTCAGCAAAACACTTGCTGCATGAAACACTTGTTTCGGCTTCCTTGTAGAATGCATAAGCCGCAACCGGTACACAAAATCTGCTTGCAATCTTTTAGACGTAGCCATGTGCGCTCGCATTCAATCTCGGAGTCCCATATAAAAATTTAGCGTCCGGGCACTGGAGCTGTGGGGACTAATGAATCAGAGACAGAACTAAGTTGACGACATAAAGAACGACGGAATCTAGTCAGGACTTATATTAAATAGCGGGAGGAGAAACGGCTAAGAAACAGCCCGTGTTGAATACAACCCTCAGTGCAAATAAACCGCAGTCCAGTTTTCCAGCAAATCCCCAAAAGTATTGTGCAAAAGTATTGTGCCCACTGTTTTATTGACTGCACCGTAGTTTCAGTCCTATATTTAGGGTTCAAATTTAGTATTCCCTGCTACAGAGACAGTCTCCTTATTATTGCGAAACAGTTTGAAAACCCTTAGGATCAACTACGGCGAGTCCAACCAACGGGAAGACTTCTGGTGAAAATTAGTCGATTGCTTTTATAGATACACTCGTTATGAGGTCAGCCGTCGGAACTTGTTAATAAAGAATCACATCAACTTATTGAGGGAGCCATATGCGCGAAACGACCTCGCGAACTCGTCGTTACTAATATGAGTTCATAGTTGACACATGAACCATCTTCTACTCTTCTCCGTTGGACAATCACGTTATATTGCGTAACCGACTGTGAGCAACTTTGTATGCTATTAAATATAGCGCTGCTAGTTCCATAGGGCTAGCTGTGTCACGTTATTCGCCTCTCGGTGAGCACTCAGTAATCATGCACTAATGAAAATGTCCTTTCTTTCTGCTGATTTTTTTTGGGTTTTTACAGTCTTGGTAAGTGGGAAATTTCACCGTGCAATTAGCAGGAGTGTTGGATCACGCGCCTAAGCACGCCAGATTATTATCATTGTTCCTGAACCCTAGGTGTATGAAACCGCCAACTCTTCAGTACTGGTTTTGGGTAGATGGATCATTTTCGGTAATCGGTTTCGTTTCAGCCAGGTGCTCTTTTGACGTTGCAAATTAACCATGCCAGTGGATGAACTTGGGCTTCTTAGGGAATAGAGCTCGACTCGAAATACAGTTTGATTTGGGAGGGAAAATGTTTGGTGAGCAGCCATGCAGTCATTGAAATAGTACCTGATACTTTATAACAGCCCTGACTCTACCACTCACAAAATGGATTACAGAGGAAACTAGGATCACATTCGATGAAGGAACTAGTCCGGATGCCCCTACCTAAGGTTTTTATAGTTTATATTCGTCAGTCTTTAAAAGATGACGAAACTGTTAGATTTGCTTAGCTATATGTAAACCGTCCTTCTCACTGAATATGCAGGAATGGTGTTTGCTTAGCAAGCATTTTAATGGTAGAGTATAATTAGTGAACTGCAAACAACTTTGAAGGACCACCTTTTCTAATCTCGCGAATGACAAGATGAACCGGTGTAACCATCACTACTTGGTCAAAATTGTTTGCTGTTGACAGTAACTTGATAACTTTAGAACGCAGTATGCTGGCTTCTAGTTTGCAGTCTTGTAACCCGCGATGTTGACTCACAGGAGTTGTAGATTTGTTCATATTAGTGCCCAATCTAATGTGGATAAAAACGGTCCAACAAAAATGAATTTACTACTTCCTTGCACGATACTCTGCCTGCATAATTCTCGCAAACAACTGGAATAGACATTAGCGAAGAAAGTGAAACATTTAATCTAATCGTGATATACACATATATTTAGACAATCACAGGAAGTGCAAACTGTTTAGATTAAAAGATAAAATTCGCTCCGGATGGTCCTTTTTTTGGACACCGGATGGAGTCACGCAAATTTATTACGCATATCTGTATTAGAGAGCTTTTAGTAATAATACTCATTATAACTGGTTAATGGTGAGGTCGGTCCAATATCAACCGCATGATTTTCTACATACTCCTCTTCTTCAATAACTTCAATAGGATTGTACCTGCCATATTGTGCGAACGCGCTGCGAATATTTTTGGTAGATTTTCTATGATGATTCTTTTTTTCCCCATTCGAAATTTTCCTGGGCAATTTTTCAGAAGGTCTCGTAGATGATTTGTGATCACCGACATACACAGCGGAACGACTACGTCCTCGAACATGCTTTGACAATTGTTTCATCGAAGTTTTGCGTTTGCGGTGGCCTTTTGGTGCCAAATACTCAGTATTCAAATACTCAAATGTGTCCCTTATATCTTTGACTTTTCTCATTCCATGTGGTTTGCTTTTCTTTAAAGACGTTTTGTGACTGCGGGGTCTTGCACGTCTATGAGCTGTGTTGCCGCCAAAAGAGGATTTATGTCTTCGGAGTGTTGTCTGTTCCTCGTCACTGTATAAGTTTGTTGGGAGATTATGTCCAAGAAGCTTATTCAATTTATAATCGTCATAGTCCTTCCATGTACTTCCCAGTTTGTGCATCTTTTGTGAATATTTCTCACCACGATCTTCGAATCGTTCTGTGTGCCTTCGAATGGCATCCAGTTCCTTATTGGCTAATTCCTCCATCGGAAATGATTTTACATGCATTTTCTTGGATGACAGGCCATTGTGTAAGTTTAGTTTGTATAAATCAGCAAGTTGTTCTTTCTCATTACTTTTGTATATCTCCTCAGCCATATTATTGTCATCGACTTTTACTTTAGACGAGAATTTCTTCGGTACTGTAATTTCATATGTTTCCGGTTCGGCAGCATCAAATTCACCTGAATAATTATCATTAAAGTCAGTAGAATCCCCTTTCTCTTTCTCTTGCCATATGGATGGCTCTGCGGTTTCATCTGTCAGGTAGGTGTTGAGCTGAGGAATGCCGTAGTTAACATCCTCTGATTCCCCTGAATACTTGTCCTTCAACAGATGCCGCATTTTGTACATCTCCAACCATTTGTCGTACGGGCCATTTTCCAAAGATTCTGTCTTTTTTCTGGGAGTAACTGAGTATTCCTTCTCCTCAACTTTCGAAGCCTCATCTTCCTTGTTCGTAACATGATAATCGTCTTTCTCGATTTGTGCTTCCGACTCACCAGTCTTCTTTGTATTCAGTGAATCCACGTAACCTTTAGAGAGTGATTCACCAAGATTAGATTTGTAGAGGTTGGTTTCCTCACCTACCGGGTTTCTTTGCCATGCTTGTTCGCCGTTTTGGAATTGGTGAATGTTTGACTGAAGACCTATTTGTGGCTTGAAATGGAACGCAGGTTCAGGTGGTGGAGGATTGTAAAACGGTTGTGGTGCATGCTGGTATGCAAAATGGCGCACTGGGAACCGAGGCGGTGGAGGATGTGCAAAATGACCCGGTGGGATTGGTGGTTTTGAATGTTTAAACCAGACCACTCGGCGGTAAAATCTTGGCCAACGATAGAACCCTGGTAGGGGCCGACGCATTCTTGGTTGGCGTGGACCCCATCGTGGGGCAAAGTGCTGGGCAACTGTCAGGTCAAACAAAAAGAACCACAAGACAAAATTCATCTTTGGCTGCAGACCGAAAAGTCATATAAATTCGCAATAAATAACCGGCTGATGGCTTAGTATTGAATTCTCTGAGGTCAGTTTTCTATATGCGATTGTACATCGATTAATTATTGGCTTTAATCGGCGTATTTAATCGATCGGAATCACCGACGGTGCAGTGGTGCGTTCTAAGTGCACTCATTAACAAAAAACTAGTTGCTAAAGACGATTCAACTGGATTGTAATGACCGTCAAAAGCTCTTCTCGGTAAGAGGTCTTAAAATTCCTCAGTCTCTAGCCATAAACACAGCTATTTTAGCATGCAAGAACAGCAAAAATTTTTATCAGCAAAAAATCCAGTGCTTGGCTTTTGCAGCATGGTCTAACCTCAAAGGTTTTATTACAAATGATGTGGACAAGAAAGTTGGCAGGGAAAAATACCCCGAGGTCTCTCTACGTGAAATCCTACTCTGTGGATGTCTAAGAAGCTCTTAAAAAATGAAGATAAGGGGGTGGGAATACAAATAGTGGCACAAGGCTCCGTGATTAGGCTGCGTGAAAGAAGAGATATGACGAAGGTAGCTTGAAAAGTAACAATAAGATCACTATGGAGATTTCTGGTACGACGACTTGAATGGTTTGGGAAGGATGCCATTCGGTCCGGTAAGCGTTTGAAGGTGGTAAAAGATAGAATGTTCTGGTAGTAATCGGTGGCCGAGATAAGCTTCCTTCGTTGTCATGCTAAGTGGATTTTTAAGATGGCGTAGATCGCAGCACAAAGCCATTTCTGTCTGTCTATTCGAAAACTCAATGGTTTTACGACCATTGATGAGTATCAATTTTTGCTTACTTGCTACGCGTGAGCAATTTCTGTCTGTCTATTCGAAAACTCATTGGTTTTACGATCATTGATTAGTATCAATTTTTGCTTACTTGCTACGCGTTCTGAAGGGTTTCAGACACCTTACTATTTTAAACAGCAAGGCTGGATGCAGATGCATTTTCCGACATCTGTACAGACTGTTTTTTTGTGTAACAGAATTGACACAAGTGCGCTTGCTCCAATCCGGGAAGTGAATCACGCTTAGGAAAAGGAAGGCAAATGGGAGCACCAGTTGAACCAGGATGTCAGTTAACTGACAGCAGGTAAAGCACAGACGTTCCGTGTGAATACGCGTAAACCGTCAACAAACAAAGTATTTCCACGTCTCTATGTGTTGATGTTTAAGGATAAGGTAAGAGGTACCTGAAAGCGGTACCCAACAATGGTAACTGACTGTCGAATATCAAAAGAAACTTATTAGTTGCGGCATTTCAAATTGTTGATGACAACTTACTAAAACGGTTTGGTTGATAAAACTGCATTCTTTCAGCAGTACTTCCAAAAGTGAAGCACGGTAATTTATCGGTTGATTACCCGAAATGCAGACAGTTCGTCAAACTCTTCTAATCTGTTATGCAGACTAATGTTTGCATATGGCTTATGCTCAGCTTTTCTCACGGTTTCCCGTTCACTGACACACTACGCTCACTCCTGCATAAGCAAGGCAAATTCCCCTAGATTGCAATTATGTGATAGTCCGAAGGGATCCAATCGTTACAATTATTTGGCAACGTGTGTGAAAATTTGATATCACACCATCAAATGGTTTGGGTAAACTCAATCACTATTTCCGTCAGTTCAGTATAACTGGGGACTATTCAGGACGTTTTATCCTTAGAAAAGGCAAAAACATTGTATGAAAAAATTAAATGGTTGCAACGGCGTAACCTGTTTCACCGAATTAGGAGCGAAATAAGCCCTACCAGTTTGAGGTTGTTCATATTTTGTCTTGCTTGTTAGGTTATTTGGTAAATGATGGCCTATATTGCATTCCCTGCTAGCATATGTGACCTAATCAGCCTGAAATTTGGCAAACAGAACGTGCATAATCACAGAGTTGGTAATTTGCTGCGACAAATTTGTTGACGAAAAAGGAGTATTGATCAATCAGACACTCAAGTTGAGATGCCCACTGGTAATTTGCGTTGTTTTGCGTTAACTGCAAAACTCACACCTGGGTGAACTGCAAGCCCCTTGATTTGTTAGAGATTGATTTCTCCGCGAGCATCAAGTCAGTGACCACGAAGCGATCACATGGCCCTGAGGACTATAGTCAGCAAATGGTAGCCAAAGTTTCTCGTGACCATCCCATCTGAACAGCATACATGAACCGCAATAGTGGTGATCTAGTATGGGTGATAAGTTTATAGATCCTCTTGATTACTTTTACAACTGGACAGTTCAATGCAATTTAAAGGGGTGAATGATATTTATCCAACCAGATGATTAATTACAACTGGACAGTTCAATGCAATCTAAAGGAGTGAATGATATTTATCCAACCAGATGATTATATATGACTAGGCATAAAATAAATTGGCAGCTAGACAATAGCTGAAACATCAGTAAAGATTGAACTGGCTCAGTTCCCCTGAAAGCACCAATCAATTTGCAAGCAGGTGAACAATAGTCCCATCAGGAGAGGTAATCAATGGTAACACTTGGTAGGAAGAAACCTTCCGTTTTTTTCACCAAACTGAACACATTCGTACGAAAACGCAACAAAGAAGGCTGAAGTCTAATTCGATGGGATATGCCACATACTGCGCTAAGTAAAGGAAACTCCAACAATAAGGGTGTTGTTAGTGCACGTTACCGATGAGGGACAAAGTTTTCAAAAACACTATTTTCAAGTGAGCTGTTGAGTTCTTTGTCACAAAGTGTGTGCTTGTTCGGTTTTGCCAGCTGTTGCGGGGGCTCTCAGGCGATTGGCACTACCTTGTGCGATGTACTAGCGAAAGATTTCTCAAAATTTTTACAAGTCATTTCACTGCTGTCTCACATAGTGTGATGGTTACAAATATTGGGAAAGGTTCCCGAAGAATTTCCGCATTTAGACGATTAGAAAAACAACCAAACTGGGATGTGCGACTGATGCAAAACTGACTGAGGACTGAAAAACATGATTAGTCTGCATTCAGTAGCTGTTTCGTTGTTGCCGCTTTAATTTGACGGTGTTACAAAATAAAATTCGTGACCCAGAAAACCGCTTTTGCCAGAAATACACGACTCTCAACCTGTGCGCCCATCGGAAGTGGTTACAAGTTTTTACCAGAAATACACGACTCTCTACCTGTGCGCCCATCGGAAGTGGTTACAAGCTGGAATTCTCAGAGGTGGATTTCACCTTGGTAACGGAATAGCTGCTTAGTAAGTTTCCTGAAGTCACACTTAGGGAATCTCTTGGGTGCGCTCTGGTCTTATGTTTCAAAGGATGATTAAACATAGGGGACAGATCTGTGAAAAACAAGCTGTCCTGCAAGCAACTGCATCAGTCATATTTTCACACCCCGACAGATTCTGGAACAGAGACACTGTTTCCACCAACCAAAAATTGTTGTCTTCCTTAACTCATGGGCACTCTTTGGCTTTGAGGACCATCAGGTACTATGGCTGTGTCTGTGGAGCAGAGGGGTCCCCAATAAATTCTGACCCTCCTTGAGACGCTGTACGCTATCACCCGTTGACATGTGAAGCTTTACGAGAGGCTTTCGTCTGAGTTCCTCGCATCAAATGATGTCAGGCAAGGCTGTCCTCTTTCACCTTTCCCATTCAACTTCGTCAGTGGTACGATTATGGAAGACTCACTACAAGGCTCCAGTGCCTGTAGGGTCGAAGTGCTCTCGGGGCATTTCTTCACAGATACTGAACACGCAGCCGGCATACCTCTTCCTGAATCTGACGCCATGGTACTTCAAAAATATTAAAAAGTCTGAATAATTCTGCCTCGCGTTTTGGCAAACACTTCGTACTTGCAAATTGCAAAGTGATTCCTCAGGACTGGGTGGACCCGAACCCTAGCCTCATGCATACGGATGAGCCGATTAAGGTAGTAGACAAATTTGGTTAGCTAAGCAGCTGTATCACTCCCGGTGGTCCCGCGAAAGATGATATTTCCATCCGGATTAGGAAGGTAAGTTCGGCTTTTGTGAACCTGCATTACCTGTGGCGCAGATGTGCCATTGTCTTATCCGTCAAGGGTCGAGTTTACAGTCTTGCGATGCGTTTCATACTATAATACGTGTCAGAAACCTGGCCGCTGCGTGCTGAGGGCGCTAAAAGAATGTCAGTGTTTGACCATCGATACCTTCTGAATATTTCCCGAATCTAGTGGCAGTACCGGATTAGTAACACTGAATAACTTGAAGTGGTTTTCGGAAAAACTAACTCACCCACGATAGATGAAATGATCACACTCCACAGGTTATGCTCATTGTGCCAGTCTACCGACTTCCTCGAAGAGCTCTTTTGACACAACCATGTGGAGGGTGTAAACGAGTCAGGAGCGATTAAAAAGTGACTTGGCCACGAACTACGAAAGCCATGACCAGCAAACTCAGTTGCGCTGGTCACTACCGTTTTCATGGATAGGGACCTCGAGATGGGGCACAATAATGGTTGGAGACATTGTCAGACATGGCCCAGTCGAGCCCTCAGTGGCGCTGGTGCATGCAGTTTATTGCCTTCAATGCATGCTCCCCTCTCAACATTCAATATTAAAAGCCATCTGAGGACCTTTTATTTACGCATCAATTATATCAGCTACCTTCCCCAATGCGCAGCTGTCTACCCCACGACTTTAAGCCATCGGTGAACGAAACTTTGACAGCTGCAACCACCGTACGGAAAGTACGAGTTTTTACAGCTGATGATGACGACGGTTATCACAATGTAGAGGTTCCAGATCCATGCACTGGAATCCATTAAGTGAATTTTTGTGAGGAAACATAACGAAGACAAATTGCTTATCCAGCTGGCTTACTGAAAGTAGGTCAAATCAGAAGCGGCAAACAGTTTCGACCACACTTTAAATAACGTGCAAAATTTGCACATGATTTGTTCACCGCTGAAGAATTAGTATGGTTGATTATTTGATTGCAGTAACAATAAATGGTACGGTCAAATAGCTCCTAACTTTTTTGTTAAAATAAGCGAAACTAACCACAGAACAAGACGTAACAAGTCGCAAATTTCATCCTAGAAACAGAAGATCAGTGAATCAATTTTTATAGAATTGGTGCAACGGAAAAGCATTTCATGCTGTTTAGAGTCATGACTCCTCATCTGACTTAATGTAGTTCCTCACATATACGTACCGGATTTACTCCACACACAACTTTCTACAGCTTTGTTTGACCAGGTTAATGCTTTTTTTTCTCAACTATTACGGCCCAGTTATTCACACACTATCCAATTTCGTCCTCGACATTTTCATACGGTGATGAATGTTGCCGAAGCGAATGTATTGCATAACAAGTATTTCCATGCTGCTGCAATGTTCGGTAAAACTTGGATAGATCACATACAGTTTGGAAGTATGCAGTTCATTTGACGGTGCTCTGACAGCTTGATCTAGACTACAAAAGGAATCAAGTTAACCGGTTGAAAGTCGCATGAGTACTGTTTGAACAGGAAGCCGAACTCAAGTTAATGTACTGCCTGAAAATGACTGACCGCCTTGCTCAAGACGGGTTGTAATCAGCGCAAACTGCAATAATTCAGACCAAAGTAAAATTATTTTCACAACTTTTAATTCGAATGTTTAAGGTCAACCGCTTCAGGACGAGGACAGAAAAGCTGGTATCAAATTGTAGGTTCCTGTGATACTGATTTGTTTTCGGTGTCCTCTCCGGTCTTTTCGTCCTCCTCCGTCGACGAGATCCATGCGGCCAGAATTTTACTTGGGTCCAGTATCCGACGAATGCTTTCACGTTCCACTTTTACAGAACACATTGGACAGTTGGGGGAATCCGTATTTTCTACGTAGCTGGGAGTAAAGAGAATTAGGCGCACAGATATAGTCTAACGAGTTAGGAGGACGATGAAAATAATGAATATCGAGTTTAAGTTTATTGTCACGCAGAACAAGCCTCAGCATTACTGCTGGTGGCACGCATTCGTGCTTTGCTTCTACCGGTCTGGTAATTTCATCGAAGGTATTATTAAACGTAACGTGCCTAGCAAAATCTAATGAATAGGGTGCGCAAGAACAAAAGCGCATGAAACCTACCGGGTAACATTAAAAAATGTCTCAGGGGAGTGGGAACGAACTCAGTTGTCTAAATTATAGCTAGCTGAAATTAATGGGCAAATGGCAAAATTTTCTGGACGGTTCAATCCCCCCCTAAAAACAAACTGTCTATACAAACGGAAATAGGAAATTTGATCAGCAAATCTTGCATTTCGTAGCTTTGACCGTTGTCACAGCTCCATACATTTTTTCCCTCGCTGTACATTGGCTTCAGAGTATCATTTCTTCGTAGCTCATGAACTACATGGGCTTGTTGTGGAAATTTTGCCTTCACAGTAGGAGAAGATACAAGTCATCCATTCACTAAGATAGAGTTTGGTTCAACTCATTGTAATTGCACGGTGGGGAGGGGTTGTTCGACTTGATTGAAACTATTCGTTTTCATGGATAGGGACCTCGAGATGGGGCACAATAATGGTTGGAGACATTGTCAGACATGGCCCAGTCGAGCCCTCAGTGGCGCTGGTGCATGCAGTTTATTGCCTTCAATGCATGCTCCCCTCTCAACATTCAATATTAAAAGCCATCTGAGGACCTTTTATTTACGCATCAATTATATCAGCTACCTTCCCCAATGCGCAGCTGTCTACCCCACGACTTTAAGCCATCGGTGAACGAAACTTTGACAGCTGCAACCACCGTACGGAAAGTACGAGTTTTTACAGCTGATGATGACGACGGTTATCACAATGTAGAGGTTCCAGATCCATGCACTGGAATCCATTAAGTGAATTTTTGTGAGGAAACATAACGAAGACAAATTGCTTATCCAGCTGGCTTACTGAAAGTAGGTCAAATCAGAAGCGGCAAACAGTTTCGACCACACTTTAAATAACGTGCAAAATTTGCACATGATTTGTTCACCGCTGAAGAATTAGTATGGTTGATTATTTGATTGCAGTAACAATAAATGGTACGGTCAAATAGCTCCTAACTTTTTTGTTAAAATAAGCGAAACTAACCACAGAACAAGACGTAACAAGTCGCAAATTTCATCCTAGAAACAGAAGATCAGTGAATCAATTTTTATAGAATTGGTGCAACGGAAAAGCATTTCATGCTGTTTAGAGTCATGACTCCTCATCTGACTTAATGTAGTTCCTCACATATACGTACCGGATTTACTCCACACACAACTTTCTACAGCTTTGTTTGACCAGGTTAATGCTTTTTTTTCTCAACTATTACGGCCCAGTTATTCACACACTATCCAATTTCGTCCTCGACATTTTCATACGGTGATGAATGTTGCCGAAGCGAATGTATTGCATAACAAGTATTTCCATGCTGCTGCAATGTTCGGTAAAACTTGGATAGATCACATACAGTTTGGAAGTATGCAGTTCATTTGACGGTGCTCTGACAGCTTGATCTAGACTACAAAAGGAATCAAGTTAACCGGTTGAAAGTCGCATGAGTACTGTTTGAACAGGAAGCCGAACTCAAGTTAATGTACTGCCTGAAAATGACTGACCGCCTTGCTCAAGACGGGTTGTAATCAGCGCAAACTGCAATAATTCAGACCAAAGTAAAATTATTTTCACAACTTTTAATTCGAATGTTTAAGGTCAACCGCTTCAGGACGAGGACAGAAAAGCTGGTATCAAATTGTAGGTTCCTGTGATACTGATTTGTTTTCGGTGTCCTCTCCGGTCTTTTCGTCCTCCTCCGTCGACGAGATCCATGCGGCCAGAATTTTACTTGGGTCCAGTATCCGACGAATGCTTTCACGTTCCACTTTTACAGAACACATTGGACAGTTGGGGGAATCCGTATTTTCTACGTAGCTGGGAGTAAAGAGAATTAGGCGCACAGATATAGTCTAACGAGTTAGGAGGACGATGAAAATAATGAATATCGAGTTTAAGTTTATTGTCACGCAGAACAAGCCTCAGCATTACTGCTGGTGGCACGCATTCGTGCTTTGCTTCTACCGGTCTGGTAATTTCATCGAAGGTATTATTAAACGTAACGTGCCTAGCAAAATCTAATGAATAGGGTGCGCAAGAACAAAAGCGCATGAAACCTACCGGGTAACATTAAAAAATGTCTCAGGGGAGTGGGAACGAACTCAGTTGTCTAAATTATAGCTAGCTGAAATTAATGGGCAAATGGCAAAATTTTCTGGACGGTTCAATCCCCCCCCTAAAAACAAACTGTCTATACAAACGGAAATAGGAAATTTGATCAGCGCCGTTGATCAGCTGCTTAAAATTATGGCGTTGTGTGCCAGTTGACGCAGTCGACAAGCTTACGTGCGTCTTAACATTATAGGTAGACTCTGGTGGGGTGCGGAAGCTTTGCGCTTTCCATTAGGATCTCTGCATCTTATGATTTTCAGGAAAATGGGCTCAACAGATGGCGCGATCTTGTTCACTTTAAAGCCAGCCTTCATAAAAAGCCTTACTTACTTCGAATTTGGCTCCTGCTCAGCTGAACAAATTCAAAATCCTTAGCTGCGTTACCCAGCATCAGATTTTGGAACTCCGAATGGCTACACACAATCACTCACAACCGGACAGCCAAGTTTTTATCAGTGCATCTTCGGAAACTGATGAGCATCGCTTAAAGTGTTTGCTGGTACAGATATATATATATATATATATATATATATATATATACTTCCATAGACCTTCTGTAAACATCTCACTGTTTAACTCCCAGAAACGTTTATTATGTGACTACTTCCTGACTATTTGCTATAAGACGCCCGAAGTAATGCAGAATATTACATATATTGGAATGAAATACAGACGTAAAGGACGTTTCCTGCTGAGATCCAAGTGAATAGCCTCGAACGCCCCAGTAACACCATTGTTGACAACAAAAACTATTTATAGGTGTATCTCAAAACTTCTCTTTAAAGAGCAACACAGAAAGCTGCATTGATGTATACTTTTGATGAGGCATCAACGAAGAAGTCATAGGGACCTCGTGCGTCGCTGCTCCGAAATCACAGTCGATGTACTGGAGCCACGGCGAACTTGGAACCAGCCGTTTGAACGCAAGTGGTTTGTTTACAACAACAACAAACGTCTGAGGAATGCAACGTTTTCTACAGCTTGTTTGATTCCCTAGATGACTTTGGTTTCGTTCGGACCAACAGGGTAAAAAGAAGGTTTCGAGACAAAATGTTATGAAGTAGGGAGTGACGTTGCTGATGTCAGGCTGATATTGGAACTAGAAATACCTCTGTATTCTTACATAACTTGTAGATTCCGTAATCATCATTGTGAAGTGTTAACGAAGATTTCTAAACAATCACTCTGTGTTGGTGCTGTCTTGTTCTTAAAAAGCAGTTTTACTACAGCAGTACAGTGCCAATTGTGACTGGCTAAACCTTGTAACACAATATTTTTGCACTTCTAATACCTAATATTCAAGTTTAATCACGCAGTCCATTCATCCAGCCAACTTACCTCATGAACTCACTATAAATAGCAGGAAATTGGCAATTTGGACAGACAGTGAAATCACTCCTTACAACGTGGTTTCCCTGAAATAAATTCATGAAAGCATGTTGACAACTCGGTTGAGCATAGTCGAAAGGAGACAAACACCTCGCATTTAATAAGTATTCGAAGGATGGAGAAGCCAAAACTTAAGTAACAATCATGCGCTCACTATGACTGATGAAGTCACCGTCAGCACATTAGAAGGAATTTGCGAAAAACCGACTTTTTCGGAAGCACGCACTCTTGTAAAATTGTGGTGAAGTGTCACCACTTAAGGTCACGGATGGAACTCATGGTATAAGATATTAAACAGTCAACACACAGAATACCCTGGAGAGTTGCAAGGAAATTTGGAAGAAAATCGTCAAGACTCTCATTCGCCGATTACTAGTCTCCCGGTGAATTATGGCATAACAAAACTTACTTACTGTGATGATACAATACGGCAATGTTATGCGACACTCTGTGCAGTATAGACTGCTAGCCGTTATTGGAGAAGAACACAGTGGACAAGGTGTGAACGGCTCCTGCTCTGTTTTCCTATTCTCAGCATCCTCCTCCGTGGACTCCGTTTTACGATCAGGTCGGCGAACCAACGTTTCAAACTTGCGGCGATGTTTCGGGTCCAGTTTCTCTCTGTACTCCGGACGGAGAAGCATTGCAGCATAGCCAAAACTGGCTGACTTCAGTCCGGCCTTTTGACACTCGATTACGGTACTCGTTAATATAGGGACCACATCTGGAAGACAAAACAGTATGAAGTTGAAGCAGGAGCCGTCGGTCGTAGAGAAGCAGTGCACTGACTGGTACTGGGCTGTCTCACAATTATTTCGTTTAAAATCTCTAGCGGGCGGCTTTTCACTTGTGAACCTCCACTTGATGGTCTTGCAAGGTAAACAACTAATGGATGACTATTGGCTAGAAATCACACTTTCATCTGAATCGGGGTAAACCAAGAGAACCACCAAAAATATGAACTCTAGATTGGTTGTTGGGAGTCTCTGTTGAACATTTTGTCTCTGACAGACGAGCAAAGACAATGAACAAGAACTTCAAAGACGCTACGTAATAAGGACTTTGAATGGAAATGGTTGTTTAATTAATAATCACAGATGCAATAGGAAAATTCTGTGCATGCGGTTTAGTTGGATCGATGTTGCGTTTGCTGTGTGATTGAGACAGTTTAATTAGTTTCAGTAGTTTTCCGGCAGTGTCAAGCACCTCTATTTCATATTTAGCTGGTATAATTGTGGTGGGAATATACTTTCCCCGAAGTGAAGCAGGTCATCTCAGAGCACGGTGTCAGTTGAATATGCAACAGCAGTCGTATCATTTTAGCCGTTCTGAAGGCATGCACTCTTATTGCAGTTAGTGAGGAGAACGGTCACATATGAAAAAGCATTGCCCCATAATAATTAAAAGCTAAAATGATACTTGAAACATCTATTTATTGAGTACCTGAAGGACTGAGTACTGAAAATTTTATTCCAGCCGATGGGATGGCGGACATATTTGGACATGCATTCTCCTTCGGAATTCTGTACATTAGTTATGTTCATCCGAATGTAAAAGCGCCTTTATAACGCCTTGGATAACAAATGCTATCCATTAGTTACATCAATTTGTCCACTCGCCTATCAGAAGGATAGTTTCTTAGTACTAGCACCATAAACAGTATTGCTAGTTATATGTTGCGCCCGTTTTTATTCTCGAGATGTAAGGCCGTGGAGTAGCTTAGACATGGAGATTTTTCAAGATTCATGAACAATACCATTCAGCTGCTAAGACATCTTTGTTTGCATGGATATGCTGATTCAGAGCGTTACAACATTGGAAAGAAAAAGCTCCTACAGTTGCTGATTGGACCGAAAACAAAATACATCCCTTAACGTCTGGAACTTTAATTCACAGCTGCAATCTTTTTGGTCTGGTCATCTGCCTAGTATGCCTGTCGATCAACGTTTTAAAACAGCGCTTTTCGTGCACTTATGTGGTGGGTGCAAAGAAGCCAGGGGACATCCAGCAATGACTTGGCAGCGAACTGTTAAAGTCACTACCCGCAAAACAGTTGCGCCAGTCCCTCTTATCTCCCTAGATGAGGACTACATCAGTGGTTAGAGATAGTAACAGACATGACCCAGTCGCACGTTCACTGATGCGCTGTTGTCTTCAATAAATGGCTTTCCATGCTTATCTCCGCAATGAAAAGTTCACTGACACTCCTGGAATCACGCATCAGTTATACCAGCAGCCGCTTCCAATACTGAGCTATTCATCCCTATATCCCCTAATCGTCGGCGAACGAAACTTTGACAGCAGTAACCAGTGTACCGAGCGGTAACCAGTGTATCCAAGCGGTGTTAATGACTGACACCTTAGCGGTCATCCCAACGAGCTACTCTTACCAACAACAACAATTCCGTTTCCGGCCAATCCGTTTATAGTTTATTAAAACAACGCGCGATTAAGCGATGCGTTTAGCTGGAATTTTTTCGTATGCCATCAAACCGGTTCTAAACTCACTCATGGTTGAATACACTGTATTCTAAGTTTCCAATGCTGACGAACTTTCTGGTAAGTTACCATATTGCTCTGTTGTGAAAAGAATGTACTAACCTGATGAAATAGAATCTAGCTCACCATAACGGAATCGGCATCTTCTGACGCTCATCATCATTAACAGTAATAAACCAGGAATGTATACTGGCGATCGAATGCTATAATTTATCAGTAGGAGCACAAAACGGCTCAATATAAAGAGCCGTGATGATAGAAACGAGCTATCCATAGGGTTTGTAACAACAAGAAGTTCACTTGGATAATGCTCCAAGTTTTTTTTCAGAACTTTATAAACATAATGCTAAAACAGCAAATGCAGCTGCCTGTGAAAGGCGAACAACCAAAGTTTCTGGTTCTGCAAAGTAATAAGTAAAATTTGCAGTGGTTAATGAGTTGTAGTTTACCAAAGTAAACGTTCCAAAACCTCAGCCCTAGCGACACCTTAACATAGGGCATTGTGTTTGCTAACCCATATTTTCGGAACCATAATACTCCAGTAAAAGCCCTCAAAGGAAACTGGTGAAATTTTTCTGAATGAGAGTAGGTTGGAGGAACCGTTGAAAAAAAATTGACTTAGCTCTAACAAGACTATCCTATCCTAGGGCCTGCATTGTGGTTTATGCCGCAAAAGTCACATTAGGGTTTATACAAATAGATGTACTAATTCCTTGATTACCGAATTCACCAAAAAATTGTAATTGTTCCACTATTCTAAAGCCAATGCAGCGGGATCATCTGAATAAAGAACGCCTTCTACATACAAAGACTGGGCTTCTCACTCACGTGCTGGAAATTTGCTGATATTTTCCGCAACACGAATGAGCATTCGAGCAGCACGTAAATGGTCACCATGTTTTACGTGTACCTGAGAAAAAAAGAAGAGTGAACAGCTACTTGGTTGTGTTCAAACGCTCTGGAAATTACTGGAACAAATTGCAAGCTGTCGATGCCAAAGGCTGAATATGAGACCTCAGTAATCCTCTTGCGCGACAATTATTGCATCAAAATAACTAAAAACAGGAGATTCCTGACACTTTACACCACAAAATGGTTCGAGGCGATCATTGATCAGGAAAGACGAGGTCGGTCGCATCCCTAGTTTCCCGTGACAACCGACTCAATTTCAAGTCAAGTATACCATACTTTTGAGAAATCTATTTTGCTTGTTCATATTATGTACTGTAACCTCCATTTTATTCAGCCCGAAATTAGTTGCACTATGAGACTTTCTTCCCGTTCCATCTGTTATTTTTTGTTACGGTTCTTCCGGGCTGGTGTGACTCATTGTCTTCAGAGCTATGAACACATTATACGGGACAAAGTGGAGAGTAAATCAACGTTAGCATAATGGTAAGATTATACAGCCCCATAGTTGAAATCAATCCAAAAACTGGAGACAAATTTCGGCACATTTTCTTGATTGGTGATGCGGATATGGTGGACCAGACGAGATGAAGCCCGTCCAGATTGTTAACAACCAAGTATTGTTCCACGTTTGCATTATCAGAATGATCGGTTCGACCCATATGGGAAGTCACAACTGATAGCCGGCTCGCCGGCTGCAGTGATGGGACAGTTGAGCGTTGGGACTGCAAGTCCGCTCAACTGTCAACTCTGTTCTACCCAAACTTGGAGGCCAAAGACACCTCTTGTCCCAAAACAAATTCGTCTTCATCACAGCCTCGTTCAAAATATCCAGGCGGTGTAACCGTTCTCCGAGTAATAGATGAACAAAGTTTCCCGATTGGTACCAGTAGGGGACACGTAGCTTGGTTCGATTTACGCAGTGACCAAAGATCAACGCATTTACCAACAGTACGGTTCCCAACCCGACATTGGCATATTCACTCTCGGCCGGTCATGGGACTGAAGTGTACAATGATTTCGAATCACGCCGGCTAGTCGCAAATGCACATCAGACATTGGATCCTCCATGACAACCAGTTTCGGATAAGGGTTATTAGTACATAATGGAACATCTTAGGAGGGAACATTTCTTTACTAAAGTTTCGTCGAAGAATTAATCTTTCGTGGGGATAATCAGAGGACAAATAATCCAGTACAGGATAACCAGTATGATTAAAACGTGAATGAAGAGAGAAACACGCAATCTGGGAAAGTTCTTTTAGAATCAGGAAGAAAAATTCACGTTTTTGGAAATGTTTGACGGAATGGCAACCAGTACACTGATGATCGTTAACAGTTTACTGGTAATTCATAAGGTTCGGTGACATCCCCTCAGTTAACTAAACGAAGTTCACTCCATCTTTAACAAATTAAGGAATCTTACTTACCATGCGTCTTCCGCCGGACAACCAGCCAAACAGCAGAACCCCAGTAAGTGACCGTACTAACATTAAATGAAGACATTCGTGTCACTGGCCCAAGAATTAGACTATTCATATCTGAACGTCCCCCAGTACACCTTATGAGTTGAGGACCTGAGCAAAAACCATGTGACGCCTCCACTGCAAAAGCCCACCTGTCCAGGTCGTTTGGCAAAGTCCAGAATGACTACTAGACTATAACCTCTAGGGCTAAATTTGGTTTCCGAGCACCATGAGCAGCTAACCAGAATCCAGTTGCCAGTCCAAAGAATGTCGCTCTTTGCCAACTTTCAAGCCCTGTTGGACGGACGAAGGGCCAGATTTTTCCGTTTGGCTTTGAGTGGTCTGGCATTTTGCTTATCAATCCAGTGGTGATCTTTGCGGGACTAGGATTAAGTAGTCTCAAAGATGTGGTGTATCACCGTATTTACTTCCGCCATTTTTGGAGGTAAAGTGCTCAAAAAGGTCAAAGGTTCAAAGGTCACTGTAGAGGGATACTATATTTATTCAAATAATTATTCTACAGTCACTTCAGCTACCAACAACCTGTTCTGGTTCTCCAGCAGCTTCATTTTTACAGTGGTCCTCAAATAAAATCTGGCGAAAACCTCACCTTGGCAAGCACATAAGAGTGTAATAAAGCCAGATTATCAGCCATTTCTGATGGGACTCGTAGGTCACGTTGGCGTAGTTCTTGCACCAGACTAAAAAGCAAGTCATGGGCGCTGCGATAGTTTCCGGCTGTCTGCTCTTCGCGCGCAATAATGACGGCTGTGCGGGCGGCCTCTTTGTATTGTTTTAGCACCATGTAGAGCCTGAATAGATGTCTCGCATCTTTAGGTACTCCATCAGCTTCGCCCATCAAGTAAACAATCAGAAAATGCGTTAGACGTGTGTCTCCGGCCAGACCAACGGCTTCCAGAGCCAAATCCAGCGCTGGGCTGTTTTCGGAGTAGGGCGACCGCAAAAGAAGTCCAACGGCCTTTGAAAAAAGCGAGAAAAGCAACAATATATGTGTATCAAGCAGATAATGGTGTATGTAATAACATCTTGTAACCCAGGGGAACTCGAAGTGGATCGAACTTGCTCCTATAATCAGCACTCATTCGATCGCATTGAACTTCCACTAGTAGGTTAATAAGATTCCATTTTCTTGGCTTACTATTAACAATTAACTCAATTCTTCATAAGTATGCTGAAAAAGCGAAAATGTGAAAATGGTGACAAATCTCGTATGGTCGTCTCAGTACACCGAAACATTATGTGGATCAACCAAGAAAGTGACAAGTTTGCGTTGCATTACCTTAGTAGATGTGTTTCTTGGTGGTTGCAGATGTGAATCGCATTGGATATCTCATTTTATCAACTGTGTTCTGCGCTAGAAAGCTAACAGCATATTATAAAAACAGCTGCTTGCTGCTTTGGTATAACTTAACTAACTATTGGACCTTGAAAGTTATAAAGAATTAAGTATATGGTACTTTCATCAAGAATGTTTTTGAGGTAAGTAGCACGTGATTCTCATCTTCCGGTAAAAAATGTACATTTAAATCACCTTTTCTGAACACTTCTGGGTCCGGCATTCGTTTGGCACCCAAGTAGGGAATTTAAGTGTCTCAGTTTGCTTTCGTATCGCAGTTCATCAGTGGTTCGTATACTTCGAAGAACCAAGATTTTAACCTCATTCCCTGTCATGCGGAGCAAATTAGTAGCCGCGGATCTATCAGCGCATGCCGAATGCCCCTAAAATATCACGTGTGAGAGCGCAGGCATAAAAGTATGGCCGAACTAGCTACTCGAATGGCGGCTAAAAGAAGGTTCTTGATGGGCTGACTGATGCCCCGCTTGTGTGTTTGCTGATCATGGAGTACTGTGGACATCTAGACAAAGAAGCACACATTTCTCCCACGGGAGCATACGTATGGTGGACTTGGAAATCCTGGACTATTATTCGCTCTTGTAGCTCCTCGTTCACCGGACCTCTTAGGAGTCACAATTTAGATTCATCAGTTGTGTCCGGTAAAGCTGTGATAACCGTTTTACTCATTCATCAGATGACCGAAGCTCGAACCTAGGTACGTCTAGAGATATACTTTACACAGAGGGGGATTTTTCAAGTGGCTGATTGCGTGTCATTTGTTCGCGTATGTAGTGTTTGCACCAACTTCACCAACAGTGAAGGTCCTTCGCTAATTACCATCAGTTTATCATTTTAATGCTAGTAGTTTACTCGCGTGTTTCAGAAGACGGGTTATGCCAGTCTTCCAGAAAAAAAGAAGCAAGCAAGACTGGTTAATTCTGTACCTTGTTCTCTCATACGGGTGAACTCAACATCCGTAGTTGGGAATCACTCACGAAGAATTGCAGGATTAATAGGGTGGCAGGTACAGATGGTCGATGGATTCTGATTTCTTCCTATAGGATCAGTTTTCACCCAACGGCGGTCGACGACTTCACCATCAAGATAATCTTACAGAATAGTCTTTTTAAGTCAGAAGAAACGGCTGCAATCAGTTTGAAAACTCAGCTTGAACGTTCAAGCTGAAAGGTTTGTATTGTCACAAGGTATGAGACAAAATTGTCAAAACCGTTTCAAATGAGGATAATCCCTTAAACCCGAAACGTCGAATGCCAAAATCTACCCAAAATTGCTCACTTTTTCGTATTGCTTGGCCAGAAGGTAAAACTTTCCCGCAAGGTACCAGTTCTTCTCGTTTTCAAAATAGCACGCGATGCTTTGGAGTTCGCCGGCATTTGCTTCAGGGCCTAAAACAAATCGGTAATCACTGATAAATTTCAAGAAACCAGCATTTCGGTCGTGAAATGCTCTTCTTGTTACTTTCCATGTTAAAATTTTATCGGTATAAACAATGTGCACACTAATGCAAACAATGAACCAAGACTATTCACTAAAGCAGCGGATACTCTGGGATCTTATGAAGAATTATTGGGCCTTGCTTGATTGTGCGAGTCAGTGAGTGAACTAGTCTGTTTTCTTCATTCAACCAAAAATCAAAATAACTGTTGATGAATTCCTGTCCGTTATTAAGCTGACTACTTTTTTGACATATTCAGAATCGGAGTAGGAATCGGACGGCCTTGGATGAGTGCACAATTCGCAGTTTGGTACGGACATTCACATTCTTATCCTGGATTGTAATGTAGATGTCGTCCTACTGGGCGACAGCTGAGCGAATATTAAGTATTGCGACAACAGCCCTCCATTCAGTGAACCAGAGTACGATGAATAACTTTTATATTTGTATCATCTACTGCTTACGTTCACCTTGGTTGCCCGGACTTATATTCCTACGTATTTTGAATACAAACGCAAAAGAACCGACAACGCCCCATGAAAATATTTTTCTACCCTTGGAAACGGTACAGTGTGTCCTCTCTCTAATTTGCTTGCCATGATTTGTCTAAATAATGCTGACGCTTACTGGGCATTGTCGCATACATGCAGAAGGCGCCCTCAGTGGGTCAAATTTAGTAGGATATTTGGTTTTTGTTTACTTCCTAGGAATCTTAACAATTCGTGCAACGAATCTAGAATCTAACGAAAGCAGCCCAAAGAAGAACGTGGCTACCAACAGAGGGGAGTGGAGAAACCGATAAACAGTCAAGCAGCAAGGTGTTACATTAGGTTGCACTTTTGTTGCAAAAGACCAAGGATGGCAGTTTTTCTCATTCAAACCTATCTTACGAATATTTTCATAGTTTTTAACCATGGACTAGGCTCGAAACAAATATTCCTATTGAAAAAGACTGTGAATTCTGCTCCTCTCTTTCGCCCCCTAAATCATCGAAATGGCTCCATTTGACATGCATTAATTTAAAAACGTTCAACCACTTTTGATGATGTCATATTAGATGGCCACAGGATGTCTGTTTGCATGACTTCAGTTCCTTAATACACCTGCGTGTTACTATAACAGAACAATAACAGAAAACAGTGCACCCACGTTTGTGGGAGTCAGGAAGCATTTGAATTAGGAGGCGTTACTTTCGCTAATGTTCTTGGTGACGATGCTGAAGATGGCTGGTGTAACGGATTCCTATTGATGGCTGACTCTACTACGAGGAAAAAACATTTGGTCTTTCCGAAATTCACCAGTATATTAGGTCCAGCGTTCGATGGTATCGGTAAGAACACCAACTCACCTATCACTTCAGCATACAGTTCCATTTTTTTGTGCTTCCTCGCCAGCTGAAACGCCTCATCAACGCATTTGGAAAGCACCAAGAAGCGAATGGCGGAAGCATGGTCGTTGATTCGTGTAAAGTATTTTGCAATCATTTTGGCTCCTTCTATACTCTTGGTTTCCTGCACAACACGTACTGCCTCATCCGGATTGCCGAGTTTCTCCAGGTGGAGTCTGTGAAACAGGACAGTATTGTATGAAAATAGGATAAGGTGAAGGTAATAGCCTCTATCATCCATCTTTGTAATCATTATATCCTGCATCGAAATTAGGGAACTGACTGCCTCAGTGCGTACCGGCTGGTATCATAATCCTAGGAGTGTCAGTGCTCGCATGAACTTAAAATATACTAGTGAAAAGAATCTACTGATGATCCCAGAAACAGGTTGGGCGCTCAGTTCAAGACTATGGCACCACTGCTTTCTGAAAAAGTTGCCCGAATTCCAAAAAGCTACTCCAATAAAAGTGACGTCGGCAACACATTTGTCAGTTAGTGACCTGATAAAAATGCTGGTCATTGTTTTAACATGATCAGCTTTCCGATAACGTGTTTGTACACGGATCCGAGGAACCAATTTGACTTGCGGCACGAAGTGTACGCTTTTCCATGCCTCCTCATTTTTCCTATCTGCACAGCATGCAATAATTGTAACAAGTGCTGTCATGGTCATGTGCTTTTAAGTAGCGCAGAACGTTCGTGAGTGAAAGCCGAAGGATTAAGTTGAGGGAACTAAACTTTATGGAGAAAAGAAGTGAATGCCAAGCTCTACAATTAAAGCTGTTGTCCACCATATTACTAAACTTTCATAAAATAGGGCAAGGCTAAAGCAATTTACTGTCCACCTAAATAAGTAAAAACTAACGAAATCGGTCGTTAGCCGTCACAAGTTCCTTTCAGGATGCAATATCAAACACTTCTGAAGTTATATCCCCCACATCACGAATCAGAAAGTTTCGCCATGGACTGTCAGTCTATGTTGTTTCGCGGGAGGTCATAGCACCAAACGTCTTTGGAACAAGAAGTTTGGAAACACGCTGAATGAGTGTGGACACACGTCTGAAGGGTACCTCTAAGCCAAAAACTTTTCGCATGGCTGCTTCACCAGAACATCCACTGAGAAGGTCTTTCCATTTCATAATTCCACGCGTGAACCCGAGATGTGACCCATCATGTAATAGTAACAGTAATAGCCGGACATTTCGAGTTCGGCCAGTGAGTTCCAAAATTCAACATCGTTGGGACACACGAATGTCTTGTGAAGACGGACAACCATTTCTGTCCCACTGTGAAAGTCACGCGAGCAGCTCGCTGACTTCACAGTGGTGGCCAACCAACTTGTGAATACTGTTGGCTCATTGGTTTGACGGCTATTTCAGTCCCTGTTAAGGAGACAATGCAAGTTGAAGTCGCAAACCAAGGGGTTTGGAACAAATGTCTCCATAAAATATATGAAGAAACATCAAAAATATTCGTGCTTACACAGTCTCCAGTATGAACTTGATTATCCAATGCTAACCCGCCATGCAGTTGTTTGAATATTTGAGAGAACTTGGATTAAATGCAAAACCAGTATTTACAAATCCTCATCAAATCCACGGTTTCTAGTCAGTCTTCGTAAATTCGGCTAGGCATAATGCAGGCTGAGTGATTCCTAAGGTAGCCTAATATCTGTTTTAATTATCCGCATGTTTCGGGAAGTTATGAATACTCTCACCTGGCAACTGAATCCCAGTCATGAGCGGCTTCGTAAGCAACAACCGCTTCTTTGTATGCCCCATCGGCCTCACGTGCCTTCGCATATTGCAGCTGTAAGCGGGGTGCATTTGCCACACGTCGTAACAACTCACCAGCTCGTCGGAAATTCTTACAACGCAGGTAGACGGTAATGGCTGCCTCATAACATGCTGCCATTTCATAAAGGCTTGCGGCTTCTTGCCATTGCTGACAAAAGAGACGGAGATGTGGGTTGGCATGACTCTACGAAAACTGGTAACCAGCAAATTCCCAGCCACAACAAATCCCCATGAATAAATTTATTCGCCCAGAGTTGGTAACGCCGACATACTACGATTTTTACTTTGGAATCACATACCTTTGTTTGTTCAAGGATATCAGCACATTCCTTCTGAAGCGCAACGTTTCCGCTTTCTTTGGCAAGCTGCACCCCGCTGGAAAAATAGAGTGAATAAATTAGCTTTGGTCCGTCAGCAAAGCGTTTTTGATAACTTGTAGGCAGCAAAAAATATAAATTTCGTCAGCCAGAAACGTAAGACAAATGGGTACGTTAAATTGTTGTTTCGCAAGTGGCAAAGATTTCTACATCATTTCCCGGTTAAGGTGCATCAAGACACCTTCAGAGCAAACTTAGCATTTCCTGCAATTGCTTCTGTCTACAAAAGGTGCCTTGTTCAATTCCGCAGGTGCAAGAGTTCAGCTGGTATGCACAGGAACACACACACAGGCACACACATAACCGCTAAGAGATATCGCTCGACCAGGACCAAAACACCAATGAGACGTGTATTTCCACACTATGACACAATTTTCGAAGATAAAAACGTGGATAAATACTACGATCATCAATACGGTTGTGCTATCACCAAGGTGGTTGTGTCGGTTCGCCTACTACACTAATTAGCCCAGTAGGTTGATTCATTTGTTTTGATACGTTTGGTTTACGCTTACATATATATATATATATATACATAAAGTTCGGATATATTATGCAATAAATCTAGAATGTCTTCGTGGTGAAGTATTGCCACCACACTTTTATCAGACCTTCGGATACAAATTCTCTCTGAACGACGGTGATCTATGTTAACAATGGAACTTCACTTCACTGGTTCACCTATATTCTCTGCGTATTCATTAGTATGGTCTTACTGAAATCAGACTGGTGTAGGTACAACTATTAAACCGTTTTGAAGTGTCAAAAAAATCCAGTTCCAAAAACTTAAAGCAAAACTGTAAGGTGCGTTAACATTTTATTTAAATGAATAATCTATCATATGAATAAAGCATACGTTGACAACAAAGCTAGTGGAACGTTCGAAATTCAGCTCCGCGCTTGCTACTCTTTATTCAGTTGTGCCTTTGGACTTCGTAATAATTTACCAAAATTGTTCCAATTGCCGACAACTTGTTGATCAGACTTACAACTTTGAGTCGACTGTGACGGTTTTAAGTAAAAACTAGGCAGAGTTCCCGGATTAACCAAATGTAGCTAATAGAAATGACCGGAGAATATTAGCAGAAAATCTCTGAACCAATTCCTTTGGACGGTCATTCGATCTTAGTAAAGTCCTGCCTCTTAACGCCACCTTCCAGCTTAATTTTGTCATATTCCAATCATTTTCTTACGAGCTTGTCAACAGCAAGCACATTTCACACTAGAAATGAGCTCCAAGTGTAAAACGAGACTTTCAGCAAAGGTCGTTTTGTTTTGTTATCTTTATTTGGTCCAGCACTACGAGTCTGCAGTCCTAGATTTGTCTACCGTCAAGTACTCTGACCATGAAATAAGCCTTCCTGTAGAGTAACTACTTCAAATAAAAGAAGTCGATGAAAATCAAATGAGGCTGGCTTAGTTGCATTTGCTAAAGTTCCCACTGGAATTCACATAACTCGTCGTGATTTACAATTTACTTCTAACTTACCGCTTCCAATCACCAAGTCGAATTGCATTTCGTGCAATTCCTGCGTTGCACAGCATAATATGTTCTTGCCAAAACGCTTCATCCTTCTGACGAAGGACATTTTCTGACTCTAGAGTATTGGATGTATTTCCACTATCAGCTTCCAGGCGGTCACCATCAGTATTCACAAGATCGTTAAGGTCAACAGGGGTGAGCGCTCGTTCGAAATGCATCAATGCGTTGACGTAGTCCCCAAGACATTCCATTTCAACGGCATATTCGCGGCATATCTCGGGAATTTCTTGTGGCGCCAAGGAACGTGCCAGTTGAAGTGCGGCCTCCCAATGGAGAAGGTCACGGCGCATCTGGAACAGGTTACCGGTTGATTAAGCTCAGAAATCTGTTACCATTTTTATAATAATTTGAGTAAAATAAGAGGAGGTGATAGGTGATTCACCATATTTACGTTAAAACCAGCAGTCGCTGTCAAAACGTAGTATGCTTTCAGTCGAAATGGTTCCTGTGGGTGGAATTTTCAGGATAGTCTCTTAGATTTTCCATGAATCAGGATCCTAGTAACTGTAGACCATTATGCAGTACGAAAGGCATCCGGATGATATCCGTTCTATACACAGACACTAAATAAAAGACCGCTTTAGACTTATGGTTTGACAGAATACCTAGTTACACATATGAACTAATTCTGTTCAGTTGTCACCTTTTGATTAAGACTTCCATATTGAGGGTAACCGCATTTCAGGAATAACTGTGTCCGCTTCCTGAATTTCTGACCCCTCCTCGGAAAGCATACCTCCAAAGTTAAATTTGTCTTTTTGTCTCTTCTCTCAAATTCCACTAAATCACTTCGGCTATGCAAATAAATTGCACTCAACTATCTTGGAGGACTTTTCATCAAATCTTTGTCCATAAATACATTATCCCAATGCTATGTTTTCATAAAAGATTTGACTGACGTTCAATTTAAATCTCTAAACAAAAGGTGTTTCGTTAATTTATCTAATCACAGATAAGGCCGAGGCGCGAATGAAAACAGTTAGTGAATCTAACTTGACACCATGATAATCCCCCAATGACTTGCTTACTCGTGCACTGCCCGTGTACTTATTGATCTCCCGTACCCGCTATTCACCTGGCCGCAAAGACCGACCCTGACGACACTGGTGTAGTGGAATGTATGTGTCATTGGCCTACTCACTCATATGTGTTCGTGCCGAGCCTGCTAGGCCTGTTCTGATCTGCTCTCTTGTGCTGTCTGTGTGATCGCACGACCAACCAGAATCGCGAAACTGGCCTCGGAAGGAATGATCGCGGCCCACACTTCTGAGCCAAGATCTCCCTTTAAACTGTTTGATATGCGGAAATTGATGCTGCACTGTGTTGGTTGGTGAGAGATTTGTGCACTTGTTGACGTCACGAACGTGAACAACCAATGTTCAATGTATAATTTTGCTCACCTTTTGTGAAAAGTACCATAGAACGTCACAATCAATTCTTCTGATATTCGGGATCGTCAAATCTACATGCGACTGAGAATTACGTAAGGGGAACCTCAACACCCGGTAAAAAAAACACCCGGGTAAAAGATCTATATTCTCATCAAAATATCTTGAGAATAAAATTGATGCTCCCGCTTATACAAATCTGGGGGAACGAGCTTTAAAATACTTACATATATTGGCAATAGGAATTGCGTACTTCACATTCATAGCCTTGTTGTTTCACCATGATTGTACCCACTCTACTACAATGGAGTGAAGCAATGTGTTCGTGTATTTCCCCTATTACAGCTCGTAGATGGTTCAGATACTTGATAGAAATGGACTCGAAACTCCGGATCTTGTTCAAAACAAACATAAAGCTCAAGTGCCAACATTGTTGCCTGTTAAGGAGTGAAAATTCAGATGAATCCAGTTTGTGTTAATGGAGAAGATGTAATAAGCACGTCCCAGTGTAAGGCGCCCCGAGTCCGAATTCTGGCCAAAAAAGACAATGCCGCTTAGCTGTAAAGAGGCAAAATTCAAGTACAGTGGCTTTTTGTCACGTTAATGAGCCGTACAGGGGGACCGATAAATTTATAGGTTTTGCAAGAAATTAATTAACTTCCTTTTTTCAGCATTGACGTTCGCTTACTTTTTAGACTTACCAGTAGTGTGTGTGGTAGTTGCTCTTCGAGTGAAATATCAACAACGTGCCTCTCCCATCCGCACACCAGTCATACGCTGACAAATATACTAAGGCACAGCAAAAAGGGCATCAATCTTTTCTTCTAAGGAATAGAAAATTGGCTGTGATTTCGGTTTCCTGACTAAGTGCACATAATGAAGAAACACCGAAGGATCTGTGTGCCCGAAGACTTGCTTATCTTGTGGCAAATTTTACTGTAAATTTTGCCTGCATTTGTTACGTATAAGTACACAAATATGGTCATACACCATATATGATGTTACGGATGCTTTTTACATGCATATTTTCGTTTCCACTTATTCTGTTCACAGCCATACTCGTGCAAGCCCCGCCCGAACTGGAGTGGCTGAATGTAATGGCAGATTACAGTATCGTTTCCTAAAGAAACTAAACGAGACATTGGTTTCATTCTCCAATGTCAACGAATTCTCAAACAAATGAGGCTCTGAAACTGAAGGAAGACAAAGGTCCCCAGTTGTCTGCGATAACTGGTTAGTGATACCAGCGGTTTGTCGTACTCACGAGTGGAAAGTAATTATACTGAAGTGAGACTAGTGATAGTCAGATGAAGGATTTTATAGTAGCAAATGCCATCAGACGGTGCTGCCGATCAGTGAAAGATATGGTTTCTTTCTTCCAAATCACAAATGAAAGTCCAGCAAACTCCGCTCTATTTAGATAGTAGTTGTACACAACGCCTAGGCTGGAAAGACGTCGAAGTAAGATCAAAACGCATAAAAACAAGTGGAATGTTGGAATATGGGCAAAGTTTGGCATTTGTTTCATCACATTAGACGTAACAACTCGACCGGCTATGTTGGCAATAGCCTAATTATTATTGGCTTACGCCGAGTTGCTAATAATCCCCTTTCAAAATTGATTTCTGCAAACGTTTATCATGGGTTTGGACGACCCGGTCGGTAGGAGCGTGATAACAAAAACTGTTGTCGTCCCCCTCTGAGTAGGAGGAAGAGCGGTTCATTGATGTTTAGCTCTTATCTCTGGATCAAACATTATCAGCATTTCAGCTGGCATATGTCACATCGTGACAGCACCCCAACCATTCAGACCGGTTGTTTTTTCCAATCGTTGGGTAACGCACTGTTTATTGTCTTGTGGCAGCAACATGTGTAGCTCAACTTGAAGTTATATTCAGTAATATATTCGCACTTTAGCCATTGTAACTCGATAACTAAAGAGTGCTTCTTTTATGGAAGACATTCTCTCTCTAGTGAGATGCATATACTCTCACATGCCCGGGCTAAAACAAGAAAATGAAAAGTTTTATTCCTTCAGATTATACTGGTCGCGTGCAACTCATTAACCTCTCTTCGATTCATAACTTTAGAATTATGAAGAGAAAAGCCACAAACCTCAAGGGCAGCACGTGGTTTTGATGACGCCAAAAACAACTGCTCAGCCTCATCAAATTCCTTTAAAATCATTGCCACGTAACCGGCCAGTAAGTATGCATCTTCAGTAGATTGAATACGCCGTACCGATAGGACCAGTCCGGGATTGTTGCTCCGTCGAAAACATCGAACAGCTATATCAAACGTTAAGGCGGTTAGTGAGTTTTGCCAAGTCTCAGAAAAAAAGCACACCGGAGAGCTCAGGAAATAATCACGTATAAAATTACTTAGCCTATTTCATCTTGTGGTGAAAAGTTGTTTGCAGGTTCGCTATCAGTGTCAGATTACACGGTTAAACTCCGTAAGAAAACAGTTGATACCGAACGCTAGTAGGTTGCATGAGGTTAGCACCATGACTTCGTCTCACTTGTAATGTGAGTTGAAACATATTTCGAGAATTTTTGAAGTGGAGCATTTTACAAATTAAGGACGTCTGTGTAAACCTTTGAAAAATGTTTTCCTCAAAAATGCGAGCCCAGAAATAGGAGTTGACCTCTCGCGTTCCCTAACGTTTGTCACACCTTTATCGATTGACCTTTTGGACCTAAATCACACGATTGCGGACCAAACAGTTTCAAGTAACAGCAGGGTTTACAAAACTAAACTGTGTTTTTTAAAGGGATCCTAAAGTAGCTCTTACTTGACTGGCATTTGGTCGATTTGCTCGCGTGTTATTCACTAGTTCTATTTTGAACTTGTACCGCGTCAAACTTCTGACTGGCCTGTGTGGTCAGCTGGACGCCTTATGATTTTGATCGTTTGCTTTCTTTGATTGATCTGTTCCCAAATTATGTTATATTGTAGTCAGATTGCCTGGATCCTAACCCATTCACAAAGTGCTTTTCTACCTTGCTCGAAATCCTCTTGTTCTACTATATTGCGCTCTTATTTGCCATGTAACGAGTAACGTTCGATTTATCACATAGAGGAAGGTTAAACAGTTATGAATCTTGCTGTTTCACTGAGCGGCCCAATATGTTCAGAATCAGTTGAATATTCAGTTATCTGGGGGAAAATACCGATAGCTTACGGCTTGCCAGTGGTTGTTTAGGGTAGAATGTGAAGGGCTAAGTATTACTACAAAAGATTAGTTTTGATTTTTGGAGGAGTGGGATAGATTCACAAAGATCTTTGTCAGCAACTTTCAAAATTGCGGTGATTTCTCACGGTTCATACTTTCACTCCTGTGGGCTCATATATGTGGAACACACTACTGGGGACAAAGCAAGCATTGGGTGCATGATGAAGTCTTTTCCAATAAGGCTTCCCCGTCTTATGAGATTTTCGTGGAAACACAATGTATTATTTCATCTGAGGTGACACTTACAAAAGAAGCGCTGTTATTTAGCCGAAATTACGTTGCAGATAGTCCCAGTTAGCAATGCGTAGAGAACTAAGCGGAACATATACTCCTTATATTAATTCGCGGGCAAATTTTAAAATAGGGGGCGATTTATGAAAAATTGCCAATAGAGACACTGGGACATTTCAGAGAGAAAATTAGGAATAGGGTGAAGTTTAGTGCGCTGTGAAATTACGAAGTCGAAGTTCACGTGACACGGAATCGTTTTTCCTTACTTTCGGCTATTACCAGCTAGAGTGAGGCAGCCAAAGTCCCCGGAAACAGAAATGCTTCTAGCAATTTCAGGTGTGGGAAATTTGAATATCTAGTCTCTTTGTTCCATTTCTGATTTCTGTAACGGATGAGCTGATGAGGACAAACTATCGATCATCCATGGATGTCTTGTGATTTTGAACACTTTCTCACGTTGAAAGATAAAGCACAAAGTTAAAGGAAATTCGCTTGTTTTGAAAGATTCGCATTGGCCAGGTATGGTCAGGACCGACCGATTAAATCGACACTCACCCAAATCGAAATGCATGACCCTTAGGCAAGCCATGCCTAGCTGATTCCATGTCCGCTGATTATCCAAACGATCAGCAAATATGCAGGCGTCCTCAAAACATCCCACCCGCAAGGCTTGCTCAAACGAGGATTGTAGCTGCGAAGGTATGAAAGATATGAAAAGTTACCAGCGTGATTCACAGGAATGTAATCTTGAACCTCAGAGTCTGTTCACATAAACCATTTATTAGCGGTAACATTTCATGCACACCTAGTTGGTTCAAAGCGACTGGTATAAATAACTTACCTCAGTCGGATTGAGTTTTCCTATATCTATATTAGACTGATCCCGTTTCCCACTCCTTTTTCTTGGAACACTAGATTTTCTGTCCGGCTGTTCCAGTCCATCCCCAGTGGGAAGCGGGGACAAAGCAGGTTCTTTCGATACCTCTTGGGAATCATGTGCGCTGGAAGGTTGATTAGGGCTTGTGAGATAGAGACGAAAAGAGTGCGTTGCCAGAGTTTGGAGGACCAGCCGACCATTTGAGTTGAGGAAACACATTTCACCAGAACAAACGGCAAGCGGAACATGTCCGTAGGGAACACGTGTGACACCAACTGCCCTACAGCGTTCAACTGTGAAGTATGACAAGGAAAATCCAGGTGGACTTTTAATAGTCGAAAAATACATGAGTCAGGCACAGTGCAAAGCAGCGACAAATGGCATGAAGATAGGAAGTTTGGGTTATCGTACGGCACCTTATACGGCAACTTGATGTGTGACCCTGTTAGTAGATAGAAATTTGAGAATTGGGGGGACTGAAAATATCCGTGAAACTCAGAAAACCATATGGTCTGACTAAGTAAACTTGGTTTCCGTGATTTTCATCAAGGCAATGCATTACAAATTTGTGAGAAAGCGTACAGCATTCACACTTGTTAGATGAGACAGAATTTTGATGCAAAGTAGCTAAAGAGTTAACCAGCTCCACTCAGGCGAAAGTGATTTGGTCATTGTCAGTTTTGGAGGAGCAGTTAGACTGACCACTGGCCAACACTGTTTCAAAGATGGTGTTAACTTTCTCTGAATACAGAGCGATCAGGTATATCACCAAATTTCAACGGCCTCAATCTACTAAAACCCGGATAAAACGTTCACCATTCAATTTGAAAGTCTCTAGATGCCAAAGGAGGCAATCGTGTGTCTGCAGCATGACCAGCCTCGCCCAAATGTAGTCCTGGGGCCTGTTCCTCTGTTCTATGTCTCAGTGAAACGGGTTTGTGTTTCCCTATTCCGTATTGTGGAGAAGTATTCATACGACCTTACAAAACTGGATACGAACATGCGTATATGAACATACAGAGCTGGTGGTAAATGTTGACACCTGGTCTTTTAGCTGGAATCTGATGGTGGCGGTGGAGCTAAAATTCAGTCAGATTAGCGGCATTATAGGTAAGAACAGTCACATTTATTTAGCTTCTAACCACCTAATGTATCTCATTTATATGGACGACTGAGCTAGGTGTGGAATGTTTTGAGGGTCTTAGTTTCTCCGACTGCGTGATTTTAATTTACTCGTTTGTGGACAACCATTTTTGACGACGGCTTCTACCAAGAGCTGTGGTTAATTTTGCAGGCAGTTACTGAATCAAGGCAAACAGTTAGATGTCGTATGTTGCTCTTCTGTTTTAGTAAGAAAAAAACTGTCGAACTGAATATACTTTTTTGTATGTCTACTTTCTGTTACGCTCTACTTTGCCGCGAGCACTTTCGCCTTTTTGCAAATATCGAGTGCTGATACGAAATGAGCTCAAGGGCTGCAAAACAGAGTTGATGACAGCTTTAGAAATCAAAGAAGGATTTTTTACGCAGCGACAACAGAGTGCTAATCCTTAGATTAAGAATCCAGATGACAACGTTTTGGGCTTATTCGTTAGGAAATATACTGGAAGATCTAACGAGCATCCAATTGCATCGGCACACTCCACTGTTAAAACTGAACTGGAAGTTTCAGATGCGCAGCAGTAACTGGAGAAAATTAGTGCGCTATCCAGTTAGGTTGCGGAAGACATTCGAAAAAGAAATAACAGTAGGATAACTTTGAGTTGATAATAACAGAATTCTAGGAGAAACTTTATCTTGGTAATAGCCGGTTTAAAATCCTAGCATGAGAAGGCCCGAAAGAGTTCGGTCGTTTGAGACGCTCATCAACTGTAGGGAAGGCCCACATATTTACTCGGGCAGAAAGCTTTCGCTTTGGCGGAATTCGTCTGCTGGACTATTTGAAGTATCCAATCCTCTGAGAGATTCTACAAAAAACACTGGCTTCCAAGTATATGGACAAAACATCACAGTTAAAAACACACGAGGATGGATGGAATATACTACGAACCAAGAAAAGGTCTGTTTCATACCTATGAACCCATTAAGTTATCAATGTATCAGTTTCCCGTTCTAATTTGACACACCAGAAGTATCAATCAGCAGCACTCAGAAAAATATGCCGACGGACTGTCGTGATATAGATCATATATATATATATATATATAGATTAAATACAAGCTCTCAAAAAAGACCCAACCACCGAGAAATTATATGTATCAGTGATTTCAAATAATAATAAAGTATGAAAACAAATAAGGAGACCCCGATAAAAATAATTTATTTCAAATTCAGGTCGTAAAGTGTCACCCTGTGTGTGGCCAAAGTGCTGTACGGCAGCTGTCTGATTTGAAATCAATGATGACTTTAAATCTGTTTAACGTAATAAAATCCGGGTTTTTCTCAGCCACTTTACTTGCTTCAGTTCACTATTTACCGAATTAATATCACAGCTTAATTATTAAATAGGCGTATTTAAAAGATTTAACAAACCATGTAACTTTTAGTAGATTACTTTGGCCGTTACTGTGGTCAACGGAAAACCATTCCTTCACGTGCGATTGTGTATGCAAATTTTTATACATACTATATATACATTATATATTCATATATAGTTCAAGTGACCTTCCAAATCTTGTCATAACTGGTACAAAACGTCGCTGGCTGCCCTGATTGCAGCGTTGCCTCCTTCTCCATTTTGTTGCTTTTGTTAGTCATTTGTGCGAGTAAAAGAAAAAGTACTTCCCATGTACACACACAGAGGGAGCAAGAAACGCATATATGCCAAATTGACTACACTGGATAAGGTGCTGTGCATTGCCTCTTTTGTAATCTTCGAGTGGCTCAAACCAACTTCTCAGGTATCAGTCACAAAGTGCGTATCGAGAGAGGGTTGGATACAAAAGGCAAGCAGATCTTGTTCCGTCTAGTGCAGTGTACGCAAAACGGAGAAATATAAACGGTAGATTTACTCAGAACGAAAAAGGAATTCATATGGTGTCACAGTGACTATAAAAGCTAAGGTTCTCGCAGTAATAAAACATAAAAACGACAAAACGACAAACCACAATGTGGACGGAGAAACAAAAATGCGGCAGAGTACGCTCACAGATCGATTGGTGAAAATTAGCAACTTTCGTCAGCCCTGGCTGAAGAAAAGCCGTTTGTTTGCTAGCCGAATGAAGTCCTGTATGAGTGTTCTCGCTTAAACCTCCAGCTCGGACAAGCAAGTGACCATTGGCAAAACAACGATAGACAGTCATGCGAGTATCGTCACAAGCAACGAGCAGCGGCTGCGATAAAAGAAGTGGGGTGTAAAGATGCGGTGTGCAGTGTGCCATACATATTGTGAAGTGCAGAGTAACGGTGAAATCCAGCAAGCACTCACCCGTTGAGGAATAGGTCAAGTAAATATACTCAAAAGAATTTCTGTCCTTTACGGCAAATAATCTGCGCACCTGATGTCATTGAATAGTTTAAATAAAAAAAACTGCACTCAGTCAGCAAGTATATACCAATGGTTCCCAGTAGATATAAACGGAATTATTGAATCAATGGCGATATCTCAGAATGCAAGACACCGAAAGTTTATGGTTTGATTCACAAATGTGTATCAGGCGAGCTAAACCAAGAACTAGTTACGTTGTCAATGTAGACGAAGTTTAAAAGTTGATCTGTCTCTTCGGAGACGGATCTGTGAGTTGCACTCAGGAAAAACCTTTTTTATTCTTCAGAATTTTCTATCATTCAGTCCTTAGTTTTTTTTACAAATGTGCGATATCGATTCTTGAACGGTAATGACAGCGTGTATGGCAGTCATAAAATGAAGTTTGACGGAAGGACGGGGGGCGACCGAGGTAAGTTTTATATAGATACAAGCCGTGTTCATTTTCCGTGCATTTTGGGTTTTCAATTCGAGTTGTCATATGCACAACAGCCTTCTTTATATTATCACGGAAGAAGCAGAACATTCGCGCTTCATCAGAATAAAACAGAAGTCTGTAGCATGTTTATTAAGTGTGAAGCTCTCATTTATGATGTCTGAAGTAGAACATAATGTTGACGGAAACTCGGGAACTGCACCCATCTGATGATTTACAAGAAGGGCGAAACCGTTCGTGGGCTGTCAAAGAATTTTCAGCAACCTTATGAGTAGTGTATTACGTCTATACGTCTATACTTCGATCGACGTAAACTGTTGTGACAATATAAAAGTTACAACGGAAATTCTGTTATTGATCACCGTATTATAACCCCGGTCGAATTTGAATTTGGTCTTTTGCGCAGATTCTATTAGGGTCTTTGGGTCATTGTGAGTGGGTATTTGTGACCCCCCCTAAACCAACACAACAAAAAGGGGCCAACTCTGCAATGTGGTGATAGCACGATAACACAAAAGCGATGCATAGCTGGAAAACAGAGGCCAAAGTAAGCTTAGACTCTCGAACATGACTGGTTGTTTAGTCGGACGTTTCCATTGTTTAACTTATGAATTGCATTGTATGAAACATGATCGAAGGAAAAATGTAGGCGAATGGGTTTGATTACGTGGTACATTGAAACGAGAATCCGAAACGTAAATAAAGCAAAATGCTAGTCATTCAAGTGAATCAGATTGGTATTTAGTTTGCCAGGGTGCAATTGACCAAGGCAGCAGATGCGCTAGCAGGTATAAAGTAAGACGATCAGATCTTGAAAATTTAAGTGTTAAGTGAGCACCACGGAGGTAAACTGATGGCGTATCTCAGAATCTTGTAGATACAGAGTCGGGCGCAACTGCCTGATAGATCGACCTTCATCGTGGCGAGCCGCAAGGCGCTTGTGTCATTTAACAAAAATTGTGAAGTTAACGGTCTTTAGTCCTCGTCGTGCACTTTAGGAAATGCCCGGCAATCCACACCGAGCTTGTACGTACACGACGGGGAGTTTCGCAGTCAAACACTGAAAGCTGTTTTACTGCTCAATTTTTGCGACGCAGTTGCTCACTTCACTCAAAGTTAGCGTTGCAGTAGAGGCGGATGATGTCGTTTACAACTCGTTCGCTTAACAAAATAGGATAAGTTGAATGGAATGAAACAAATCCATTTCGGCTAAAGATGTGTAGAATTGAGCTGCCATTAATACTTGAAGAACGACATCAGTCAATATAATGTAACTTTAGGGACATTCTTTTGTGCTGCCAGCATGTATCCCTCTACGAGTCTTCTGTATAACATAGGTGTTTTGAATAACTATATTGGTGAATTCAGGTTCTACTTGTGTTATTTTCTTTAAAGGTGTAGGAACGCAGGCTTGTTTATCTTATTCCAATTCAAACCTAAGAAAAAACTGGCTGGTAACCTCGGGCCTTTGGGTCTCTCGAGGCTACGTCAACTTACATTTTCTTTTTCACCGATATCCCAAAGTATACGTGTGGTGGAAGCAGGAAAGTCAGGCAGTTCGATCGCATTGTTCACCAGCTATAATAAAGATAACAGAAACGGAGTATTTTCGGCTGGTTATGTTTGGTACCCCTTAGGATGTATCGAACGGACCAAGAACTAACCAGACTAGGCAACTTTAAAATGAAATCCGAGAAAATAAGCCATATTAACAAACTCTCTGCCGAGCTGTACCTTCCAGTTCAGTGGAGAAAGTAGAAAGAGTACTTTTATACCAGAAAGTGATATCTCTCGGCAACAAATCTAGAAAAAGGTCATTCTTCAAGAAGTAAATGACAAGATTAGAGTTCGTATTTAGGATAGATTAGAACAATCGGTTAACTTGCAATCATGGCTGAACAGTTACTTGCGATTTAAAACACGTACCAAAATGTGTTGAGTTTTGGGTGCCAAATAACAACAAATCTGCTCTAAGATGTCCATAAGGGTTGCTTGGTAAGCAGCGTGAGATAGTTCTATTTATTTGGTTCTCTCAAATTGTTAACCGATTCCTTTTTATTGGAACTTTTTTTCACGAAAATGCTGGTCCATATTTATCATGCACAATAGGAAACAGCTCAGCATTGCCCACAATCAGTTTAGCCTTACTCCACAGTTGTTGTTCTCTACCAAAAAGTTACATACAAGTCTTTCTTAAAAATACCACTTAATACTAACAGCCACGTTGCTCTTCTTTGAGGGGGGGGTCTTAACGCTTTTACCGAATAACCAACTAAATATTACTGTCCTTACCGCATTTTTTTACAAGACACTGAAGCAGTGAAATAGTAAGGTGATCTCGTGAAGCTCCTTTTGGGGCCAAAAATTCTGAAGAGGACCATGGTTAACATTAATAATACTCAACTCAGTGAGGAAAATCGGAATGTCGAAGTTGAAACTTCACTCCGTCGTAGACACAGTCTCAGATAGCAATCAAAACGGGTTTTTCAGCTCCAGCTCTTGCTGGTCTAATTGAATTTCTTTTTATTTCCTCTGAATTCTTCATGGCTGCATTCCATACAATTTTTGTGAACGTTTCCATTGCAGAAGGAATTTGTCGTGCTAGAATAGCCTCAATGTATTAAAGTTCGGCTAATTCAGTTTACAATACGCACAATCAAACGACGATTAGGACAGTTTCCAAGAGCTTCATACATCTGAAAGTCTTTCATTCATCTAAGGAGAGAAAAATGGATTACAAACCTTATGGTATCGCCGCCTGGTCTGGCTTCTAAGAGAGGCCAATTTCATTTGATACGTCATTTTAAGACGCTAACGGCGCCTGATCATCTCACATCACGATTTCTTATTTTTACTGCTCATGATAAGCAGCAGGTCTTCATACCATGACATTATCAGTCCTAACTATAACTGCGCTTGGCCTACGCGCGTGTCTGGAATTATTGAATGGGACTTTGCTCTACTAACGCAGTTTGCAACTGTATTTAAAGCTGTGAACCTGAATTGTGTTGGAAGCCATACGTCATATACACAGTTTTTTTCGGAAGCCAAGCTGAAGGCAGCTGAGCAACAGCGCCCATCATGTTTCAGGTGCCTTAGAAGAAAATATACCACGGACACCTTACAAAACGATTTGGTCAGTTGGATGAGGTGGTGTGACCAAAAATTTAACGTCGCACACCTTCATCTAACAGTAGCAAGCTATCCGGCTTTCAAACAAAATATGAGCGGCTAGCTAGCTTGTCATGCGCTCTAGGCATACCTAATTATCTGGTTGCTCCTGAGTGGCTTGTTTGACCGGTCGGATGACTAGAATGTTGCCTTGATACACGAAATCCTTCCTAGTTCTCCGAGAGGGCTGCGAAACCCAATAATTGTCCATTGCTGGCAGCTGCTGGCCACCACGTACTTATTGCAGCGGCACCTAATGTCATCTGCGTGATTGGCTACCACAGGGGTTAGGGTCGCCAGAAGTGAGATACCTATGTTGCGAATGCAAAGACGCTTGCTGCCAGAGCTCTGCTTACAGCAGGGTCCAAATGTTATCCAGATACTATGAATAGACCAGCCAAACCGACTGAGCCTGTCTCTCTGCCTGACCCGGACAACCTAAATCTCCACCCCGTCAGTAATCAGTTTACTGACTCATAATTGACCCTTTTTGATTACGCGAATATCAGTGTGTTTACTGGCTTCAAATTCCCTTTGCCTATATAACAGCATCGTCAACCCACTGGTGAATACAGTTCGGCTGATTTTTTTATTCAGATGCGGAATTTATCTCCGCATTAATGAGGGTCGGGTGCGGTTGGTCCACCTCCCAGGAGTAACTCAATTTTCCTATTATATAGCTTCTGGTATAACGTGTCAAAAGCCTAACAGCTCACACTTTACCCCTGCATGAAGACGATTTCACAAAAACAGTTTGTCTCTCCAAATGGATCGAAGAAACGAGTAATTTCAGGTCGAAAGACCTCATTATTAAAATACCATCTGATATACAGATGAATGGGCTATTTTCCGCAAGGAACTGTTTCAAATGGGTTCTTGGGACCTATATCAAGACAAATGCTTCCTGAATAGACCTACTTCAAAGGATGGCAAAAACGATCTCTTCTGAAAGGGCATCTTGTACTGAAATATGCTTCGAGTGACCAACCAAAAGGTGTCTCTTACTGCGTTTGAGATGGCTGAGCGGTTAAGACTCGAAACCACTGACTGCAATTGCCGTGTTAGAACCCAACACCGGCATCTCAAATGCACCTGTCTAGACTTGAACCACCTGGTCGCACCTCAGCCCTCCCATTAACTTTGGGTGGCGCGGCAGCAACGCACCAAAAGGCTGTTGCATCTGAACGAATTTTTATTACTGAGCCTATTATAAGGATTAATTTGCTAGCAAAGACACAAATTTCTCCCAAAATTAGACCACAATCGGCCAGCTCTCTTGTTTCTGCTTCCACGAGGAAGATCAGAAGCTGGGTACGAGCAGAATAACTCTTTGGAGAAGTGGCCCATTGTCCCCTTCAAAGTGGCTCATCGTAGAATCCTCAGTACTCTGCACTAAATATTAGGATTCAGCGGAATGTTCAACAGATGAGAACACAATGGTATAGACTGAATAACCGTACGTGTTAGTATGTAGTCTGTAGGTAAACTAGAGAGCATGACGACGTCTAGCTCATTGATACTAATAAACTGGCACTCACTATTGAAGGCATTTAACGGATCTGTTGAGGTTGCGGTTGAATTCCATACCCATTAAGAGGGTCACTCTGGTCGTCTCTTTCAAGTGAAATTTCAAGAGAAGGAAGATTACAACAGTATGATGTGGAATATAGTTAGACTGTAAGTTACCCAATCACCACAGTAATAACCTTAGGCGTAACCAGGTTAGTTAGATATGTAATTCATAAAGAAATGTAGGGCAGCTCAGTGCACGGTTCCCGCATTCAGGCATTTGTTGAGAAGGAAATTTGAGTTTTCGGGGTATGCTGTGGTCTTCGTGTGGATTTTGGTGAGCGGTCTCTCAAGAGGTAACAAATCCGAGCCGCATTCTATGAGAGCTTACCGAAGTTGTCAAAGTGTGAGGTGTTTCCTGCCGAAATGTTATCTTGAGCCACAGTGACAAGTTAAGCTTGCAGTAACGTTTGTTATCTTTCGGATGAAATCTTTTGTAAATATTACATTCCAGGGAGCACCATGTATACATGTTGAACGCAAAAGCACCCATACACTAGCATGCCTTAAACTCACTGGGTTATAAATGAACGCACCGCCAACATCGTCGATGATAGCTACTCGTGTACTGCTGGGTGCAGTAAAAAGGGAGACGATTGGATGAGAATGATGAAACTCATCCAGGTGGACCCAGTCGTCGAGATGAAAGTAGAATAAGTGACCCGTCTGAAAATAGGGGAGAGAAAATGAATGCTAGGAGGTGATCAGCAAGATCACGACACCGGATATCACCAAATACACAAATCACAGTGGCATAATAGAATGTTCCGCTTGAACAAGCACTACCTTTTGGAGAATGACTCTCAGAGGTAAATAACTCGAACTTCACATTTTGCCAGAAGACTCCGTCTAGATTTCTCAATAATGGTAAAAAGTGTAGAACCAATGCGAAGTGGTTGAGTTGGTTTGGTTGTTTTGCAAAGATGCGCTCAATGTCGAAGAGCATGGTCTGGACTTGTCCACTTATCGCGAATTGATACTTTGGAAGTTTGAGACACCACATAAGCCAAGGCCAGGACAGTGAAATCCATTCATCCGCCAGCTCCATTCCATGTTGTTTGGTAGTTGGTGGCAGGCCATAACCCAATAGCAGAGCATGGTTTACTAAACCAATCAATCTGTAATTGGGTACATATTTCCTTCTCATATCTAAAGGTTTTTTCCTGAACAGGTTTAGCATGAACATTTTTCTTCTGTCATAAGGGTGTCGTTCATGTTCACAGAGTTCTGAGAACAGTTTTAACCGAGTGTAGATAACCAAATGTAGGTAAAACGGACGAAAGATTTTTTGACGTTTACAGAGGTGCTTTAAGAAAGTCAGGAGAACGCAAAACGATTTTTGTGACAATATGTAAGCGTTCACAGGCTCATACACTCTCTGCAATAGTCCACGTTAAGTGAAGCCAACTGCTAGAGTAAGATAAGGATAAGTAACTCACGCTTGTACCATAAATCAGAAAGTTCTCCGTCAACTGGAAAGCAGTAACCACGCCAACCTCTAGTTTTGAGTCGGGAAATGTGCACTGCTTCTTTGCGAACCTGTCGTTTCCGCTTTCAGTCAGGAGATACTTTTGAGATTCCTCCTTATACTCATTACTTTCTTTCGTTGGGAACAACTTGGGGTCAATCTGCCAAAACAAAGACAAATAATCTATGATAGCTTGCAACAAGCTGCACAACTAAATACATCGAGCATAGGTACGTTAGAATATGGACGGATCATGCCCCTCACTCATCATTAGTAGTAGTGTAATAAGCATCATCCTATTATTATCACAACCCCGAACACCAATGAGTGTATCATTCAGAGGACGAAAAACCTTACACGATGCCTCTGTGTCACTGAATTGTGACAAATACCAGCGCGCTTTGTTTTTGTGTGCTTAGGTTTCCGTCACATTACTCTCAGTATTCTTAATTTCACTAATATTGGCGGAACAACAGGGCCTAAAATCCCTTCAGGCCTGCCGCAAATTCCAGTCTGTGTAAGACATCCTACAAACATAGAGACTATAGTGTTGATTACGAGATCACCCACTTCATTCGGTGTTTTGTAGAAGCCCATGCAAGAGTAGTCATAAATTTCCTTGCACTTAGATGACGGGAACCAGCTGTGCGTATGTCCGTAAAGGTCGATGAGGTTCATAAAGGTCCTGCTTTGGAATAAGCCGACAATTTTCCAGTCATTAATAACGGGAACAGTGGATATCTTCGGAACTTGGAAGTTTCACCTGTCAGTTCGTGTGGTGCTAAACGCAACCAAACTCACAAACTAGAAAATTCATGGCATGTTATTTTTAAAATGGTGAACAAACACTGTGAGGATGAAGGATGAAACATCCTTCTGACAAATCGTAATTCGGGGAGCTAGTCAACACGTGACCATCTAAGGTGGATGCAGTGATTGAAGAATGAGTGACTCTACACCATGTGTAAGTTGTAGTTACTCACTATGGTGATCAGCCGCAGGTGGCGTGAAATCATGAACACAAAACCCCCTGGTTTTCTGAGCTGCGCACTTTTGATGCTTACTAATTTGGATGAAGTGGCGGTACAGTGCTTTTCGCATTTTCAGCATAGATTAGCTTTAACTGGAGGTCGAAACATATTGGTGATCATACCAAATCTTCGTAGCAACAACTGATTAATGACTACGCACAATACGAAATCGTGCACCCGGTGAGCAAAATCAGTTTTACGCAGAAAAGTGTTGAGTTCGTCTGCAGGTGCATGATCCTTCCCTAGGCTTTGTCACGGGGGAGATAATGATATCTGTCTAGTTAGAAGTTGTGTGCTTGGAAACCCAGGTAGGTGTAATGAAAACAAAGCCAAGTGTCACGTTGAATGCGAACAAGTGTTATCGAAAGCGAACAGCTATCTATCGTCTGCTTAATATCCAGCTATAGTTGAAACTCGCTACACTCCTCCCGTCGTCAGTCACCACATCGAGGAGAGTGAAGCCGTGATATTGGTCTGACATCCTGTTTTTCACGTTTACTAGCCGGCCAAAGCCGACAATAATGCACACTGTCTATTTGATTATTTGCTTCGATGATGCAAAAATCACTTGGATTATGATCCTTTGTGCTGATTATGGAGGGTCAGGAACGTTTCCTCGGAGGAAATCACGACTATATTGTTGGGTTAACTCATGGAGGAAAGCAGTGTGTTGGATTTCTTAGACTTGTTTGAAATAGCCGACTAAGCAAGCCCTCAAAGCAAGAAGAGAAGCATAAAATCAAAAATTTGATTTGGATTATGGTATACCTATTACAGAGCTGTTTACAGAGCTGAACTCATCATCCAGTTTACATGTATTTTAGACTAACACATTACCAAATCGGATGAACACGACTTACCCAATGAAGCGTGAGTCTTCCGCTTGGGCCACATGCAGCTGCGTAATTTTCACTGAGGTAAATTGAGTTGATTTCGTCCAGGTAATCGTATTCAGATACTGCTTCAATACCTAGATAATACACGTAGTGAGGTAAGAGTTACGTATTCCAAGTGGGAAGAAGTGCGTCACAACCCATTTATGTACCCAGAGTTTGCATGCATAATCAATCTACATCATCTCGTAACTAACAAAGCCACGGTTATTTTCTTGCATCTCGTCTCCCGAAAGGACATTTAACCGATAGTAACCGATCATGTGAAGTCGGGAAGCATATTAAGGAGTTTCTGTCTATTTTGTGATTCTAACGGAATCCAACCGCAAAATGTTCAGGTAAATCTCCTGATTGTTTAGATTTCGACAAAACGATTTATTTTTCGGGTGGTCTACCATCCTTTGTCAATAAGGGGATAAGGTATCCACAGCAAACTCATTTTGAATCCAGGCTACGTGTGAGGGTCCAGTTCATTGCAGTGTTCAATTACGAACTGTTGGGTATTGCCCAAAGAAGTAGAATGAAACGCCCCAGATAGTTGAAAACCTTTAGAACACCAGATTTTATCGGATATTTTAAAAAGTTTTCATATTGCTCACAGGTTTTAATTACTGCATTGCAAAAGTCCCTTCATTGTTATTGTTGACATTGAAGCTGCCAACAGAATCTCGATTTTTCTGTCGTTTCTCATCCTCAAGGAGTTCAGATGCACATGTAAGTTAAATATGGTGAAAAAATACTCAAGCTTTGGACCCACTCACCATTCATTTCCTTCAGACCTCAAGCTGTCCAAGGAATCAGATAGCTTATGCAAAATTACTCAAAACACAGCTGAGACAGACATTAAAACAAAATTATACAGTTTGGAGCTGAAGACGACGACGATCCTGGGGATATTTGATCAAACTTACTGTTATACAAGCTGTGGGTAGGAGGTTTGAAGTGCTTGAGGGCGATAAAGTTAGTGATGTTGAATCCATCACATCTTTTTCAATTCGTAAAATTCACTTTGAGTAGTAATTGTGTACTCACGAAAAGGATATTAATGATAACTTATTTCATCCCATAGCAGTAGCATAAGGAGCAAACGGGTGAATATTGGTGAGCAAAACAAGATGGCAGGACGACGGGATAAATAAATGGGCCTTACTTGCAACGATTCTAAAGAGAAAGAACTATACAGTTAAATGATAAGGGCAGTAGACCTGTCGCGGAATCCATTGATCGGGCAAGATAATTTCATAACGCACAGTGACCCTAATCATAAGTTAGTAAAGCAATACAACTTTCTTGTACGTCCGGCCGGATCGGACTATTTGAATAGATTTCCTTCAAAATACCGATAATCCCATCCTAGGTTCTCCTTGCTTGAGCATTGGACTGTTCCTCGCAGTATTGGCGAGCACCTTGTACGTACAAGGGTTATAAGGCGGACGGCGCATTTGAACGTTTTACCTTTTGACACTTGACCCATTGGGTCCCTGTGGATATTTATGCATCAAAGATTGACTTAATCTTATAAACCGCGGCGTGTAGATCCAGCAGACTGTGGTAGTAAAAACATACATAAGATGCACATATACTGTGGTCTCTTGTCTCCACAAATACAATAGGCGTTATGCCGGGGAAAGTCTCGGCACATCACTTGATTTTAGTCATATGTGCAGCTAAAATGAGGCCCAATGATGAGCGTATTACCACACCGAATGATTTTTGTAACTTACCGGTTTCCGTCAGTTCGTAAAACCATGCATGATTATTCATCCCAACTGCCAGGTGTTTTGGTCCCAATCCAATAAATGTTGGTTCCATTTCCACCTTAACCGTTTGAGGAGTTTGGTAGTAGGTTGGGACTGACTGCAGCTGGCACTAAAAATAACAAGATCTTGAGACGGACTTGACTGTCTAACAGAGAAATAGCTTTTGAACAGATGCTGTATTTATCCACATCCGGTAAAATATGAAATCAACATAGTCGGAAATTTGAACGTGATGAAGAAATGTTCAACCGGTTAGAATCAGCTGACATGCAGTCTCTATTCTCATGCTATTTTTCACATTCCCGCCACAAAAAAGAGTAAGTGGCTCACCACAGATTGGTTGACGAGGGGCACCAAATACAGGGCAAGATTCTGTGCCAGAAACATATCTTGCATCCCCCCAAAACTACCAGGATAAGACTATTCACCAACTTCTTGTGTCACCCAGGGCTTCAAGAGCCATTGAGTCAATTGTTTTGGTCGCCAATTCCGTGAGCACATAATATGCACACGTCGGACGCAGCATGTTGCGAAACTGTTTGCCACAACAAAAGTAAACCTTTTAGTAGTTCGTTCGGTCTGAATAAGTTTGGATAAAACTGACTCATGTGTATTTACATATAACTAACTTTTCAAAACCTGCGTCTAGTGACTCGTACGTCGTGCAGTTATTGCTAACCGACGAATGAGACATGACACAGAGTTAAGCTGAAGAAGAGCTTAATTTTATCTTATTCTGCTTTCACCCCTCTGCGATGATTTCTTCTCACTGACAAATCTTGGGGAATGACGCCTCAAAATGTGGTAGTGATTAGTCCTTAATAGAGGGATTTTGTTTTCCTGTTGGTAATTTCGTACCGTATTTTCCGAAACAGAACCTGTAATGCGGTCTAACGAAACGTCAGTGATTCCAAAGTGTGGTTCTTGACTGTAAAATCCATCTTTAATGTTCCCCTCTCAAAGTACTTCAGTTCGTGAGTTCTCAAAGTCTCACTTACTTGTAAATGGCCCAGCTGAAACAAGTGGTGCCTGAAAGCATTCGGGTTATGGGGCTTGTAGAATTCGTGCACAAGCAAACTTACAGCGAGCAAGCGCTTCTGAAGTCACCGTTCCCTGTTGTTTATCGTAATGGTTCTGATGAGCTCCCGTTTTTGTTGCTCTTCATTAAAAACAATTCGGTTCTAGGCCATTTCGCCAGGCATGGTAAGTGTCCTGGTAACCGACGACCCTGAGTTTGCTTAGGTCACTTTTTGACAGACCACTGTAGAAACCAACTTTCCCACTACTCCATGAATCTTTAACCATCAAAGCAATAGTCTCTACCACATTTTCTGTGTTTTGAGCACATTAGTTTAGTACTCACCAGCACTCATCAAATGATAGCCAGATAGTCAAGAACAAGAGGCCTGATGGCTGCAACTTTCAAATAACTAGTACTGTGCTGCTAAATATATTCAAAGAGGTTATCAGACAGAGAAGGCAATCAGATGACTGAACTGAATTTGTGGTATTAATTTTTTCACAAACAGTTCAGTGTATCTGCTACTACGAATGACGAGTTTTGAACATTAATTCCATAAAAAGGTTGTCCACTTTGGAAAATCCACCCTATGAGGAATGTTGAACAGTGAGCTATTTCCTATCCATTCACTTCATAGCTAGAAAATTCTCACGTTAGAGGCCGAAAATATCCAGTTCCTATGGACGTCTTTCTCGGTGCCTTTTGGATACATTTTGAGCTCCAAAAGCTCAGTGGTTAGACGCGAACGTATTAGCAGAAGAATCTGCGGTTTGAACCCAACCTTGGCATCTTGATTGCATCTGTCTAAGCTTGGGTAGTCTGGCTGTACCTCAGCCCTCGTGCTTACCTCGGGTGGCATAGCATCTAGGCGCTGAAATAGATGAGAAAGTATTATTACTGTTGAGATCTGTTTAAGGTAGTTTATCGTTTCTAGCTACGTTCTTTCCGTTTTATCTTCAGCAAGATCCAGCCTTTGGCTTCTCTTTACTTCGTGACACGATCACCATACCAGCAATCAGCTCAAATGGTCAGCCTCCTCTAAATCGTATTTGATCTGCCCACTTCCTTCCTGAACAATACCACTTTCCTGAGCGCCAAGCGATTGCTGTCACAGGTAGATAATAAAGTTTATAGTCAGGGAAGTGCTACAGTGTCAGAACATGACAGACATCAGCAATGTGGAATTAAACAGATTTACCTGATCACTCAACTTATTGAACGGGAGCGGTTCTATCGTAACTTCAAGCAGCGAGGTCAATCGCGCCGTCAGGTTGGTTGTCCTTGGAGTAGCTGTGGCAGCTAACATGGGAAGTTGACTGAGAAACACATGGAGGAGCTGTCTGGATGTAGATACAGCCATAAGCTGACCATCTTCTGACCACTGTAGCTGACAAGGTGCGCGGTTGTCTCGGAATACTGCTGTACCCGTCCTCTGGGCTTCATTTTTCTGTCCATCTTCCTCCAGTTCAATGATGGCCAATAATTCCCGAACGTTAACCAGGTCGTGTATCTTAACACTGAAAGTAAATCAAATCTCCGCGACAATTGTGGAGGTTGACGGTGAAACAAAGCTCGTGAAAGGTCGCACTTATTCTCTCTGAAGTTTTTCACTACTTCCATCAAACAAGTAGCGTAGCTGAAAAATAATATTTTGGGAGCTTCACATCGCGTACGCCTACGGGAACGGAGACAGCTCCTAAGGTTATCGGACGAAAGTGATGCAAAATTACTATTTGATTGACTATCACAATTATATTTCTACGGAAGCTAAGTTGGGGTATAAAGGAAACTGACACAGTGGAGCTCTAACCGGATAGTCATCACACACTTTGAAACGTCACATTGGTTGGAATAATTTCAACGCCTAGATAAGAATGAAAGCCCAATTCTCATAGTCCCAAGTTGGATGTTTTCACGGTATGCTATCATCCACTACACAGGGCTACAACTATTGGCTCTATATCTTTATGTTTGACTTGGTGATTAGTCTTCCCTTGAAGACGTCCTCCCAGAGAGGGACAATTGATGAGTAGTCTTTCGACCACACAGGAAGATATATGTTGCTAATTTCCCAGCCTGTCTAACTTACCTGGATCTCTTGAGGGGTTGTGGAGTATTGCTTCATGCATCTAATTATAAGTGATGTAAACGAAAGTGCTTTCGGCTGCAAACTCATGACGCTTAATTTCAGCTATGGCGGGTCAACGCTCTTCGGTGCTGTGTACAGTCGGTTAAGAGTGAACACGTTCGCCTGTTTGGACGTGAAAATTCAGATGCGTCCAACGTGCGTTGGTGAAGTGGTGGTATAACACGCTCGTCTCGCATGTCAGATTTCCGGGGTTCAAATCCCGGCACGACCACTGGATACGCACTGCTCTAATAAGAGCGAAACTCGAGTCCGGTGATTCCCTTTGGTGAGGACTCACCCGAATAATTACGCCAGGACAGGAGAACGACCGTTCAAACGAGAGTGGTGTAAATATGAACATAATAATGAATACCCACGCCGAAATGATCAGATTCTAGGAAGTTTTATTAGCATTTTGATCATCGCCAACCATAAACCTCGCGACAATGCTATTTAGGTGTAAGCTTTCGCACAAATTTCCACAGAGTTGAGGGGATGTATCTCTAACAGGCCGCAGTGGTGTAGCATATTGTCAGCAGACGTAAAGTTCCACGGCTTTCGGGCCCCGTAAAGCATGTGAAAGATGGGTTATTCAGGGGCTGATCGCTATTCTAACACTTCCAATCATTTTCCAATTCTGTTGTTACACACTTAAAAGATAGTGCCATTTCAGCGCAACCGTAGCACCCAACACACAGTCTTCGAGAACAATTACAAAATTATCAAGTGTATCGATTTTAATAGCGCAACATAATTATGTGAATTAATTAGCAGTAATAATACTTACCAATGATCACCAGCGGTGGCACATCGATTCAGCGTAAGAGAGAGAGCGATATCACAGAGGCCTTCTTTATGGTCACGAACCTGATAGATTTCCTGGTTATAACGAGATATTCATTTATGTGATGATATGAAGAAACCCACTTTACCCAGCTCAGATTTCTGTGTAGAAACAACAATGAAATATCCGGCAGAAAATCCCACCATAACATAACCATCACCGAACCAATGATACGAAACAAGATCACCGTACCGCTGCTGAAATGCCAACTCGATGGGGTTGTCCATATCCTCGGTATTAAGAATTAAGAGGTTCTTGCGACCCACCACGCAGCTGACCTGTTTAAAGCAAAAAATACATGACTTCTGTATTTGGAATTCGTTTATTTGGCCAAGAACCATTGTTACCTATTGTACATCATAAAAATATCAACAGAATAGCTAACTTCCATGAAGCCTACCCAGAGAATTTGTAACACGTAGGCGACTGGACTTACGCTTCTTATTATGGCTTTCAGTTAAAGTCGGGTGCAAAGTGCGCACAACGAATACATCTACTAATGAGTGTGCGATAACATGTCGCCATATGCATTTCATTGAAATTTTATATAACAGCCAAACGAAAACTCCAGCGCTGGCAAACTGTTGCGACCAGATATTCCTGTATTCAGCAAAAGACGATAGAAGACATTATTACAAAAGTCTACAGAACAAAACGAAAGGTCTGCGCCTAACGGTCAAGAAGGTATGGGTGATTTGTTTTCTACCAGAACCCGCTAACTATGAACCTCGAACTCCCGTTGCGGCTAGTCCAGTAATGTTTTGCGTGGCTGTAAGCTGTTAGGTGTGCTTCAAGTTCCGGTTTGCAATATACTAAACTATTCAGAAAGGTGATTGATGCAAATCCTAAAGAGGTTAAAAAGGAAATTACTAGTATTGAAAACTTTGGGGAAAGCACTACTGAGGTTTCCTGTGACTTACTTAAGAGTCAGGTTAGTGCACCTTGGAGATGATGCATCATCACATACATGATGCTCAACATACTTCCATGTTTTGGGACGTACATATTCTATCCGAAGTTCAGGGTTACCAGTTGTGGAATGGACGGTCGAAGTTCGTCTCTCTACTACGGAGACTACTCTTTGCATCCACAAGGACTGGGCTACTCTAGGTTCCGCTAGATACTGGATAATCCAAGGAATATGCTTTATACCTGCACTGCAGTAGTATATTACTAACTAGTTATTCACAGTTTGTTTCGATGCAGGTGATAAGTGGGATTATATTGTTCAAGAGAAATCAGCGTCTAATTAAACAACAAGGTGTGTAGGTGTGTGTGATTGTGTCACACATTCTGTTGATAATGGTAGTCTTGTTGCGTTGGTAAGCAGGCTTTATGAAAGCTGAGGTGAGCTCAAGTGGTGGGTCACTTCCATGCCACGCATTAAGATCCTCTGTTATTTTAGTCATCAAACTGTTTGATAGGACAAAATAAGTGGTTTTGAGAGTTTGATCCTTGTGTATTGCGTGACTGTTCTCAACTAGCCTGTTGACAAAAGCGTCTACACTGTTCTTGACTGCCACACTTGTAGTGTAAATCAACAGGTGTCACGTCATCTCCGTGGAAATGCGCCTTGCTGCACAGGCCGCCTTGTCTGTAAAACACCAGCAAAATTTAGGATGAATGAGGAAAATTCTAGTTGTAAGGAGGTGTTTTTTTAAATTATCTATCAAGTAAATCATTCCAAAACTAGTGAAAGGGATATTCAAGTAGACAGCACAAGGAAACCTCCTAGGCTCCATATAAACAACTAAAAATTGTATTTTTTAAACTTCATTACTAGCGCATTTGGCCCGTCGGCTCGCCGTCAGATCATATAGGTCTAAGTTACCATTGTTTTTTCTACGGCTAAAAGTACCGTAAGATATGGCACTTGGCCGCCTATTCTGCACTTTCAAAGAATAGCCCGAATATCCAACTCACTAAGCTCACTAGTCACGAAGTAATTCTTTAGTCAAACTTCTCAAGCACTCTGTTTGAAACCAAGTAGCAATTTACATTGACCAAAACACACGTGGCCAATTACAACTTGCCAACAAACAAATGGGATGTAATCACAATAGCCTCTGTGTGGGCCAGCAGCAATAAGCGTTGAGTGAAAATGACGGTAGATTAAGAGTGCTGGGCGCAAGGAGAAAACCGTCGAAAGAAAAATGGCGCGAAGGTGAAACTTTGAAGAAATGGGTGACAAAATGTGCAGAATTAATCAGAAGAATGTATACAGTAACCTATGTTACATCGCGAAAAAACATATTTCTATTCGTGCTTATCTGACAACCTATCGAAGCGATTACGAAGACAGTTCACAGGAGCATTTTGAGAAATTCTAAACCACTGCAACGTGAACAGTTTTTTGCGCCAAACTTTGTGTATTCTGGAATACAAAATGCGAATGAACCTGCAAATCCTAATCAAGACCGCCTGGTGTAAACTCCTCCGTAGCTGGGGTTTTTCTTCTAAGCAAAGACGCCTCATTCAAAATGAATCCCCGTAAACCAAAAAAGCAACGTCATGACGGATAAGCCTATATTTCGAGTCTACTCTTTGAGGTCATGTTCCTGTACAAAAACGTGACAATAGTACCAGTGTTCTGCATGTCATATATCACTTTTATTACACTGCCAATTTCATAACTTTCAAAAGTAGTTACATCAATGTTCCTTCACGACGTACCCGGACTGACGAGCGACGCTGACCTTAATGTTCATGTTTTGTGTCACATAAAAACCACCATCTCTACAAGCCCTATCTAGTGTATTATTATTATCACCCCATACCCTCCAGTATAATCAGTAAACTTTCGGAAACGAATGGTGGACAAAAAATTCTATGCTTGATTCAGCAGAATACAGCCAGTCTACTGCAGCCTTAAAAACACCCATCGGGTCTGGCTCACTCAATTCAGCCAATCCGTTCCTTTTTTAGATATAAAGCATATACAGAAAGATGTTGATTCTCTGCTCTACGGCATCGTTTACTAAGGATAAGGAGAATGATGGAATAGGAACAAAGTTTTGGAGACAATAACACAGGCATTTCTTTGATATTAAGTATTCCTGTTAGTCCGACAGGGCATGGGTAACACGCTATGCAGTAAAGACAACAGTTATAAACAAAAATTCGCATTGAAAAAATCTCCCATTAGCATTCGGCACACAAGTATGGTTAAGTGGATTTATGTCAAATTCCAGATCACGAGTAGTGTATGCTACAGATGTGCCTTTGTTCAGCATATTTTATTGTCATTTCGCGGCCGACCGTTGTGACCCCAAATTCATCATCTCTGATAGCAACAGTAACCTCTGGTCCTTAACAGCCACAACATCATGAAAAACAGCGAAGAGAAAGAAAAACGAAGCTACGCTCCATGAAGAACAACCAAGACACAAATGGCTACACTTTGAGTCAACAAAAATAGAGAGTTGAATATCATATCGAAGTAATGCTCCAGCAGTAGCACCGTGTTAAGCTTATTTTCGGGCCTTGATCTATAGGAGATCAGCATACGATGATGGGAAAATTAAAACTAGACGGTCGGACTAGAAAGTGACAGCACGCATGTCACTGGCACCGGTTACGTGCTATGTCCTCTGAGTTTTCTCACCGCGTTCAACGAGGAAATTACGAGGATTTCACAGCGTCAAGTTTGGGAGGCGTCACCGCCTGTCCCTGGCGAATCTCTTGACAACATGCGTTGAAAACAAAACGGCGCCTCTTGGCACACCATCTTTGGACATACGTGATGGAAGTCCAAACAGTTATAATCTGAGGATATTTGGTGTTACTCACTTAACCTTGATTGGTCACCAAATACTAGCCTACGTAAAGCTTCACTGCATGCACAATACAGAAAAATAATGCCCACTATACTTCAACGTCGTCACTGGTCAAACGTTTAAATCCTTTAATATACCCCGACCGGTTAGGCCAAGTTTTGAAAACTCAGAGTATCACTGTTTTCTTTGTTTCTTTGTACTCATGGTCTTTCATCACCAGCGAAGTTCGTTTCAGACACCACAAATGCACCAGTTCATACATGTTACTCGCGTTTGGCAACATGCGCGTTAGTTTTATCTGTCGCGCAGCTTATATGGCTCTACAGATAAGTTGACCGGTCAACGGCCTCGACGCACTCTCACTAAAGCTAAAGAGAAACACAAAAGGACATCAACTTCTCAATATGATTGCCCTTTTTACGTGTAAGATGTACAGCAAGACAAGAAGGCACATCCAGAATTCCTTTTAGGGCTAAAGACCTGGATGAAACAACCGTCAACCCTGATGAGGACTGTGACGAGACTGAATAGAAAATGAAAACCAGATAGACCGGATAAGCACCAGCAATTTAAGAACATCCTTTGGACAGTTTACGGTAAACACTTAAAACAAAGAAGTGTAAAAATGGATAATAAGTAGTACGTTTGCAAACTTTTAGGGTAGTCATCAGAGGTAGTTCTGGTTGAAAATCAAATGAGCAGAAGCCTTTCTTGAAGACAAAAATGCTACAGCTGGAGGCTGCTGGTAGGTTTATATCTGCTCAAGCACTAAAGGTAACGTCACAGCATAATCAGTGAGCTTCTTGGCCGAAGAATATCCTATTTGATCTCTTTGGTGTGAGTCTCACGTTCCGTGGTTAGGCATCTTAGTAGCCAGTTTCCGCGTCAGTACACACGTATGATGGCTGTCTCTATGGTTGAAATGGTCTTTTTGTGTATTTCTTTGAATAACTATATAAGAATTGATTAATTGCCGCTGTACGCTGCGCCGTTTTGGTCCCAAGTAAGTTCAACCGCTCAAGTTAGGATAGGAAGCAATGATGCTACACCTTAGCCTTGCGCACTTAGCCTTGTTAGCTTGATGGCGTTCCAATGCATAAAGGGGTACTATTCTTTCAACTAAGGAGTGATCTAAATTAACAGATTAACTTTGGAGTTGGGCATGTCAGCTAAAAATGCAAGTAAAATGGTTTACCCAGTAAACGTTTGTTGGAAATATTCCTCCTGATTATTGGGCCACTGGCTTCAGCAAGGTATAAAATTTTAGTATTATCTGTGATAAGCTGGAGAGCAACTAATGTCCTTGCTTTCAGTTTGCTGATTAACTCTTATGCATTCTATCCACCGGCGTACGTCTTCTTGAGCCCTCTGGCCCCACCATGCCATTTAACTGTACATAGTTTTGTTTGGAGTGACGTATAATAGACCTCCTGGAGGGGGAAGGTTGCAGCTCAGAAGTGGCGCACCATCTTCCATCAAGAAGTGACTCTGAACTTACGAAAATCCTGTGGCTAATATTTGATCAATAAAGTTGCCACACACTGCATTTGTAGAACTATTTGCAATGCTCGTTACATCTCTCCCGCTACAACTGTTGTATTATAAGGAGCCCCCTCTTAAAGCCGTGGCAGTTCCCCGTAGGTAGAGTCCGGATAGAAGATTTTCCTTATCTCACTTTATTTAAATCTGGCATTTTATTGTTATAAACGCAGAAGACATCTATCAAAAAAGTAAAGCGTTCGCAAAAATGCATCTGTTGATTATCAGCTCAACAATTAAAAATTGCAACATACACAAAGGAATGTCTTGCCCTTTAAAAGTGAAATAGCTTATATAAGCGGACATGAGCAGTTAGTGAACTATCTGGCTGTCTATCTGACCTGCGAACAATTCGGTTCTACAGGACAGAGAGATAAGAAAGTCAAAACAAAGGAAGATGGAAGGCAGCAGCAGTTTTCGCTTAGGCATCTCAATTTATGCACCAAACACAATGACATGGTCGATCTAGTAATCATGCATTTGTACTATACGTGGTTGCATATAAACATAGGTACTACAGTGGCACCCAAAGAAAAGCAAATATTCAGGGTCTAAAACGAAAGCTTTTGGCTCGAAAGCCCGACCGCAGGGCAACAGATGTTGGCCTGAGATTCTGCTATATCTAAGGAACATGCTGATGTATTTGATTCGATCCCAAGCCCGAATTTGTAGGAACACCAACTAACATGGTAGAAGGGAATACACGGATGCCAAACGGGTATCGCTCGGTGCATCCCAATAGCCTTCTGAGGTGCGCAGGCTAACACAATATGATATGTTCTAGTCTTTTCGCAATGTTTATGGTCTAGCAGTGTAGACAGTCGGCTGGTGAGCCTTGATCTGTTGTGCAGCGTTGTCTAGATTTCTTTGTAATGTTCAGTTATTCTTGAGGCTTCTATTTCTTCCGCGGGCTGACGTCGTCAGCAAACAGCAGACAAGAAGATGTAGTATAATGGGCAATGGGAACCCGTAGGTTAGGAACTACAACTAGTGTTATACCGCTTATTCTGCTCTTTCCTCCTGTAAGTGTAGCCAGACCACCGTGCCAGTTTGGTCTTGCCTATATATGGTGCGCCGCTACGCTTGCGACTGAAGACACTTTCATTGGCAGGTCTACACTGTGTCAGCTGTTTTGGGCTGAGCCAGAGAAATTCAGGCTTTCAAGTTGTCTATGCTGCTCAAACTTCTAACGCTGTTGACACGCAGATTTTCCTGCCAAGAATTTGCGATTATGACCAGGAAAAGCTGTCATAATCAATATGGTTGGTTCAAGTAATGATAACAGGAAATTAGCAGTCGTGTTCAAACATCATGACATTTATAACCACTAGGTGACCTTTCCAATGTCTAGTCAATTATAGTACCATTATCTAAGGAGCGTTCTACCATCACTAACATGTGCGTTCACCTCGCAGTCATTCCCTGGTGTAGAGCCGTTTATGAGAGAAGAATCAATCACCATTTCTAAAGGCTATCGGTCTATCCGGGAATGGCTCCACTTAGGTTTTTAATTTGTGTGCAAGAGTTGCGTTGAGTCTTTATGACAATGAGGTGGCTTGACTGATATCTAGAAAATCATTTCATTTGGGAATCCATTCCCCGTAAACAAGAAAACAAATGTGAAATAAGAAAAACTGAGTGCATCGAATTAAAACACACCGTATTGTCTCGAGCCTTGATAGAAGCATCTTGCATTCCGTCAGCAAATTTTATCGTTGAGGGCAAGTCACGAACACTGCATTGTTTCAAAAGATCGCCGTCAGACGAATTTATAGTGATGAGTTTATCGTCTCCTGCCAGAGCTAAAACATTGTTTCTGTTCCAGGCAGCGGAGTTTATCCTTCTAGTGTGCTTTCCAAGCAGTGATATTTTCCTGAGAGGTCACTCACTGCATCAGATTTTCTTACTTTGCAGAGTTTTGACTGTAAATCACGAGGTTGCCCTTCTCAGACCCAATTGCCAAACTACCTCCTGTTCTGGACCAGCATATAGCACTCAAATGGTCTCTAAAGGAGCAAATGACATCAAAAAGCGCTTCAAACTTTATTCCTGTGGTAACCTGGCTGATTTTATACGATAAAGAGTCCCATATTGTTACCGATGAGGTCTTATCTTCAATGATTGCCAGGTTATCTCCATCAGGATCCCAAACAAAGTCAGTAGCTTCACTGGAGAAAAAGCGTCAAAAGTAGCGAATACTTACCCTGGCAAAGGAATTTCGAATTTTCTTTCTCCATGACGGTCGAATATGTTGATTGTTTGTTCCTTCCTAAAACAAGAAATATATTTCCTCACACGACAAACCCGCAGGCTGCAACGAAATTGGATTTCGAATTCTGTAGTCTGAAAGGAGCCCGATTATTCTTCAATGCCCCCAAATCTGTAGTAAATAGTTTCTGAGTCACGTAATTGGACGGAAAGGAATCATTTACGAACCTTCATTTGAGCGCTCTTGAAAAGCCTTTAAATTAGGTATTAATTCTAGCGTCCTTAGAACCTAGTTGATTTAAACAAACATTTCGGCTATGATAAAACGAGATAGAGGTAGCAAGGTTTTCTAAAGTATATAGGGATAGATAGGTTTCCTTCACCAACGCAATCGTTCGAGAGTTACTCAAAAGATCAAATTTAGTTTGAACTCAATAGCTGATTTAGAGAACTTGTGTATTCTTCGTTTGATTGGTTGCACCAAGGTCATCCATGACCACGTTGAGGAGGTCACGCTTCTCATCAAAGTTTGTAAGTCAAACTGGTACCAGGCAGTTAAGCCGTTAGTGAAACAGCCGAACGATCAGCGAGTCCATAAATTAGCCCTTCAGACAGTCAGACAGCTTAGAAGTCACCCACCCGCCCAGTCATCCAATCAGGTGGCCAGTCAACCACTCGCGGCCAATTAGTCATTCGACAAGTCTGAGGTGTTGGCCTCACTTTGGGAATAAACTTGCGGAGATTTACCTGAACACGTACATGGATTTGTACGTGTTAATATATGATTAGAAAAGATATTGGGATTTCGGATCTTTGCTGTATCCTTCCGGTACTTCTCATAAAGTTACGAAGTTTATGGCGACAACATGTGAGTTCCAACTTTCTACAGACTTTTCTGATATACACGTTAAGTGGTTTATTCGGATTTATAAATTGCGTCTCGTGACTCGAGGATCAGGAATGTAGCTGGTCCCAGCAAACATTCATTAGAGGGAGTTTTTGGTTCCTAAACAGCTGTCAGTTTGTAATTCGAACGTTGAAAGGCATTCTACATAGATCATCAACAATCGATAGACTTTAGCTGGAATAAAGTTTGAATCTCAGTGTCATTCGTCTATTAGCTATTATGGAAAACTTGAGCCGAATTGGCAGTCAGTCTGCTCGATGGATACCGTGGTAATGACATAGAACTTTAACCCTGTATATTTTGGCTATTTGAGGGGCTTGATTAGCTGGAAAACTGGTAAACTAATGGCATGATATAAATACTCGCAACTTTAAAGAGTGTTATTTGTAGACACAGCATAAAAACTAACCTCTACATTAAACCGTGTGCGAAACTGAAGTCTCATAGTGAATGCAGTGTTTAACCCTCAGTACATTTTCCGCTGCTCACCGGTTATTGTTCAGTAGTTTTAGAAATGCACATAACTGTTCATGTGACAACCCAAGGAAACTAGTAATTGCGCAGCTTGAGCTGTGAAGAATAAGTCTTATGGCACAATAGCTTCCGGCTTAGTTTGATACTTTCAACTCTCTTCCCACTATTTTCAAAAGAACCCACCTGTTTCATTGGAATCAAAGCTTGTAGTAAACGAACGCCGTCTTTGCACATGAATTGAACTGAGCCTGACATTTGAGAAACTGGCACACTTTTCAAATATTCCCCCAAGCTGTACCGTAAATGGTCGACCGATGCATTTTACAACGAATGGAACACGGCATAACTCAATGAGTCTCGTATGTCACTGAATTCAACAACTGACCAACGTAAACACGCACCATGTGGAACGAATCCAGGCTTTGACTAGCCTATAATTTAGCTAGACTGTATGATTTATTTGGCTTGTTCCATGTAGGTTTGTGAAATACTCCTAAGTAAAGACAACCCAAACGTTTGTTGTTAATAGAGAAAGTTTGCGGATAATTTGTAACTATCCATCAAGGTTCGGAATACATCCCAGTAGTCCCTTAATTTAGGTAAATGTGATCAATTTTCACAAACTGGTAGACATTGTGCTCGAAGATGTCAGTTTCACCGGAAAGCAATTTCGAAAAATGCTTCTGGACAAAGTGAACAGTTAAGGAACAAACATTTGCAAGTTAACGGTATAGTGAGACGCTTGTACCTTATTACAGTTATCCGTCTGCAAAAATTAAATAAATTGAGCTTTCAGTTAGGCTCTTCATTATTGTCCGTTTCAACTGTGAATACGCACACGTCATCTAAGCCAAAGATTCGGCGTGTTCAAAAAGGGTGTTTATTAGCGGTGCGATGAAATATAACATTTTTTCTGAATTTGCGGACTATTTAAGATGTTTCGTCTGTTGCGGAGGTGTTGCATGCTCGGAGGTATCCTGCTCGTGCCCTCTTCCTGAAATGCCTTTCACATTGTATTCGTACGTTATCATTGAACTGGATCCCTGGAGCTCTTTTACAGGACATGTGGTCTCAAAAGCAGAAAGACAAGCTTCCCAACATCTATATCAGGCGTAAGACTGCTTATAAATGCATCAAAATATTGCTAGCCTTAATCCAATTGCACACAAGCTTTCAGCAACAGACTGTACTGGAGATAGTAGGAAATTTCAGTTGAATATAGATTCCACTTAAGCTTCCCGTCTGCTCGAACGAGTAGGTGAATTCATCACCCGTTAATAAATAACTCTCGATTATTACTCGGACGAGGGAAAAAATAAATTCTCAAACATCTGATGCAAAAATTGTGTGAGACATACATTATGCTTCAGTCAGCATTTCACAAATTATTCTGTCCCCAGCTGGACGCCTCAATTTTCATGACCCTGTATCAAACCCAGTTTTGTCCATTCACTTCAACTTGGCCCCCAACTGTTGCATGGTTTCTGAACTGCGCGAAGCGTTGGTGTAGCTCAGCCCTGACGGTGCGATGGTGAGGGAACTAGTAAATCAGACTGATTAAATCCTCGAATGCCAATACGCAGCAACTTTTGCCTAAAGTTTAACATCCCAGTGACCAGCAGTGTCATAAGTTTGTCTGCTTTTTTCTTCCCAAGGAGGACGAAACACCCGTTAACTGAGTAGGCGCCAAGCTGCACATATACAGACGCTCTGGGAGACAATATTTTACACAGTGCCTTAGCGTGGTGTTAGTGCTGCTTGCGACCAAGTGCAGGCCAACTAATGGCGTTCATCAAATTACACCATATACCTGCGGTAAACGGATATTCCCGAAAAGCAGTTTAGGACATAATAGGTAGACACGTCCCACATAGTAAACGGAAGAAATGCTGGATAAAACCGGAAACAGGTTACAGACATGTAAACATCTCTGTAAAACCCTAATCTGCGAAAATTACTGTTCTATAGGTTTCTCGAAAGCCAATGCTTTCAAATTCCAAAAGGATCTCGTTACATTTATTATATTCATAGTTGGCCGACTTTCAGCCTAATCGGGCTTAATCGGAACAGCCGGCGAAAACGTTTTCAGCGGCCATCGTTGGCTTCATTGTCCCACATCTTACGTGGCATTCAATGATCCAAACCATTTCCGTAATTTATATCCAGGAAGATAAGTGTGGTCCCAGCACTGGTCTTAGTCAAGTTAATCACCATTTTATTGTGACTTGTCTGACCAAGTACAAGTTTCGTATGGAATTTACTTTTCACACTCTCATTCACTGGGAAAGCGTCGATGAAACGTGCGTTTACTACGGGTCGCCTCAACTATATGCATGGTGCACATTTCAAATCTCACTTTCTGCTGAGGTGACTGGATTCGACCCCAACTTAGTAAACCACATAATTTACCGTGTAACGAAAATTCGCATAACGGGGGCACCTAAAGGTTGCCTCAACAAAAAAGACAGGATAGTATCCACAGCATTCTTCCATTCATTCACTATCAAGTATGCATGCAGATTCGGGTTGAACTGTGGATCAGTGGTTGGAAACCATAGCTTCTGCCGTTAGCTGAATTCTACCGTGACTACGTACAGTCAGACATATTCGTTCAAAGGCAGCATAGAAAACTCGCCAAGTACTTATTATCGCTCCACCTCAAGTTCCGTTTCTAATTTTACCTAGGGGAGTGCACTTTCCTATTCAAGGTCGTTTGGAATAAGTCAGCAAGCCGTTTTATGGAAAGTCAACTGTAAACTATTGACAAGTGACTACACATACACCATCAAACACTGACACACACACAAGGAGATTTTGTGAGGCGTCTCCTACATACGTAAATTGTGTACTGGATTCACTGGAGGTCTTTCACGTTGACATCTGGAGGAACTTTTTTAGTTAGAGCACTGGTGTATACAGAAGCGGGTAAGGCAACTGTCAGTTCCATGCAGCCTAACTCAGATTTCCATGGGATAGAAATCAGAACAACGGAATACTCACAAAACTGAAAGTATAAAGTGAAACCACTGACCAAAAACCACAAAAAATACTGATGAGTGACGGCAACATTGTACAATCCTCTGAATGAATGGAATTACAGGAAAATTAAATTCCATTCCTAATAACGGTTCCACCCTCACGAAACTTAGCAGCAAATTTGGCAATTAAAATATGTAAAGTAAGGGATGTGGAATTCGACTGCGAGCACGCTATCAACTACCAGCATTGAATATCTCTTCAAAAAATACAAGGTGTCGGAGTGGAATACGGTAAAACATTATTATGGTTCTGTGTGTCTTCGCCCTTTACATTCATCAGTGGAAAACCTGCAAGGGCACCATGAATTAAATACTTGGAAGTCAACCCAATACAGCCTGAACAATGAAACCGGATCTCTGTATAAATATGTGATTTAAATCTGATGCAAAAATGTCTGGACAGTTGAAAAAACCATCAGACTCTCAACAAATCTTGCATTCGAAAGTCAGATGGGTTGTTTAACCACTGGTCAAAGGTTTGAATCAACTGCATGCACAAAAATTTCGTCAGCTCGAGGAAGAACGCCATACACACATGGTGCAACAAAACAATCAGCAACACACTACAGGATATCGTGTCTTCAAACTAACCAAGTGTACAAATAAATATCAACGGAGCATCTGAAATCTGCACTTTGAAGGAAAACATACAAGGTCTCTAAACTATCACGGCCAGCATCCGGAGGCCACTAAAAACGGCGACACAGTGCAACACAATTAAGCTGGGAAAAAAGTAAGCTAATGGTTCTCCAAAAGACTTCGTCAGAAAGAACTTCAAGCAAAGGATACTCCGTCGACAACCTCAAAAACAAAACAGCTAGTCTTCTCGTAAATCAGTAGCATACACGATCTAATGACAAGACTGCTGCTGCCAGGCCGAATCGCGAACCGAGTGCTCATTAGGAAGAAGCAATTTTAGATCGAAGGACGATGTCTTAAAAGTGAATCAAAACAGTGTTTCTTACAGGAAAAACTGCAATGGATGCAATAGACGCTTGCCAAATCGAAATAACATCTTTTACGCCAATAAATGTGCTCAAGGCCATGATAAGAAAACAAGATTCACTGTTCTTACTTTCCATACCGAAAGAACAAAGTGTCACGCAATTCAGCATGGGAAATGTGGACATTCTGGCACACAAAGGCACGAAGTGAATGGCAAAGTTCTTGAATGCATGACGCCTCAAACTAAATTCAATTAACCGAATTTACGTAACCCTGAAAGCTACTTAACTGAATATTTCAAGTGGAGGGGAGAACCAAAAGAATGGACTAGTTGGCAGGATCAACCACTGAGTCGGAGGAGCGAAGTTTACGCATTACGGAAAAGAGAGAGCTCGTCTAAAGCTAATCCGAACACCGATGAGACACGAGTGTGTTAACCATTTTAGCCGGGTAAACATCCAAACAACTATTTACAGTATGTCACTTCAGTCGGTGGCGAAACTTTGGTGAAAAAAATTTGCTTAGCTCAGCAAACAATCTATCAAAAAATTTAGTTATCACATCAAAATCATCACAAAAAATTCACCACTAATTTTATGCCAAGTATTATATGCTGCTGTCTCAAATTGCTCACTTTGGCGGGCAATTTAAGGTCAAACAAATTTAATTTTTGAAAAATTTTCTGTTCAGTCAAACTACTTAAAGATGTGCAAAACAAAAGGGTGTAGCTTCAAGAGGTGTCACGAGCCTGGTTTCGTACTTTGCTTTGTTCTCTAGGCTTGCAAAGTAAAGAGATGAAGAGGCTAATTTCCTCAAGAACTAAAACGGTCCATCTGTCGTCTCTGGATAGAAAACGAGAGAATCTTCATAAGGCATACGCAAAATGACGTTTTCTAAGGGATTTCAAGCTCAGCTAAACTTCATTTATACTTAAGTGGATATTTTTAAGTCATCATTTTCTTCAAACCCTTTTGGGGACCTCTGATGAGTACTGGTACAAACAGATGCTTCCTAGATGAGTAAATATGCTTATCTAGTCAGCGCCTAAAAAGTGGAATTTTGCTTACTAAGTCACTAGCAACTGTTCACTTTTGTGGAGACAACCGTGAAACGAAATAGCCAAAAATGGTCATGATATAGTAATGATCAATAAAGAGTCAAGATAAGTTCAACAGCACAAACTGCGGAGATTGAAGCGCAGGTTGAGTTTTGTGCAACAGCTTTCTCTCACGTTCATCCTGACGTTCTGTATCAGTGCTTTGTCTACTTTGCATGAAGAAAATGCACTTGACGGGCTCGTCGTTTCTACAAAGACCGTTGCCGGTATATCAAAGTATAGCTGTCTCGTATTCACTGATTGATTGTAAGTCACCCAGCTTGACTGCATGCAAACTTTCAGTCGGGAAACAGATCAACTGCCAAATTATCTACGAAACAATGGTAGGTTGGTTGTGTATTACTGAAAACACTATGGAATATTCTGCTTCAAAGAAAACTTGAAAGCTATCAAATGCCACTATTCTAATCAGTAACCTTGATGGCCGCAGGTGGAGGAAAAGCCACCACAACAGAGTAAACTCAGCATGGTGCACGTTACATGCATGAAGATACTTGAGGGAGTCGTAGCATAGGAAATATCGATTATACCCTACCACGCAGGGAAGAAAGTAAGCTGAACTGCTCGTAGTCTCTTCGATATCTTCGTTTACTAAAATCAGAACAAATAAACTGACATACAGTAGGATGCGGGAATTTGTGGGGAGTACATATGTGCACGACACGTTAATGGCTCCTTAAAGTTCCATATCAGTTTATCAAACACTCAAGTGGTATTTTGACATCCCATTTCGTCAGAAGTGAAAAATGGCCAGTCTGTTAAACCAGTGACAACAATTCTCACAGATACAAGGCGGGACTAGTTACGTCTGGCAGGATTCTGAACTTCTCAGTTAGAAACATAGTCTAAGTATAGAAAAAATAAAACACGCTCATCATCAGAATGTCACGAGTACCCGATATCTCACACATGACTTCAGAGGCTGCCCCTTTGTTGGCAGCATACCATCAGATGAGATCAGTCATGGCAAGAAGCAGTCTGGATTTGCTATTTACTTTCCTGTTCAAATGGCTGTTACTTTACCCGAATAGATCAGTTTTGCCTGACAACCCTTTCGGAAAACTGGGTGTTCATCCCACTTTATTAAAATTGACAACTGGTTTAGCCGCCCAGTGAATTCGATGAATTCTCAATAAAACTCTAATTTCCTGTGGTCCTCAGCAGATGATCCTGTGTCGGAAAATACAATGGATATGTGCAGTTGTGAAGTCGTCAGCATCCGAGAATACATTTCAGAGGTAGCAGAGACCACGGAAGTGATAGAAGGCCCTCTGCTCAGTCCAGTGGTGGACAGATTTACTTCCATCTACGAACGCAGGTAAGTAGGATTTCTTTTTGTTTGAAACACGTTTGTTTGTAAGTTCTAACCAAAGAAATGAGGATTGCCTTTGGATATAGGCATCTTTTCAATAAATTTCCTAACAACTTAGTCCTTCACTTGGGACTTAATGCCCGAGTTACTCCTCTGAAGACCGAGTCCTTTGGGAAGCTAAATAAATACAAACACACGTGAACAAATACATCCCTTCGCATACCAATTTATTTTTCACAGAAGGCGCACCTGAATTCCGGCTGAATATACTGCACTGGGCCGCGACATGTTTCACTTGGTACAGAGTTCGCAATAGCTTTTGTAGACGTTTGGCTGGCTGATGACACTCAATAATTCCAGGATACCAGTCTGTTACGAAAAGTCGACAAGCTTTGCACAGCTGCTTCATCCTTATTGGGAATTGTCAGCACTGTGCATCTGACAAAACTCAGAGAGTTTCCAGACAGTGGCCACCCAGCCAGTAGTTTCCAAACTTACCTTCTTTGTAGTCATGATCGGCTGATCAGCAGTGTGGTTAAATCGCACTTGAAGAGGACAAATCGTCACTCATCTCTCAGTCACGAAATTTGAATCTCGTGATAACGTGTGACATGATCATCCATTCCGGAAATTTGGCCCGATATAGTACATGATCTCCTCTGTTCTCGTATACCGTCTATCGTGGGTGATAAATTTATATCAGATGTACAATATTGCCGAAATCGTAAAAAAACTCCTAGCATACTTGCCTAAAGTATGGAAGTTTAACTTGCAGTTACAAGTCGGTTTGCCATGCATGTAACGAAACCGCGAAGTTGGAATCATATTAGTCAAGAACCAATTTATCAATACCGGACGTTTCGGAAAACACCAAGGAATTTGCGAAACCTTTAAATTTGCTGTTGTTGCTTGTCAGCCGACATTATGCAGTCCTAAAAAGGTAGACAGATTATTCGATTCACATAGGAAGATTGGCCACTTGCTACGGAGACCGAAGTGAATATTACAAACTGCCCTTAATATACCACATGGTCTGCGAGGTTTAGACGCAAAATCCTATTAGAAATTACTAGGAATACTAAGTTTACTCCAAGATGTCCATAGTTCGGACAATCCAATCCGGGATGTTAAAAACAGGATTCATTTAAAATATGAAATAATTTTGTTAGTTAAAACCACAATTATTGTGTCTGAAAATGACGAATTGCAAACAGAATCACAGTGTGCAGAAGGTCATTACACTGAGAAGAGCAATCACTGGGAAGAATTTAAGAAATGCCCTTGACAAAACCAGGCCCCAGCACAAGACGGGCGTCCGCAGCATATCTTCAAAAAACACCAGCCCACCAACCGTACCTACCCATCATTTTGGCCATATATATATTTATATGTATATATATATATATAGAGAGAGAGAGAGGGAGGAGAAAACCTAATAAGCCCAAACAGACTTTCTGCTATACCATCATATGAGATAACGAATCTTTCAAAGCCACATAGAGTACTCCTTGCGTATGTCATATAAGGTTCATACAGTAAGTGCTGCAGTGCGCGCACAGAGATGAGAAATTTCCTTCAGCCAAGTGCAAGAGGGAGTAAAATTGGTCAGGACTCATATGCAGTTGTAATTTGAATGGAATAAGGTGATACCTAGTACAGTGAAGGATTCCATTTGGGTAGCTTTGATGGACCGTGTGTTGTTCTAATCTGACGCACGAAAATGAGAGTCAAGTTTCAGCCATTGGGCTTGTGATTGTCTAGGATACCATTTTTGCTGAAGAATGAAGCCAACTTATCGTCGTGAGGGAGGAGTGGACAGCTGGCTCGCACATCAGAAATGCAAATTGCTTTTGCCTCCATCGACCTTTAGATGCCGGTTGCCTTCCACTGAACTTCGGTGCAATAATCGGGCGATACACAGAACCCACGTCAACGAGACTTATCTGCAAATTACAACAGGAAAACCACTGAGTTGCCCTCCCATAGTTCGGATGATTTTATGCGTTTGTGTGTTTTTCATGCGCTGAATAATGGTAAACGACTTCTTCCACCCCCGATAAAACGGGAAGATGTTAATTCAAGCGTATACAATCTGGTGAACCGCATGCCACAGTTATTTATCAAACATAACTGATAATTGCAGTTCTACTTATGACTGCATGTTTGTTCTCATCAGTTAATCAGGGTGGTACTTGTTAGCGTTTCTCACCTCATGAGTACACTATTCACAGGCAACTGATTCATCTGCTCAAACCCAAATTAGTGGTTTACTTGATGATGTGTTTCGTCGTCACCATACTCACATTACTAGTAAGGGGGTTGGCTATATTCAGCTTTTGGTGCCTCAAATGACAGTTACACAACAACACATTTGGCTGTTTACTCAGATTTTTCAAGTGTTCAATTCTTCTAATCACATTGTTTCAGGCGTTCATTTTCTGAACACGATGTCGTCCACAAAGAAGAGGAAACATATCAGCTTGAAGTGAAACCCGGCCCTGTAAGTCCACCTCAGTGCGCCGACACAACAGAGTCGCCATTATACTGGGTAAGTGGTCTGAATTTAAAAACAAAGTAAATGAGATTTCAGCGTTGTGTTGTGCGTCTGCAGGCTGAAGCCCGGAAGACGGATTGGTCTCACATGGTCGCATGATTTGGCGTTCCGCTACCAATTAGTTAAAAACACTTATTTTTTCAACTTCTTTTCCACTTAGCAAGCGCACTGAAATTTTCTAAAATCTAAATGTTAGAAACTAGTCGAACAAATGTTAGCTACTTCGAACCTGAACATCAAGCGATCAAATCCAAGGATGTTTATTGGGCCATCAGGAATGCTGGGAGGAAGCTGTGTTCACCATAGAGATTTCGTACGTCACAGAAATGACTCCGTCAAAAGGTCGTAAACGTGAAAGAAAGTAGGGTAATCCGTTGGACTTCTCCGTACGTACCTAGGACTAACAAATTCACAACACATAATTGTAACCACATTATGACCTCGACTCGTCAGCCTATCCAGAGGTGCTAATCTAAATGTATTCTGTGTGTGCTTTTGAAGTACTGGTAACATGCTGGTGTCGAGTGCTACATGTGCGGGCTTTGAATCCTAGCCCTGGACAAGGGTGAACTCCAAAATTAACAAGAGTCCTATCCGGTATCTCTACCCTCCCCTGAAGACAGCGGAGAATCCCCCCCAGCAGTACACGCAACCACCCACGCCACCGTTTGTAGAAACATCCAACACTCATGCAGTCAGTGTAGAGTGTGTTAGACTGTTTAGTTTGCCCTTTTATTCCAGTAAGGTAAGCGTTTTTTTAGGTTGCGTAATCTGATAAAATGATGACAGGTAGAGAGTACATGGTCGGGAAAATTTCCTCTCGCGGTGATTGCGCAAGCACGGATTTACTGCTTTCACACCGAAGCACAAGTGAACTTTGCAAAACTTGTTAATTTTGCTTCTTTAACTTACAGCGTACCTCCATCCTACCTAAGGGGCATGATTTGAGGAGACCATCCAGTAGAAAAATCAAGGTATATTCCAAACCTGTGAATTTTTCCGATGACTGGAAAGAAGGCGACTCTACCGATCGGAAAATTGTATTGGAAAGTCGTGTATTGGAACTTGAGGCTCAAAAGCAATCATTAGAAAAATCCGTGGAAGTTCTAAAGGTCAAGCTAAAGGCAGCGGAAAATGAAATACAAGCTGCGAAACTGGATTTAACGGATTTTGTTCCAAGAAAACTTTTTTTGGAGCAGGTAGGTTCCTATAATGTTTGTTTATTTCTAAACTTAATGAAGACTTGGTCAGGTGCTAACATGCAAATCACTGATTGTGACCGAGTGGCAGCTTTGGCTTTGGGCTAGTTATTTTAACTCAGTGAGATCGCTCGCTTTCTAAATGGTGGTTACTTTACAGCTGCATTCCACTATCGACTAGCACAACTGGTACACAAAGAGTAATCTGGGTGCTCTCATGATAACACGTTGAGAACAACCAAAACTAGGTTACTTACATCGAGATACCCTTCACCAAGTTCTATCTTCTCCCTATAATGTTTGGGAGACATCCAAACTGGTCTACGACTAGACTTCCAGGTATCAATCCCACGATTCAAATCAACTTCAGAACCCGACTCACGGAGGAAAAGTCGTCACAAACGGTGTATCTTAGGTCGCTCGCTTGTAGTAATTTGAGGTATATGGAGTGACATTCTACCTCTTGCCATTTGTTTGCTCAAGGAACTAAGTAAGGGATTATGCATGCAAAATGCAGCTAATACCGCTGTGCCGCATTTAAACGGTTCATGGCTGGAAATGCTGATGAGATTCATACCAAATTAAGGTGTCCTAGAATACAAAGTTAGGCAGCTTTGTTATTAGCACTTTTCACACTTCGATTCTGATAAGAATACCATCACCAAAATCTCAGCAACGTTCGAATCGGCGTACATTATTTAATTACTAGTTACAAGTCTCAGGACAGAGATTAACTTTGGCTTAACTTTCACCTGATATTGATGTCACAAACAACAAAATAGTTGCCGTAGTAACAGACGGAACGGTGTATCTTAGATGGGACAGTCAGCACAGACTTATCTACTATTAACGCAAATAGGGTGGTCTTGTCATCAGCTAGTAAACAATCCACAAAGAACTTATGCTGAACCGGGACCTGTCGTAAAAACATCCTTTGGGTGAATTAACTGCCATAATATAATCAGAATATTCCAGCTGTCGGAGCATATATTCTCAACCCACTCTGACAGGACATGAATTTAGGGGGGGGGGGGCGAGCACGTCAACACTTTCGCCAACGCATGTTTGGCACACCTCACCTACACATCTAAAGTGATGGGTCCCATGGAGGCCTGGTTGACGCGGTTGGTTCACCTGATAGCTCGAAACGTGACCAAACGATTATCCTGTCCACGTCGGTCGTCCGAAGCGTCCGTCAGATCTTTCGAGTACGGTACGCTATCGTCCGACAATTTTTGCGTACCTTATGCAACTCTCTCGAGCGGTCCGGCCAGTAGCGTCTCGCACACGTAGTTGGGCCTAAAATTATGTCCGGGCCTCCGAACCTATTTCAGCCTGGTACATTCACTCTGCCAAACCTGTGACGAGAGTAGCAGGAAGAGGTAATATGAAATCTTGCCAAGGCCTACACATCCACACTCCATAGAATTCGCGTAAAACTATTTAGAGATACAAAATGATCAGGAATACTCTCATAGTTACCTAGATATTCACTTTCTCCCCCAGATTAAGGATTCACATTCACTAATCATCACTGTCTCGGATTGATGAATCCTCCACACGCCAACCCGTTGCATGGTTTTGGCCCATGACGCTGTCAACACATACATAGCAACATCTTTAATAAGTTTAGCAACATATCGCATTCGTTGTGTGTGATTCATAAGTTTTTGATAAGATTCTTCAATTTCGTAAGAAAAAGTTGGACCATCGTGCTTGACTACTTTCAGCACATGTGCTTATGTTATATACTTCTGAGGGAATAACTACCACTGTCTGTCTTGCAGTGTTACTGCTAGATACAAGACATTGAAAACTGTTCAGTTTACATTAAGAGAACAAAACATAGAGGGCAGGTCGGGTAGTGATAATATCACTGAAACTGTCTCGAACCTTCTCTCTCTTGGGGTATTGCGACCCTAAAAATCAGTCGATGTAGTCAGTAGACCAGGATTCGACTACTCAGCAGTTAATGATGGTCTTTGGGGTAATATAATAAACCCATGTGTCCTTGCTAATATGCGGTCGCAAGCATGGCTAACAACACTGTTCTTAGGATAGTCAACGGGGACTTAGTGTCGTTTACTGTGTGAAGTTAATCCGATGAACAGAAAGTTTCCTCGAAAATAATTTTGATCAGGCTAGTATATGAGCTTCCAAAGTGCTGCATAGCGATGATGTGTTTTGTAAGCTGATTTAGGTTTAACCCAACTACACTTATAAGAATTTATCAATTAAGTAAAATAAAACCTTGTAAACGGACACTGCTGCTGCAATTATTCTAACGTGGGCGGAGTTGGGATATGCACTATTACACCTCGGGAATTCAGCAACTTAAAAACATACAGATGATTGGGTTCTATTGCATATTCATGCGCAGAGCAATGGTGAATAACCTACTATATTATGATGGCTTTCGTAATCACAAATGCCTACTGTGTCAGTTGTAGCTGAGAGAAGACTTTGCACTATTTCATGCAATTTCATGTCATTTGGCATACGAAATCCATTGTATCGGTTCAACCTAACTGTATGGTAGCTCTCTGTCACATGAATTTCTGTCGTGGACCATTGCTCAGGCGGACGAACTTGCTACGGAAAAAGAACGGGCGTTGCAGTTGAAGTTGAAATGCGGAGAACTGGAATCAGCACGTTTATTGCTAGACGAAGAACTATCAACAGCATGCGCTCAATTTGAAGCCAAGAGGCAAAGTTACGAAAAACGCATACAAAACCTGGAAGAAGTATGTTTAATTCACTTCCAGCACTCCGTTTTTTGTTCATATTCAACATCAACGCTAACATGTAAAACAAAGTTCGGTCTTTCATTTGAAGTATATCTGCAGGCGAATCGAGAATAGTAAATTAAATTCAAAGAAGAGATTCAGAAGAGGATGCTTTCGGTCAGATGGATGTCGCATTTTTTTTATTCACAAAACTTCCTTCAGTGTAGGATTTTAACAATTTGTAATTTGTACAACCCGTACCCAATGAAGTTACGCTATACTGTGGTTAAGCAAAACCGACATTCTAATAGAAGCCGTAACTCGTAGAACGTAACAAAACCACTGTTTCTCATAAGCAACACCTGAGCCGACGAAAACATCGAAAACCGTGTGGATCAATACTACCTCTGAGCTGAAAAAGACTGCATGAATTGATGTGCATAGTTACCCAATAATCCTTTACGACACTGAGGGTAACATCAGTTCTTAACATGTTGCTTGTTACAAGACCTCCCTTACTTGATTTTTTTCTATGAGATGACGACTTGGTGGCTTGGAGGTTCCTGAGATCAGTGAAACTCTCACCGCAGATTCAGCACTTGAAGGTAGTACCACTGACAACAGTGGGCGTACATCGTTCTATTTAGCCCAGAACTAGAAGTTAGCCCCTCTCCTGTGTTAAGACACAAATCCAAATAAAGTATCGCAAAAGATGTCTCCCGAACTAACACACCCAAATATTTCACGTGTTTTTGCGTAACATCACCCCTCTTCTAGGCCCCTTGTTTCTCCCGGAAAGTCTTACCGAATAAATTCATAATTGTACAGAAACATTAAACACGTTTCAAGAAACTATAAGACGTTAATCACATTTTTAGTAGATGCAGAGGTTTTCGGCCTCGTTCGTGATGAAATAACCAACAAAATCAATCGAATTTTTTCAACTATCCCACGCCATTCATGGGTCGGTTTCACAAATATCCAGAAAGCTTGTACAGAGAACAAGTGGTGGTGGTGGTTGGTCAAGAGGTAAATGTATAGTCGTCACACCATATGCATTTTACATGTGACCCGAAATCGGGGCATGACAATTCGTCACAGTTTCAATACTGCGTAAAAAGAGAGCACTCTGAAAACAGTTCACCTATTTGGAACCGGTATCCGTTGTAATGCCAGATCTCTGAACCCGTAACTTTTCAAAGCGTAATAACGTCATTCTGCTCAGTTTCAAGCCATCAGACAAGCCGGATACCAGGTCATTTTTCTTGTTTGGCCTGCACTCTTCTAGCTGGGATTATCACGAAAATAGAAAGTGTTATACAGATCGATGTAAACTCCGCTTCAATCCTATTCACCAAGAAACAAGAGCTGGTCCAGCACAAAGCAAAAGAAGGAGGACCTGGAATTCTGAGTCCCCTGAAGTAGACTAATCCTGCCAAAATCATCCACAACAAATTTACTTCGGAAAAGCAGTTCAACTTCGTTTTTGTCACTTTCTGGATTTAGTATATGGATTAATTTTACGAAGCATTACTGTAAGGCTAACAGGACAGGCTGTGTCGGCCACGTGTCGGTAGTACAAACGCTATCCGAACCTCACGAATGCTGGTATGTATCACTGTGTTGTGAACTAGTCATCAGTTGCAAAGTGATATGTCCTCTTGATGCGGGTAAAGCTCCAATTTACAACTCGAGTGCTGTCATGGTTACAACAACAGATCAAATGGTCGCAATTTTCGGCAAGATGCAACAAACATGGCACTTTTGTCTTAATAACTAAACACAAGCCTCCTGAAAAGAAGGCCGAATTCGAGCTTGCTCTTGTTATACAACTGAGATGAATCGTGTACAATTTTGTTGTCGGGTACCGAGAACACTGCCCCATCGTGGAGCGCCATCGATGATGGAGAATTGAACATGGCACCAGCTAGAGTGTGGTGACACAACTACTTACTTATTACCATTGTAGCAGAAGCCAGTGTCTTCTCGTTATTCTGGTTTCCAGTTGCTGTAAAACAGACTTTGTCGTAACAGCTAGTTTTTGCTCTTACTGCTGCCCAACCCTGTGTTTAAAATGTCTAAACAGTAAGCACGTGCCCAATATAGTTGAGAATGTGAGTGATTTAGGGTGATGAATTGACGTGATGAATTGTGTGAAACGACGAGCGTGCATAAATTTCCCCTGGCAGTTCCACGAATATACCGTTTTGTGCAGAGTTTTCAAACCCATTTTATTCTGAACAGGAATTAGAAGAAAGAGTCACCGGGGTTTCAGAGTTGAAAAACCCGAGTCCCGGGTTACCCAGTGTCACCCCCGTTACACCGAGGACACAGAACTCACAGGACCAAAACAGCTTTCACGAAGGATCGGAACTTAGAAGGGTTGAGAAAAACATGTGGAGCGAGAAACCTGTAAGTATATTTTGCTGGCCTTTGAGCGACCGTTTCATAACCTATTCTTAACTCTTCCCCAAACGTCTATTCATGTAAAGGGCACTTTATTTGCATATCGAACCTGAACCGAAGAAAATAAAGTTGAATGCAAACTACCCCTTTAGGGTCGCAAATATGTTCCACCCCTACTACGACCCTGTGGTCGTGTGCACGAAGCTCTCAATTTTAGGCTTTTAAAATAAGATAAAATGTACTTGAAAAATTGAGGAAAGACATGGAAGGCCTGGTGCACTAGAGCTTTAACCATCCCAGGTTTGCTAGCAACTGAGTATTTAAAATAAGTTTCATTTGGTATATAAAAAAATTCTATTTTATTGTGTGGAATACCAGAGATTCCAGTTAAGAAGTTTACCTTCCTCACAGTATAGACTATTGCAGATCAATGACAGCACTGCACCACCAGGGAATGTTAAAGTTAGCTTGATTGATGACGACGAGTCTGCAAAACATTGTAAAGCACAGCAAACAATTCGTCACCCTATTTCACTTACCTCATCGTTACCGTTGGCTACTATGTCAGTTATTGCATATTTTTCATTACCCAATATCAGAATGTACATTGAACTTTTGACAGCGCTAACGTTTTACGATTTTGATGGCAGCGAACGCTTCGTTCCGTAAACGGGTAGACAATACAAGTAGAGTGCCTTGGCTTAGCGTTTTCACGAACCGAAAATGTGCCGTCCGCCATTATGCAGCTTCTGCGTGCAACCACTGATCTGTATCGAGGATAATCCGTTTGTAATGTCCGTCCATTTAAATTCGCTCACCACATCATTATTGATTATGTTGCTCTGTGTCCAAGGTTCTGTCTGATGAGAAGACAATGATATATTTGCAGTAGTGTGAGGAGATTTGGCAAGTGTCCATTCATTGGCCGGAAGGTAGCGAGTCCGACTTTCTTTAGATGTGCACTGCTGATGAGTCCCAATATGGATAAGACCGACGTATTGTACTTCTTGGTTTTTCAGCGTAGATTAGATTTACTGACAGGTGGACAATTTGGCTGAAAATCTACTTATTCAAAGGTTTGGGCGGGATTTACTGACAGGTGGGCAATTTGGTTGAAAATCTACTTATTCAAAGGTTTGGGCGCATGCGTATTTTACATAATTTGCATACGACCTAATCGAGTTACCCTAGGCAAACCACTGGGGATTGATGTGTAACTTTGTTATAGCCGAAGGTGCTTAACTCTCTACTGTTTCCGTAAAGGAAACACTAACTCTTCACAAAAGGCAGAAAACCAATCGTTTTGGTAGACACCTGAAATTATTCGCCAATACGAGTCCCCGCGGAAATATGACTAGATCTTGAGCAAAATTTCATTGCTTCTCGCGATGCATCATCATGTATAGATGTAAAATCTATGAAGACTCTATAAGGATGCCACGGATCTGCGTTCAGTTGCCGTCTTTCCTGGGTTTTGGCGGAAATGTGAGAAAATCACTAATTGACCTCACAGCGATTCTGACGAAAATCTGATGATGTTGTGGTATTTTTCTCATCCAGTTAGCATGACAGTTGGACAGAAAAAGTGCATGCGAACTGGAAGCACAAATATTCTCTTCTCGGGATGTAAACAACAGATCATTTCGTGTATGGCCGCCTATGTAGAATCGTCTCAGTTACTTCACGACACCAATTACGCGTTCTAGACTGCTAGTGGTATGTCCTCTTTCAAAAACGCTTCTTCCGCGGCTTTGTATCATTTTCACAGACCGCAGTGATATCTTACTGAAATCACTGAAATTAATTTAAGTCACCAGTAAGTAGACGGCTGACTTCTGCACCTTGTATTTTGCAGCTGGACACAATCGAATCAGTTCTCTATATTTGTATACCTCAAGACTTTCTTCCTTAGTTCGTGCCCACAGTATTCAGAACGTGTCTACTTTATGTCGATAGAATGAGACTTTGGAATAGATATCTTTTTGATAATATACTAGCTAGCTGACCTGCTATCCTCCCCTCTTTTTCTATCAACACATAAGTCAAAAGGCGCCAATATGAGAGATGTGTGCGACGCACCGGATAGAAACTGGGAAGATCAAAGACGAGGAGATCAACAAGACATGGAAAGGAAACTTGATGGAACTGGGAAACTGCCACTGAAATCTCCTGTGAACAATACTGACGGAAAAGCAGTTCCGTTGGAAGAAAATAAAACGAGGTTTGCCACACTTCACTTATCCCATTGCGCAGTTAATTCATCAGTAGAGGAATTCGACTCACAAACTTCAGCTTTCTTTCATTTTTGTTTTATAAACTGAGTTTTACTAATACGAGGCACGTAAATGGGAAAATCCTATTGGCATCAAGTCGGTTATTAGTTGACATCTCAAAGCTACCTTGACCACTTTGTTCATACGGGCAATAACTGTTTTTACACAATCGTTCATATTTCTGGATGTATGTTCTTATAGAGCTGCAGCTCTTATACTGTACGCTACATTCTTCTTGTTTGCTATTGCTGTGCTTACTGGTCCTAACTACACAGGATTACAGTCGTAGTAGGTAATGATTTTCTTTCAAACGGCACGGAAAAAGCAATCCGACCGGACAAAGACAGCTTATCGTTGTATAAACAGGTCTATTTAATGCGCGTTTGTTGATTGACCTGGTCAGCCAGGTCAGCCAGCCATTGACCTGGTTGTGGAGTTTGACAATCAGTTTACAGACAGTCCGTCCTCACTCGAGGAAATACCATCAGTGCGCAGTTGAATGGGTACATTTTTCTTGCTTGCTTATCCGATTGGTTCACTGATACATGTACTTTATTGCCATCTTATTGGTATGTTCGCAGTTTACACTTCGTTGTGATCTGTATGTTTTTTCTTCGATTGGCTTGTTGAATAGTCTCATTCTAAACGTTTCATATCCCCTTCAAACTGTCCCAACTGTGAGCTGATGACGTCCTCCCGATGATGCCACACGACCAGCCCTCTCTAAACGCACCAAAACTACGAATGTTTCGATGCGCTTTCACTGCTGATATGCATTCTTGGTGACCATTAAACGAGAATTTTGGGTAAACATACGTCCACTATATGTACAATTCGGTAGTCGAATACCGAAAGTACCATGAAAATATACACCCACTTTACTCACTCCCATAACACTGGAAGCTGTAGTTGGCTGTTTTCAAGTTACCAGCACAACCATTGCTGCCTAAGAAAAGGACCTGTCAGTGGTACTAAACTAAAATCCAAAATAAACTCACTATAGTTGAATACGGTGTACAGAGGGTGATAAATCCAACGTAGTGTAGGTAAATGTATGTCATTCTTTACATCATACCGGCTGTGAGGAATTGGTGGACATGTTATGCTGAGCTGTATATGTTTACCGTTTTCTTATAACTGTCATCGAGTGCTGAACTACTTGGGAGAGAATTGATCGTTTTTTTGCATACAGCCACAAGTATCATGCGACCTAAACAGCATTAAATCACGTAAAACGGTCGGAGTCTCGATCTCCTTGTGATCTAACTAGCGCTTTGAAAAATCGCACCAATTTCTCCTCGGTCGGCTTCCTCGTACTAGACGTTTCGTGTGCGATTGGTTCATAATTATCAAAGCCTAACAACGGCTTTATGCCAGCCACAGTACGGGAATATTAATACGTGACTAACTCAAATGTTCGATGACCAGTGATTCAGAAATGGGATAGAATATAGTTGGCAGGATCCATCAGCGCCGAAGGAATTTGGACCAATAAAACCATCGACTTGAAATGATAAGCTTTTAGGTAAAAAAAATGCACCTGCTAACCAAGACTTTTGGAGCTGTATGCCCTTGATAAATTACAATGAACCCGATACCTGGTGGGCTGTCAAAAAGTAGATACTTTGGAATTATATATAGATGTTGTCGGTTTCAATCCATTTTAGCATGTAGCAATGCAATTCCGCTGTGAAAGAATGACATTTTATCACCTGCAATTCAAATACACTGTAACCTGTAGTTCAAAGGAGGTTTGGGAAACATGTACACAAATAATCGGATTCTACTCTGTTAAACGCGACACAGCAGATGTATGCATTTCCTCCATCTCGGGATATAAATGAGTCACGGATAAGGACCACTTGTTGGACCACTTGAAGCTTACAACGAGCAGGAAATCACAGAACACTCAGCTCCAACTATTATGGTGAACAAAAACCGCAAAGAAAGGCTGTACAAAGTTTAAGTCGCGCTTCACGTAGTAAAATTTTGCATTTCCATCAAGCTGTTTGTAACTGAGTGGGCCTCGTATCTCACTGTTTTTGAGGAGACTCCCAGTATTATTACTCAGTTCAGAAGACTGTGCTCTTCTAACGAAGTCCTTCGAGTTTACGTGTCTATGATATAAAAATTTGGGTTTTTACTCTACTCAGGAGTAGTTAGATGTTTAGAAGCGACCGTGTAGCAGTAGTATGGTAATTCCTCACTGGTGCAACTACTCGGAACATCAGTGTGACGAACAGGAAGTATTTTTGGGCGCTCAGGTTGAAGGCAAGCAATAGGTTGGTTGTCCCAGTTAACCACTGAGTGCATCTTTCCGATTATATTTTTTGTGTTCACACTTTTCATTTCATCAACTGAAATCTCTGTACCCTCAGATACGGAGTCTTGCGTCACATTTTCTGTTTTGAATTTCAGTACGGTTAAAGAGCAAATTCGATTAGTTTATTTGCAACATGCCTACTTTTTCAACAGGTTTTGTTACCTACAGTGTTACGCAATTTTTAAGTGCTTTCCGTTTTCCGCCGAACAGGGTTCAGTACACAAATGGAGATCAAGAAGACGTCAGCCATTTGGACTATGCGAATGGAAACATTATCGATGAAAACGAACATGACGGAACCCCGATTAAAAAGGTGACATGGTTTACAAACGTTGGGAGTGCTAATCAAAAAGTCCATTGCTGCAACATTTTGCAAACTTGAAACATTAGCATTTTGGTTTTGTCCTAATTACAAGGGTCAAAAATGAACCATACTGACTTTAGTAAAAAGGAGGGCCGGTAACGCTACAATATTTACCCGAAATGAAGAAGTTCAATATGAGACAGGATCAAGGCTGATGCCATCATGGTCTGTCAACTCACATTTCTCAACGAAATCTACATTTGAGGCCAATGCCTAGTGAAGTACCTATCTTAGACACCTTGAAGACGAAGGCCAGGTTTACCTGGGTTGCTCGTACCACAGGCGATGGCAAGACAAATGCGGGTTGAGCCATTTTGGCTGCACATATTACACCATGATTTACTGGCTGATCCAGTGCTGTAGCGTATGGAGAAATGAGTGGAGAAAACTGAGTCTTTTAAGAGTGGGATCTGTTTATTTTCACTGCGGTTTAGTTATCAACGTTACACACAGATCTGCTACATGATGAACCCCTAAGGAAGCCGTGCCTATCTGGTCTTATTTGAGAGGAAATATCTGGTTAGTTTTTAAACACCCAATTCGCACCGTCACAATTTAGGTGGAAAAACCTCGGTCGGACAAAAGAGCCTGCTGGTAGGATTGTCCGCTAACTGCTCTCGGATAACTGCCTGAAAGTATCCACACTCAAAGGCAAGCAGCAGTTATGTATGCGAACCAAAAGACTTGTATGTCCTTAACACTCCCTCGCACCGTACTGCATCTATCCTGAAAGTATGATTCTGCTTGGTCCAAACCAAAGAAAAACGGCACTGACTCATTATTTACTCTCACTAGAGTTTATTAACTGTCTCCACGTGAAATCCCGATGTATAATATGCAAAGTTACCACGCTTGCATCACTCCACCTAGCTCGAGTGCCTAAACACATGGACAGATTCGAGCTTGGGTGGTGTGATTGGGCTTGTCTGACGTACTGCATTGACTGAAAATATTTCAGGAGCCGGGGAGCAGTGAATACGATAGAGAATGGGGAGCCATCTAACAGGACAGTGCGCACAGCCTAGACTAAAATTAAAAACAGTGTGTCTATGGCCGCTGCATATGAGAACTAGTTAGAGTATCAAGCCAGTGATTGGCAAATAGTTCCTCTTTGTTCTTTCCTCTTACTGGTTTTGGATAAAACATCTGTGGGAGTGGCAAGTCACCTGATTCTTTTCACAGCAAGTGGTTTTTGCTGCTTTTTACAGAAGCGTCATTGTCATTTCACTCGAATCAAGACAAAAATGGATGAAATTGTGCAAGACAAATTGTTTTTGTCAAAAAATCTTGAAGGTGTCTTTGGTAATGCTTTGGCTAGAAAAAATGGAACAGCCTGGCACCTTTGGTCGTATCGATACAATCGTTTACCACGCTCTTGACCTCCTGGGTTTGATCGTCATTGGGCGTTTCATCACCTGTGCAGCCGTTTTCGGAAAAAAGGTTACAAAACATGCCTTCTAAATATCGTTCACAAAATTCGGTCGTCTATTATGACTTTTTTTCTTCAGACGTATAAGGGCTCTGAAAGTTCGGAACTCCCGTACTATGTTTCGACAAAAGGGTTTGAACTCGTGCATTCGTTTGGTTTCCGCGGTGAGTTATTCCTGCTGCCGGCCCTCCAGAACTGAAAACGGAAATGTAAAGACAAGAAGGCTAGGTAAACGTTTTGGAGTTACCCATGGTTGTTGCCGGGCAGTACATAACTCTGTGCATCTTATCAGTAGGTCATTACATTCCAATGTACCTGAGAATGCTCTTGGACAACAACTAAGTCCTCCTGAAGCATGAAGACTTGCTATACAAAATGAAAGGCGTACGATTGGGCTCAAGAGAACGAATGCTTACACCTAGCTAAGAACATACGACAAAATCCCAACGAACGAAAATATACGTGCACGGGGAAGCCAAAACTTATAAAACCACTCAGTAGATCGTAGGGTGCAACGTACGGTTGGAAGAAAAAAGCCGCACTGGAGCGCATGTTCTACAGAATAACCAAGCCAAACAAGCACAAAAACAACAAACATTATGTTGCATACCTCTCCAGAAGACAACTCTTGAAAGCGTAAGAAGATATGCTAATCAAGGGATTCATTTTCAATTTCAAAAATGTTGTAAATCTAGGACATTTGGTCATTCCGGAAGCAACCTTTAAAAGCGGCCTTAATGAAGAAGTCCAGCAGACGATGCATCAAATCATTGTCTCAACATTCACGTGCACCAGAACATACCACGCCTTGTCTTCTGAGGAAGGGTGAACAATAATCATCCTCAAAGCAGAAAAGATCGTTATCTTTTCACCTGTCAAAGGAATAAGAACAACACATTTTGGACAAACCGAAAACATTCTAATTAAAGATACAACCGCATAACGCCTCCTACAGCACGGCCAGACAAAAAAAACTTACATAAAAATTAGTGAAAACCTGTAGAAACTCATGGATCTTTACTAGATCACAGAGGAAGGCACGTGACTTAGAATTTGCCTGATTTTACGGACTGCCAGAGGCCCAAACAGAGGCGGCACAATTACGACCAGCCGTCTGACTACCAGGAACAGCCAAATGCAAGATTCCAAGAGGAATGTAGAAGTGGGTAGAGCATCGATTTCAAAATACAAGACAGTTCCTGGAGAAACCAAAAAAGCGCAAATCGAAGAGCAACTCATTGTGCACTTTGACTTAACTTCACTCTACACATAGGTTGATGTAAATGAATGAAGGGCGACAGATGTTGAACTTATGGACGACCAGCAAACAGTAAACGAAACCCTTGGGAGAGATGTAACCTGCAAAACACTGAAACTGTGCTTGACAACTTACTTTGAGTTCAACGGGGAAAGTTGTGCTTAAGAGATCAACATCCAGTTACTTTGCCAACACAACCAGAAAAGAGAATGATAACGCCTTCGTATATCAAAATATCTCGGAGGTTACGGCAAGGTACTAACGATCTCTTTCCGCCATGTGAACACAATGAGAATAACCATCTCGAAAAGATAAGGAAGAATGGTTGCAATGAAGAAGACGAACGTGATCCACAAACTTAAATGTAACGGCTGCAGTAAACACTAGTCTGGTCAGGTTGGAAGAAAACTTATCACCAGAACACCCAACCACAAGCTTTCCAGCGCAAAACATGACTCAGTGTCACTTTTTTTCGGTTCACAAGGACACAGAAGGATATCAGTTCACTTGTGATAATGTTCAAGCACTTACGCAATAAAAGCGGGAGTGAAACGTGGCCCGAGAGTGGCACTTCAAGCAAAAACCAATCAACAAAAACGTCGAAATGGACACAGTTGATCATGTGCTACAAACAGAAGAAATTACACAGCCGCGGGTCTCTGAACCACAGGAGAAACCAAACAACCTAGCAACAACCAACAGAGCAACATGATTATAGAGAGAAGGCCATTGAAAATGCAAAGTCCTTTCGACAACTAACCAAAAAGAAACAAATTCAGACCACAGAGCATGAATGAGGAGGTGCTATCAAAATGGATGATCCGATCTGTCGAAATAAAGTCACCCAAAGAGCCAACCAAATGCAGGTAAACGAGTTTACAACGCAACTAATACACCATACTGACCAGACAATTTACGCGAAAGCCTTTTCGGAAAAAAAGCAGTCAATTTGGTGTTGGTAGATACAGTGTATAAACTACATGGCCACGGGTGGAAGAGCAGGAATTAACACACCCAACCCAGCTCTGACGATGTCACCTCAGCTGGTAGTGAAACGTCTGCAATCCAGCTGCAAAACTCGGCTAACAGACAAACAACCAAACCTGCTTGGATTTATGAGTTCGGTGTGAGTTATGAAGGATTACAGTGGCACTGCGTTGACTGTCAGAATTGCAGACTGACACATTTTTAGGTGTCAAAACCAACTCTGGGTCTAATATATCCAGCCAAATGTCACCTGCTCTTGTGAAAGCAATAAATAAACTGGAGAGAACCGCGAATCCCTTTGGTTCCCCTGAAGTTAAAATTGTTTTTGACTGATTGTTGGAGAACAAACTGGTTAACATTTGCAATTTTTCGTCTAGTATTTTCATGCACATTTGGATTATGACACTGTTGATTTTCTGCATACTGCACAAATAACCTGTTTCCACACGAACAATAGTCTTCGACTGCAAATCAAGAGATGAACAAAATGCTACGAGGAACTGGTATCCGTATACCAGCGGAACTCAGACTGACAAAGCCATAAGCAGTCAACTCAATACACACGTTTTTTCTGCTGCCTTATGCGCAGCTCGTTAGCGGCAGAATACCGCGTTCCGAACAGCTTTTGAAAGGAAATCTTTCGGTAACCTACCGCATAGAAATGAACTGCAACTAAATGTCCTGAAGCGCTTTTTTGTCTTTACATGCGCACTTACAGTCTACTTGTCATTTCATTCTACTTCCTCTCCTAACACCAAGGTTACCATTTTTCAGAGCACATCTTTGGGTCGGATTGCACATATCTGGTGTCCTAGAAAGAAAGTGTATGCAACAGGGTTTGCAAATGTTGGATTGATCCGAGTTGCTACGAATGTCGTCATTTTCAGTAATATTCTATGAAGCCGATGGTTACGCCGATCAACTACGCATCTCACAGAATTTCACCTTTAGTTCATTTCGCCCAAATAGGCACGGATCCTTGTGTCTTATCTCCCTCTGCACTGTTAGCACGTGTTGATCGACCCGAAGATTTGATTAACGATAAAACTTCATCAGATTTAGTTCATCTGAGTTCTAATTGGGGTTTCTCATGGCCAAAAGACAATTCACAGGCTCTCTAATTTGGATAACATAAGTTGATATTCGATTAAGCTAAACGGCAGACGCAGGCTTCTGAAATTCTACCACGTGTATAAAAGAAATACTACGAAAACCGTTAAACTTTCCGTAAAGTTTTCAGGTTAGCCAACAAAATGATTGGGTTGTTACGTACGCACGCGCCTATACCGATGTAATAATGATTCGCTTACACAGGAAATTGCAACCGTGAAGGTGGATTTCCCACACTCGGCTAAAACTCTCCGCGCTATCGGCTTGTCACCGTATTCATTTGAGAAGGTTGCGACCCCTTCTGGGTCACGTGAGACGGAAGTTGATTTCCTAACTAGGTCCCTTAGGTTCTCTAATAAATAAACAACTACACTTCTCTATGATAGCTCTTCGGAGAGTGACGAGCCACAACCACATCATCTATCGGTTACACACTGAAACCGTCTCAAAACTGTTCCTTCGATGTGGTTTATCTTTCTGAGTACTACAGTACATGAGTCCTTCTGTCTTAACTCAGTGTTTTCGAATTAGTCGTTTACACCAATCTGCTTCTAGTCTTGTCAACTTCCTTAGCAATTTTTGTAAAACCCGTTGTCCACAGGAATACACTTTTTTCACTTAAAGCGATATTCTAACGTATGGTTCCTCGTGGATTAATCTTACAGGGGTCGCAGCGTAAAATCATACCACTTCAAACGAAGATTGCGCAAATTGGACAGCGCTCCGATGCATCAGCGAAGACCAAATTGGTTCAGACAGACCCGTGTGAAAATGGCTTACACGAGACGCAAAGGATGTTTGAACTACCCCACTGGGAACGAGAGTTCCCACTAGAAGATACAGACACCTTATCGGATTACAAACCCACCGGACTTCCAAGTACACGAATTTATTCTCCGTCAAGTGACGGTGGGGACAAACTTTACGAAGTGACTGATGTAAGTGTGCTCCGTAAACGTATTTAGTTTTAATTACTCAAAACAATCCAGTAGGTAAGGTGTCCTAACCCAGTTTTGCCGAAACCACTTTGCGTAACTCTTTTTGCAAAGATGGATCGGTTGCAATTTTAAGCAACCCAGACAAACAGTTATGATCACTTGGCTATGAGCTTGATTGCACCAAAAAGGATCCATGTGTTACTTTCAAATGCTACTGCTTTGTAGGTTTTGTACAATAAATAAAACGCATTGAAAATTGCCTTCACGTATGTTAAGAACAAATGTGTGGTCAAGGAAGTTACTTTGATTTCCATTTAAGTAACGTATACAAAGACACAACGGAGAAGAAATCGACTGAAAAAAAAACGAAAATAGTGTTTAATCAAAGTGGTCAAATGGTGACCAAGCAGTGAATTCGGCCCCATTGAGCATCTGATTTGTCATTGTCAGGTGAACTACCGGACTCTGGACAGTAGTTGTGCTGGAATCCTGAGCATTCACATATTTGACATAAATGGCCACCAATTTCATGGCCGAATTTTCTCAAAGATGCAGTGGTGCGGACTGCTACTGTCACTGCAGTCGCAAGTGGTAACGATACGAATTGGATATAGCTTATCTTGGTTGACATTTTTGCTATTTTTCTTCCAACCAGTCGGGGGCGCGCATTGTGCTCACTTTTCTCGTCCGATAATAAACATTCTATACCCACAGAGCATGGACAAAGAAACTGGTGGTGATTTGCCTTCCAGCTGAAATCCGAAGGTGAAGTGGGACGAAAGTGCAACAATGACATCATGTGCGTTATATCACTAAAATATCCTATCACTCTGGCGACCACTTCAGCAAGCGAGTGGAACTCTGGTGTGAGCAAACTGTTCGCTAATTACTGTTTAGCGCTTGATTTGCTGATGGGAAGGTTTTAAACCCTGACTTTTCATAATAAGAGAGAGTCTTATTAGTGTTTTGGGTTTATTATGTGGGCAAACAAAACTATAGGCCTTTCCTTTTTACGTCTAATAGCAAAAGTGAAAGTGAAGAAGGGGTGCGTGCCAAGTGCGTTCCTGTAGGAACGGATTAAGATTATTCCTTCCGGCATCGACAAATAAATTGCCCTTTCCCAAATTGCATCCCAAGCCGCACTAAAGCTTGTCCACAACGATTCAAACAACACTTCATTTCGTATCGCCCACCATTCTAGATTTGAATTATTTCTTAACTACCTCCGTCACTTTTCACCATTTAGAACTTTAGGCTAGTGGCTCTCAAACTCTCCAGCTCACTGGCTTTCTTCAGCTCTATGAGCTGAATAAGGTCGCACTCAATCTGAACGCAGCCAGTATGGTAATACAAACCGCCTACCGAAATAGGCTCACCATCCTTTTCATCATACTGTTCTGTCTTGGGTGGAGAACTGTACAACAGTAGTAGAAGCTAATGCCGCGAGTGTGTCTTACGTGTGCGTATCATCCGCTGAGAATCGGGCTGAAGACCATTGAGAAAATGTCTGAAAGATTCAATTTCAGGAATACGAAGTCTTTTTGAACAATTATAACAGAGCTGTGTGCCAGCGCCTAAAATTCCCTCCGTTAGGTGTGGCGCCAGACACGTTGTAAGCGTGTTAACTTTTCTGAATTGTTCTATTCACACAGTTCCTTCTGCAACCAAAAGCCCCTGCACGGCCTCTCAGGCATAGCTCTAAGTGCAATGTCATTCTTAATGACGAAATGTTTTATATACGATGAGGTTTCAGACAGATGTTGGTGACTACTTTTCATTCTATCGGATAGCATGGTCGCAGTGGTCAAAAAAATAATAAACTTTGATTCTGTCCAATGGAATCAACAGATCAATGCGGAAAGTACGGTTGCGTACAATGAAGCATCCGCAGTAACAACCGTTTTTTGTAATACCACTGGACCGAGACCTCACTATCCCAGTTCACATGTACACGCTCGAACCACTGGTCTACAGATACATCGCACTAAACGACTTTTAGTGTGGTGCGGCAGAGCACTGACAGATTTTTGAACGATGTTCGAATGAAACCATAAGTTGGTATTTTGCTAGGCTCAGCCATGTTCACTGCAGTAATCACATTTCTTCCGTCATTCTCCACCACCTTTTGTCCAATTTCCTCTGTCATCTCCATCTACAGCGTCCCATGACACTCAACCGTAGCAATAATATCCCTCTTGAGTTACGATTTACTCCCAACTTGCTTTGTTGTCCTATATCCATTGTGATCAACCGACCATACTTTCTTCCCGTATAGATTTTATTTTCTGGGAGTTTCGGACAGACCAAAAGCTGGCAGTCTAACGTTAAAATTTTGGTTAGGATACCTTATCAACTTCCATCTGCGCTAAGAAGTTCTTTTGACTTCTTTGATTGTGTGGATCATGCAAAAATCTTCTCACAATATTTCTGAGGGAGCCGATGCTATCTTCCTGAAGCTATTGTTCATTCCAACGTCCCCGAATTTCAAAGTTTAGCTCTATGGCGTGAAAAGATCATTAGGATTCTTATGTTTACCTCTTTGAAATTCACTGCTGTTTCTCTCGGATCCAGAACGTAGAACATAATTGCTGAATGCTGGTCACAAGCTACAATACAAGACGCACAGGACGGGATCTGTGAGCATTTCTCATGCCAGTTGACCTCAGTGTTCATAACTAGGTGACCGTACGAGCCTTTCACACGCACAAAATTTAAAGGGATAATTTTGCGTATTGCGTGTGTAATATAAGGTTTTATATTTATGCGTTGAAAAACTGTTTTGGAGACAAACGTCTAAAGTTTGAATTTCCTGTTTTTACTTGAGCAAAGAGGGTGGAAAAAGTCGCGGTGATAATTATAGTTTACACTATACATTTGGCCTTCTTCTATGAACGCCGCAATGGATTCGTTCCTTTTGTCATGCTTATTCTGGCATGCATTTTTCCAAAGTTTCATGCTAGCCGAGACTCTTTACAGTTAAATTTCTCAAATTTTATTCGCAAAACATTATGCTACTGCACAGGTAGGAAATATTTTCGTAGCAGACGCAACTGGAATTATGTGCGGCTACCCTGAAAATAGAAGAGAGAGGGTAGATTCGGGAGGACCTTTTGGCGTTTCTACAGGAAATCTCAGAATAGTCTAGAAATGCACACTCGCTTTCGCTGAATGGGTTTTAACTTTATCCGGGCGCGTTCATTCCAAAAGAGAGGATTTTTGGGCTCAACATCCTGTTGTATTTTAGCGTACAAAGACTGCTTTTGGCAGGGTGCTACAAAGCAAGCCTCCTATGAAGCTAACCGGAATTGTACGTCTAGCACGATACAAGATATTTTTGCTGACGAGCTGAAGATGAGCAAACCTCAGGTCTATTGCGCTCCTCCTTTTAACGTCTACTAATCTGGATAACGGCACTAGAAAATTTTGCACAGGATTGGTGTGCAGCCTAATTTGATCATTTCTACAAACTCTTACGAGGATTCATGAGTCCTATTCTACTTTTAGATAAATTTACAAACGTGCGAAAGCGTTCAGAAGCACATTCATCTGTCAAAGGTTTAGTTTTGATTATCTGTTCTCTCCTATATATCGTGTGAGCAAACTACGAATTATTTGACTGTTATGTATAATGAGAGTGTCTGCAAAAGAGAACTCCATCTGTTTTCTAGGTAGCAAAAGATATCTGAACGCAGAGCTCCACTAATAAAACAAGATTATTTCTCATTCATTTCTGTTTCTATCTCACTTCCAGCTTAGCAGTCAATATCCTTTAACTCGTCGTCCAAGGCCAAAAACAAGTCTCCCTCCCAATTATCGCTGTCAACCTACTTTACAACTGCAAGCAGAAAGAAACGCCCTTGTACATTTTGTTGCAGACACCATTGCGGCTGTGGTTGATGCAAATAATAACGAATGTTCGCAGATAGCCAAACAGCTGGGGCTCCAGCCTATTCACACTAAGCTGCCGGGTTCCATCCTGTCGGTTCGGGATCGTAACTGTCACCTTCGTCCAGGAGCTCAAAACTCGCCATTTTATTTGTCATTCATGCGCGATATAGCTTGGCAAAAGTGAGTGAAATAGGATGACTTCTGAAGACTTCTTACTACACATCGTGGGTACACAAACAAGCCCGGAGAGATTAGCATGCTGGTAAATTTAGTTAAAGCTTAATGCAATCAACAGGATATTTTGGTCTGCAATTTTACAGGAGAGCTCTGGAGACCCATTTGTGCTATATGTGATGGGCAGAGGGTAATAAAGTTGAAACACACAGCTCTTGGTACTCAATTTAAAATGCATGATTCGATGTTTCAATCATATTGGAAGTGAGCATCTCGAATGAATCCCCATCAACAAATGGGCACCAGACAAAGGTTTCTGAAACGCATTTTCCTGGGGACCTAGATCATGTGGACGCGTGTCAGCTTCCAAACTATCCCTCAGCGATGAAATAGGTTGTACATTATATGATACCGCCATGTGTCCTCTGGCTGACAAAAATCACATACCACAAAACATGTTTAACATTAACTCAGGACGTGTCATACCCTCCTTGTTAAACGGGATAAAACTTGCCTTTAGTTGCAAAAGATGTGTATAGATGTGTAAATGTGTTAAAGAACCTCACAAGCATAAGGCAAGTCAGTAACTATCGGTCGGTTTCCTCTGAGATTTTGTACTTAACGAGGGCACGTAAATCTATGTTGTGGAACCAAGCTGATCAGAGGCACAACCATGAACTCCGGTAGCGCATTGAATGAGAAGCAGGATGATTGTGAATGACTTCTGAGCATAATCATATAGTATTTCCAGTTCCAATTCTTCGTTTGAGGCTGTCCTTTTGGCCTAATCTGGAGGTTACTCGGCTAGAGGTCGATAGTCACAGGCCTGTCATTAGAGCACTTTGGGATCCCACCACACGGTGCCTAAATCGTAACGAGATATTTTACTACAACATACTCCATACCTACAAGTGCTTTTGTAGAAGTCTACGACAACAGTCATTTCTGATATCACTTTTCTGCTTCTATCAATTTTTAGCTGGACTGCGGTATTGGCTGAGTCCCTAGCGGGGTTGTCAGCTAGTTGTGGAATGGCTTTGAAAAAAGTAGAGTTGCAAACTGAAGAGTTGTTTAGGAAATCCAAGCATTTGGCTGACACGCGATCCCTCATCGCTAGACAGATTCAGCTAATGCAAGACTTGCAGCAGCAAGCGCGAAATTCTCGAATGAATCGGCGGCCTCAAAGTAAAAAGGTATGATCTGTCTGTTGTGCTTGTTTGTCGCATTTAAATCATTGTGAAATTTTTTCGTCGGTTATAAATCACATTGTGAAAGCTATCTGCTCTCTGGTGCATCATCAACAGTTACGCTATATGGCTGAATACACACGTGGAAATCTTGAGGTGGACAAAGATAGCGAACAAAACTACTTTTTTGTGCTTATTCCTCTTGGCTAATACATCACAAATTTATATGGTATCAGCAATCACGTGAAAGGTTAAAAATGATGGCACATAAACGTTAGAAAAACATAAATCAAAAGAAGGGTTTTAGATTAGGTGTAGGTAAATGGGTCACGGAATCAAGCAGGTGACATCAGTGTCAGACAGGCTTGTGGGACCAGATGTTTCGCAGGCCAGTTCAAGTTCAGAGGTTGTACACGTTTCTTTTGAACGCAATGTTGTGGGTCCAGTAGTCAGATTCCAATCGCCCCTGCGATCGATATTAGTCTGGATTGTACCGGTCATGATCACTTCAGAAGCACCCGGTATATGATAGTGAAAGCTTGTTCTCTGTTAATTATATTTATGTCCAACTATAACTGTTTCATTCGTTTTAAGAGGTGTGGAAGCTTGACGTTGCCAACTTTGCAGTTTCATCCCTCATTTATGTGAGAAATTTCATGAAAACATGTTTAAAAGCGCTAGTTGCTCTAGACTCGTTTGGGGGTGTTATTTTACACAGGATATATGTATATATGTAAGGTGCCCAGAAAAATCAGCGGAAACTGTTTTCATCTCATGTGCTAATCGACATCAAATGCGGATGCATAGCACCTCTAGCAAAGCAAACGGACCTACGCTACAAGTGACTTAATTATGTAAATGCATCGGGCTGTGGGAGACCCTCCCGGAAAGGAGTGATTCACACTTTGTATTGATGAGCCCAGGAGTTCGCTGTATCTTGAGCTTCCTTTTTTTCAACACACTGCATAGATAGCCAGCCATAGCCGTACCCATCAAATATTTCAAAAGTGTTTCATAACTGAATCTCATGCGGTATGCGATCTTCATAACCTCTTCGATTATTCTTTTGAGCAGAAAAGAGATTCATCTGGGGTGTCAGTTCAAGGGCTTTTCCCAGGCAAAAGAGGACTTCTAGATCAAGATACACGAATCCGTTACACAAATACATCGTGAGTTAACAAATCGGTTGTTTCAGCGTTATGAATTAACAAACTATACTGTCATAATAACCTACCTTTTTGTCACAAAGGTAACATGATAAGTCGAAAGTAAAAATAAAACCTGAATACGGCCCTTGCTCGTCTTGACTAGATGGGTAGGTGGTCGTCCGTGTCAGTCCTCAACTTATAGGTTAAGCACATTAGGAAATTGATTGTAAGGTATACAAGTATGCAGGTAAGAGTGGAGAGACAGTGGTAGCTCGTTGCCAAATCAGACAGGTGTTTTGAGTCTATTTCTTCGGTGCGTGTAAAGCTGGTTATCTTCTCTTAATCCATATTACCTCCGTAAATCCTAAAACCTCAAATTGTTGATAGTAAGATCGAACTACGAATGGCTGTCTGGGTCAATTGAATTACCTGTAGTCAGGAGGTTCTATGAAGCAGATGATGCCGGGCAACAGCATGTGTATTGTTGCATCGAGTGCGCCACAAATTTTGATTCGTTCTTGACCATTCTGAACAGGAGTCTTTTCTACTACCATAAATGCCACCGTAACTGCAGCTGGATTAATGGATAACGTGGCATAGTATTATTCCTTAGGGTTTCACTGATTTATTTCTATTTGTATGGATAGAAACGCAAGACCATAAACGGTTTCGGTAGTCTTTAGTACTCCTGAATACCTATCTGAGTAAAAACTGCGTCGAAAACTCCCTATTTTGATCGAATAAGCCCTTATCTAAAGTGGTTATTCCTAATAAAGTCTGGAAAATACACAGCAGGCCCTTGTCGTCGCTTAAATGAAAGATTTTTTGTGGTATTTAGTTAGGAAGAATATTACGCTTGCGAACATGAGACATAGTCCAACAGTCACCCTTAATTGCATCTTTCCAAGAATGATGATGTTTCCAAGAGTTCAAGTGGGCCACCGCGGGGTTTCCAATCCTCCTGCTTTCCATGTCATCGGGCGGCATCTATATGAGAATGAAAAACCGGGGGTATGGGAGGTATGGTTGAACTTGTGCTGAACACTTCTGGACAAACAGTGCGATAGTATCCACGCAGTTGCCAGTTGACAATCTAAAAACCTGTTGATCACAGGCCATTTAATAACACAAAGCAGCAATTCTCGATTTTATCACATAACAGAACGCGCCGGATTCTGGACTCCATTGAAGCATTGCTGTTTGTGACTAGACAGAGAGTTTTGTAGGCACAAGGGAAACTAACTCGAAACATCTGTCTGCTTTGACCTACCCACCTTCTATAAGTCTTTCACTATAGACTGAACCAATACGTGTCGCTATGCACAAATCAGTGAGAATAAACTAAGGTTGTGTAGTAAAGTGACGTACCGTGTTCCAGACTGAGCAATTTCAACACTTCAACCAGCTGGGGATGTTTTCTTATCAGTTAAAAACCCAGAAAAGGCGTGTGTTCTTTAGTTCGCATAGACGGTATTCTAGTGATTCTGCTTGGTTAGCTGAGCATGTGCCGATTCAATACAATATATTCTTTTAACCTGGTTGAGGAATAAAGTGCTACGTTGTGCTTTTATTTTGTTCTTGATACGGCAGGGCCAGTACACCGCACCTGAATCGTCTGGACCTCAGGACGGTTACAAACGCCGGCCCCCTGAACAAACAAGCGCCACATTCTGGTTTCAGAAACTGTGACAGCTGGGATTCCCCGGGGTTTCTGACCATGCAAGATAGAAAGCGACCTGCTTCCAGTATATGCTCATTTCAAACAAAGGAACCAATACCAACGCTGAGTTTTCAGTCCATGGCTATTGCTGAAAACACTTAAATTTTTTGTTTGAAAAACCTGACACTTTCTGTACGTGTTTCTGTCTTAAGCGTGTTATTTGTTTTAACCGCAGTTGTAGAGTATAAAAGCGTATTGTAATCACATTTTATCTGCGTTCATTTGATCCAGGAGAAAGTCTTTTAAGAAAATATTTTACTCCAAAGTTGAACATTTGTTACTGGTCGCGGTCGGGTGGACACGCAGTGATTCTGTTTCCCTTTCTAAACATTCGTTGGCAACATCTTACCGCCAGGGTAAGCAAGAGGAAGGCTCTTACATGGTGTAAAACATGTAGGACACGCACAGTGGCTCGCTGCGTCTCATCACTAAAAATTGCAAACTACCATCAGGGCTGAATGAATGCACAAATTCCGCTTTTTTACCAATAGCTTTAGAGGTACTGATGTGATATGTATACTAATGCGAAATCCACAAAACACTATGAGTTTTGGTATGCGCAACCGGATGAGCTATAGTGTAGAGCCATCTAGAACCGGTATGTATTTTACAAAAACATGCCGAAACTACTGCGGGGAAGCCGTGAGTGACTGAAGAGTTCCAGGTAAGCAGTGAAATTAAATGTTCTACCGAGCACTTCAACTGACCATTAAATTGGGCGGTGGGAACTTCAGCTCCTTACTAAAGTTGAGCCAATTAGAAGGCTGAGTGCGCCCCTTGTATAAATTAGAACATGTTGCCACAATGAGCAAGCAAGTGACCAGAATGGCACACAACGCGAGCAACGCCAGCAACCACGCCGTTTTACCAGTCGTTTTTCCAGGATGCAAGGAAAACAACTTCAAGAGAATGGAGAAACAAGCATGCAGCGTTTATGAATAAAGCTTTCCCTAGTTGGTCAGTAAGTGATAAATCAAAGTAGTTTTCCCGATATTATAGCACATTCGAGGATCTCTCTAAAATATTGATCCATACATTCTGGACAAGATACACTTTTTGATACCTCAAAGATCGGGGCAGCTGAAACACCAGGTGGCCTTTGTACGGTGCATTTATTTGAAGTACATTGTAGAACGAAGATTATTAACGAACAACCAGAAAAAATTCAATTCAGTCATCCATCTACTGAAATTTTGTAAGCAGTCTATGATTAGCCTCGTGTAATTACACCATCAGTAAGGTGCTCCCGGAACTATGCCCGTAACGCGAAGAATTCTCAGATTACAATGCAACTGCGTGCATTTTACGCATACTCAACCGGTGGAAGACTACCACCCTGATTACTCCAAGGAAGCTGAGGTCAACAAAAATTCAGATCCTGATGCACAGAATGCGCGCTAGACACACAGTGAAAACTACATGAACACAAGCCTACTGGATGACTATTCGATGCAATAACCTCAAATAATTTTTCATGGGTCTTAAAAATAAGCTAAATGAGTTCAATGGGCTAGTCTGCGAGTTCGAAGCTGAGGGATCATGGAATTGACCTGAATACATGTGGGCAGTGGAATCCGCGCATCGGGCTCGAGATAGTTTACCAATTAAGGGGCAAGCGTGCCGACTGAAAGGTCCATGGTTCGGACAAAACCTTGTATCCCGACTACCCTTGTCTAGGCATGTAAGACCTAGCGGTATTACATCCCAAGTTTTTCATGCGGGTTGTACAGCAGCTAATTAGCGAAAGGGTGGTACAACTGAAGGATTATTGTATTGCGCCACCAGTATCCTATTCTGACAGGCTAAGGAACAGGTCGGTAGCCATGCTTAAACAAATTATTCTACTGCACAGTAGTTAATGATGCAGTACTGACCATAATATCAATGACTAATTGCCACACCACTGAAGCATGTCGTAATTTAGGATATAGCAGAAATATTTGGAGTTACATAACCATATGAAAACCTGTGTGTCGTCTAATTCAGTATTTTACAAACTCAAACGTATACTTATACATTTCTTTACTCTCTGTAGTGAACATTTGGATTTCATTTTCCCGATATGGGTGTCTAGTAAGGCAACTAAGTAGGTAAGCCTACGATCAGTCAACTACACTAGCCAAAATACGTCGGTACCAAAACACACACTCGTGCACCTGCGTTAAAGTCTCCGGGAGGCACCGGAATACAACAACAGAGCACTTCGCTTCGGCAGTACTAGTCTTTACGCTTACTCAATGCTCACCCTGAAAATAGCTCCAGCCAGCCAAAAGCAGGGTTAAACGAATTCTTTTTATTTCGTTGCTAAGCTGCAAAAAAGTATCACTTGTTATTCAGTCCATTTAGACAAATAACACGATAGGGTCCTAACAAAAAATTAGAACCACAGTGCTTTTATGCTCGAACCCCAGCGTTTCCATACCAGAACATAACGCTACTCACTAATAAGGATAGTGTCAATATCCATAGACGCTTGGTTTATAAGGCATACGCTATCAGGGATCAATTTTAAATTTTGCGCAATCGACAGAGGGGAAACTCGAGCACACGTATAGGCAGAGACTCAACGTAGACGACAGAAACTGCAGTTTTCGGCGGAAGTATTGCAAAAAACAGTAAGAAGCAGACGGTTTCTTACAATTTGGTGCGATTAATCACCTCGCTGCAAGACCGACGTGAATTTTCAGCCATGACAAAGTGGATTGTTTGTCGTTTAGCCTCACCTTTCAACACCACTATAATGGTTCACAAGAGATGCGTTAGTGGACGTAAGGTTGGTGGTTCTTTAAATATACACGGGATAAGTGACAACAAATTTTGCCGAATGCTCCGATTTGCACACCGCACTGCTCAAAAGTTCAGCCCACCTGCGCACGATACATGAACTGAAGAACATCGTGAAATGTTGATCCATTAATGATTCAGTTGAATTTCCTGTTAAAAACAAACTGGTGGGCAAACCAACTTAGTCGCCGAATTTTGTACAATTTAGGTTCGACTCATACAATACGTAACCGTGGACTCGGGAATTAAGCCTACCTGATAAGCCTCAAGAAAGCTAAAGTTTGTTCTAGCCTGTCAAAGACACTTTGGCTTCCTTCATGAAAATATACCTCGCTGTCCAGAATGCCTTACCAGCTAAAACATCCAGTTAAAAAGGACTATCATAAACACAAAGTCTTTCTGAGATTCGGTGCAGTCACCCTTTGAAAAATTGCGAATCGCTTTGTTTGCGTAAAAGCAGGATGTTCGTTACTTCCACTTGAAATCAACTCTACATACCATGCCCAGTGGTCAAGCGTCAACTTCCCAGGGCGGTCGCTGAGAGGAAAACTAAGGAAGTGCAGATGAAATACTACACTTCAAGTTCCCACCGCAGATTAGTGATCATGCCAGCGCGAGGACGCAGCTAAAATCGTCAAACTGGGCCATGGATTCGGCGTGAACAACCGCTAGAGGTAGCAATTCCGGAAGCCAAATGCCCAAAATGAGAAAAATTGTTCCCTAACAAAACTGTAAGGTGTGAGCTCCAAAATGCTCCTATCATGTCCTCGTCGTGTATTAGTTTAGGCAACGGTGAAAAACCTATTGGCCAAAAATTTTAACACTTTGAAGTTGTGATAAACCAGAAAAAGAGGTCAACCACAAAGAAGACGTTACAAAACCAACCAACAACAATTTTCGTAAAAGCTCGCAGGACACACTCAATGACGGCTACGTCCTGTGATAAACCAGAAAAAGAGGTCAACCACAAAGAAGACGTCACAAAACCAACCAACAACAATTTTCGTAGCAGCTAGCAGGACACACTCAATGACGGCTACGTCCTCCTGGCGTCCTGAGTAGACAACTTGGTTGGCATATTCAAGGAGCGGTCTGAGGTGGACCCCATAGAGTATTTAGAATTCCTTGCGAGTAGTACGGGAGAAAGTGCGCCGAATTACCCATAGAACGTCGAATAACTTTTGAGCCGATTTCTCATGGTGCAGTGAGAAGGGCATGTTGAAGAGAGCTAGATACCCTAGTCGTTTTTGGCATCCATCCTTGTGGGGCCTTATGTGGCGTCTTCTCACCATGCACGATAAAGGCGGTCGCTGGGTCTCGTCCGAATGATGTATGGACGCAATTTTCGTTATTTAGAGGAAGGTGTCAGTCCAACGGCCACTGTTTTGCAGCGTCCACATCCATTTGGAGGGCACTGCATTAGAACTCCAGGAGTTCAAGTCAAAATTTCCTCAAAATGTAGACGTGGGCTGTAAAGAGCGTTTGAAAGGTCGTTGACGCATATCGGAAACAGCAGTGGTTCCAAAACGGAGCCCCTATTTAGATCCTTGAAGTAGACCGACGCCGGAGAAAAGTAGGTCGAGCCTACGTTCACTCGGAATGATCTTTCCGATGGAAACGCCCCAATCCAGCGTAGAATTTTCCCTTGAATTCGGAGAGACTCGAGTTTGTGGAGCAGCGATATGTGTGGGACTCGATCGAATTTTTTTTGAAAAGTCGGAAAGCATGACATCCGATATAAGTCCCTTGTCCCTGGCTTGGTTTGAGCTGTCCATGAATATGTCATCACGCAAGGACGGTTTGGGAGACATCCGTGTTGAACTGGAGACATCAAGTTGTTGGAAGTAAGGTGATCTAGGATGGCCCGTTTTAGAATGCGTTCCATCACCTTGCACGGCACGCTAGTGAGGCTTATAGGCTGTAGCTTACAGGCGATAGTCGGTCACCAGTTTGTAGATTGGCGTGACAATCGCTCCCTTCCGAGCAAAAGAAAGGGGACCTTCGTCAAGCGACTGACGAAACACCAGGTATAAGTGCTTTGCCAATGTGAACGGCATCTTTAGGATCCTTGGATGGACTTCGCCGGGCCTCAACGCGCAGAATGGGTTGATCTTGTGCAAGAGTTGACGAATGTCCTCCTCCGTGAAGACCAAGTCGGTTAGAGGCCGTTCGTAGTTACGCCTTGACAAGATAGGGTGTGACGAGGACGCTGGGGCCGAATATAGACCTGCATAAAGTTCTCTGTAGACCTCAGATAGCACTATTGGTCACTCGTGCGTTTCCCGTTTCTGTCCCTCAGGGTGAACGTAGATGGCTTATTTCCCGAGCGATGTCTGAATCATTTAAACAGCACACTTCTAACTTCCCGGTTGAGGTCTAGAATGGTGGCTTGATTTCGTATGTTTCATTGGCAGATTTCTATTTTGTAACGGTTCCGCATTTCACGAAACGTTAGCTCATATTCTGTGTCTCCTGTGGTCAACTTTTAGAAGAATAGTTGAGACCTCTTTTCCAAAAGACGCCAAATCCTTCCAAGTAGCTTGCGGTCCATCCGACTGATAGCTGCCTTCTTCAGGTTGAATGTCGCATCAGTTTCGTGAAATTTCTGGACGATCGTCCTGTATATCTCTTCCACTGAAGCTGGTCCCAACTTTAGTTGGCCAGGGAGATGCGCATTCCTAAAAAGTCTGCACGGAAGAAGTTTGGAATCCACGTTTGGGGTTCGGGATTTCTGGCCCAGTATCAAATGAAATCAAAGGTCAGTACCAGGTTGTTACTATGTACCAGTGGAGCGTTAATTATCACCTGATCGAAGAAGTGTCTTTCGTTGGTGATGACCAAATCCAGGGGGACGGTAGTTGGCCTGTGTGGTATCTGGTGAGTGCAACGACATGCTGATTCCAAGCGCTCTTTTAAACGAATTCGTTCGGGGGCGCTGCAAAACGTCCACTTGATCTGACACGCTGCAGCTCCATTCGTTTAATGGCTTCCGGAGGATGTAATTCGCCCACGGTGGGTGAACGGACTCCCGAGTATTTCCCCGATCATCTTGGCTAACACCGTGTTTATCATTTTTTGGTTCTCTGTTGTCGGTTTTGTGGCTTTGATTATGAGGACCATGGATGACGACTGTGTCTACAATCGGAGAGATCACTTTTGAAGGAGTGGAGCCGGAAACTGGCAGATTCACATTCTTTCGTCTTTTCAAGATCAACGCTTGTAGTTGATTTGTCGGTAAGCTTCGGCGCTTGTCTCCTCATCTCTGACCCAATGCGGGTGAGCAATTGTTGTTTGGATGTGGAGTTTAATGCTGTGCCTGTATCGTCTCTTACGGAAATTATCGATGATAGCTCCACGTCCTTTTGACGCTGTGTTTACGCGAGCGCTGTCCCCTTCGAAGCATTGCTGTCTTTGGCAGTCGAGGGGTGTGTGGTGGTTGAGTAGAAGCTGTAATCCGAGGCCATGGTAGGTTTCGTTGTCCTGCGTTCAAGTGCACAAGGGACTTCTGTGGCTCAGCTTTTGCGCCTCTACAGGGCGAGCCTTGGGAATACGCTCGATAGCAAGGTAAGCCTTCTGAATGCCCAAAATTCGCTCAACGATCTTCTGTGCGGTCGATCGGGAGGAAAGGTTGACTAGAAACCCGAACGTTCCCTCGCCTCCCTTTGTGCGTAACTACCCTGCGTTAAGCGATCCGTGTTCAGGCTTTGTGGGGACACTGGCAAAGACTTTTTGTGCCAGTTTTGTTGGCGTGATTTTTCTACTGAAGGATCCCCAGATGAGCAGCTTCCTCTCCAACAAGCGCCTGTACACTAAAGACGCCGTGGCGGTCTTGATTGGCGAAACGGACTTTCTTCGCAGCTAACTGACCCGGGAGCGGATAGCGCTGGGTACTCGTTGAGGGAAGAAAGTTCATTATCAGAAATCATCCGGGACGCTTAGTGTGTGTTTGCTTACTCGTGAGCTCCGGAAAGAAGAGCCAGTTTAGCGTCGAGTATCCTTATTAAAACGGAACAGTTGCACTGGTCTTTTCGATTTGGCAGTGGGAGCCTGGCTTCATTTTCGGTATCTTTCTCAAAGTAGAGGCAGTTTGCGCAAACAAACCGGTCAGGAGTGTTCGATAACTGGCTTATCTGGTCATCTTGTAGACCTGTGCATTTAAAGTGCCACCAAGCTTTGCAGGTGTGACCTTGCATACCACGTCTAACCATCGGTGGATACCCATTTCGCTTACATCTGTTCTGGTCCACCGATAGCTGTAAGGAGCAGCGCGTATTGATCTGGCTCATGACTGAGACTGGGAGCACTGCAGGAACTGAGTGCTAGCTGAAAGAGGTTAACACGAAAATTTTAAGTTAGAGTGAAAAATTCAACAGAAGCACACTGTAAATAAAGTAAACAGCAAGAGAATACTTGCACAACGTTACAAAAGCAAAATCGAATCCAATTTAAAACGTACCGCTTCCCCGTTGTTCCGGATTTCAATTTTCCACAATTCGCAGTTTTCTTATCACGTGCCAGGCAAGATGACTCAGTTTTACCTTCCATCCTAGTGCAGTTATCCGCCACGTTCAAAGTGTATCGGGCTGAACTTGCCCAAGATTGATATTTTCCGCAGAAGATTAGAAAAATCCAAGTACTTGAGATTCTCTGCCTTCGATACCCCCACAAGTTGATCGCGCCAGTTTAGGTGTAACCACATTGGCGATGTATATTGCCCAGTATCTGTGTGAATGCTCCACTTTCCAGAATTCATCAGTAAAAACAGTATTCAGCAGTAGTGCTTGCGTTGTGATTGTACCATTATGCTCTTGCCTGAAGCAGACACCCTCGAGCCGGAAATAAACATTATTATTATTATATGCCGTTTCTCGATTCATCTAAGAGCTGTCGTTCAGATTTTGAAGTTATTCGTAAGTGTAGAAAAGGTAGAAGCGTAGACTTTGTTAACCAGTGTGTGCAATATCGCCCAGAAAACATTTAAGTAGGTGTACCACTACTACATAACAATTCTGAACTGTCAGTAACTTCAGTGAGAAAACGTTAAATGCTGATGAATAAAAGTGGAGTTTAAACTCACATCATCCGAAGCAAGTGCGTAAAATTTCAGAACTATGGGAAAGTATCACAGAATAATTTCAGCAAAGCTTCTTGAAGTAAAATTGGTTGGACAACAGTTAAAGTAGCTAGAAATGTTTGGGATTTTTCATTTTTATTACTCAACTGTGGCAACCGGCGATTTCTGTGGATATAGTCCTCGATATGGCTTTAATGGGAACGCGGTGGAATTGGTTTCCCAAGTGCCTTGTTTTGCAGCATAAGTAGAATGGAGTCCTCATGCACAGATCTCCTCCATGAATTTTGCAGGACCCGAATTCAGGTAGGAGCCATCTACAAACCTGACGTCCTCATCTACACGAGTCGTGTGTAGGTGCGCAATCGCCTTCATGATGCCATCATCATCAGCAGTTAAAACTGCGTACCTGTCATAAAGTGGTTATAGTTGCCAGAGTTTCGTTTACCGATGATTTGGAGAGTTGTGGTTGGCAGGTAAGCTTTGGAAGCAGAAACTGATATAATGAATGTGTAAACATAACGGATTCTCCATTAGAGGGATCGGAAGGGATGGTATGCATTGAAATCAACAGCGTTGATACACTCGCCCTACCAAGCCATGCCAGGCCACATCACTAAACGTTGATTTGTACCGTCTTGGGGTTCCCCTTTCAGGGAGTTAGCACCGACCAGCGCAGCTGAATTTACTTGTAATGTCATTTGGACCTTGCTACCAAGTTATTGCATGACCACGTCTGCCCCGTTTTCACCCTCCGCGTGGTAATGCGAAACGGTCTCTGGGGGTCCGTCGACTGGCATACAGAGCTCATGACCAGGGCAACGCGACATAAGGAGCATGAGCGGTTCACCCACCGTGGGCGAATTACATCCTCCGGAAGCCATTAAACGAATGGAGCTGCAGCGTGTCAGATCAAGTGGACGTTTTGCAGCGCCCCCGAACGAATTCGTTTAAAAGAGCGCTTGGAATCAGCATGTCGTTGCACTCACCAGATACCACACAGGCCAACTACCGTCCCCCTGGATTTGGTCATCACCAACGAAAGACACTTCTTCGATCAGGTGATAATTAACGCTCCACTGGTACATAGTAACAACCTGGTACTGACCTTTGATTTCATTTGATACTGGGCCAGAAATCCCGAACCCCAAACGTGGATTCCAAACTTCTTCCGTGCAGACTTTTTAGGAATGCGCATCTCCCTGGCCAACTAAAGTTGGGACCAGCTTCAGTGGAAGAGATATACAGGACGATCGTCCAGAAATTTCACGAAACTGATGCGACATTCAACCTGAAGAAGGCAGCTATCAGTCGGATGGACCGCAAGCTACTTGGAAGGATTTGGCGTCTTTTGGAAAAGAGGTCTCAACTATTCTTCTAAAAGTTGACCACAGGAGACACAGAATATGAGCTAACGTTTCGTGAAATGCGGAACCGTTACAAAATAGAAATCTGCCAATGAAACATACGAAATCAAGCCACCATTCTAGACCTCAACCGGGAAGTTAGAAGTGTGCTGTTTAAATGATTCAGACATCGCTCGGGAAATAAGCCATCTACGTTCACCCTGAGGGACAGAAACGGGAAACGCACGAGTGACCAATAGTGCTATCTGAGGTCTACAGAGAACTTTATGCAGGTCTATATTCGGCCCCAGCGTCCTCGTCACACCCTATCTTGTCAAGGCGTAACTACGAACGGCCTCTAACCGACTTGGTCTTCACGGAGGAGGACATTCGTCAACTCTTGCACAAGATCAACCCATTCTGCGCGTTGAGGCCCGGCGAAGTCCATCCAAGGATCCTAAAGATGCCGTTCACATTGGCAAAGCACTTATACCTGGTGTTTCGTCAGTCGCTTGACGAAGGTCCCCTTTCTTTTGCTCGGAAGGGAGCGATTGTCACGCCAATCTACAAACTGGTGACCGACTATCGCCTGTAAGCTACAGCCTATAAGCCTCACTAGCGTGCCGTGCAAGGTGATGGAACGCATTCTAAAACGGGCCATCCTAGATCACCTTACTTCCAACAACTTGATGTCTCCAGTTCAACACGGATGTCTCCCAAACCGTCCTTGCGTGATGACATATTCATGGACAGCTCAAACCAAGCCAGGGACAAGGGACTTATATCGGATGTCATGCTTTCCGACTTTTCAAAAAAAATTCGATCGAGTCCCACACATATCGCTGCTCCACAAACTCGAGTCTCTCCGAATTCAAGGGAAAATTCTACGCTGGATTGGGGCGTTTCCATCGGAAAGATCATTCCGAGTGAACGTAGGCTCGACCTACTTTTCTCCGGCGTCGGTCTACTTCAAGGATCTAAATAGAGGCTCCGTTTTGGAACCACTGCTGTTTCCGATATGCGTCAACGACCTTTCAAACGCTCCTTACAGCCCACGTCTACATTTTGAGGAAATTTTGACTTGAACTCCTGGAGTTCTAATGCAGTGCCCTCCAAATGGATGTGGACGCTGCAAAACAGTGGCCGTTGGACTGACACCTTCCTCTAAATAACGAAAATTGCGTCCATACATCATTCGGACGAGACCCAGCGACCGCCTTTATCGTGCATGGTGAGAAGACGCCACATAAGGCCCCACAAGGATGGATGCCAAAAACGACTAGGGTATCTAGCTCTCTTCAACATGCCCTTCTCACTGCACCATGAGAAATCGGCTCAAAAGTTATTCGACGTTCTATGGGTAATTCGGCGCACTTTCTCCCGTACTACTCGCAAGGAATTCTAAATACTCTATGGGGTCCACCTCAGACCGCTCCTTGAATATGCCAACCAAGTTGTCTACTCAGGACGCCAGGAGGACGTAGCCGTCATTGAGTGTGTCCTGCGAGCTTTTGCAAAATATTGTTTGACTTTTAATCCGTGGACTACAAGGCGCGTCTCGCTGTGCTTGACCTTTTTTTGGGTTCCGTTCCCTCCGTGTTGACCCCTCTCTTACTTTTGTAGTTTTTGTACAATGTTTTGCAACACTAGATCCAGGGAGCACACGGTACTATTGATCGTTGATGAGTTGGCTAGTGATCTGTTCGCCGAGCCTTGGAGGTGGCCTGCACACCTTTCTTTAGCATACGAAGCGCATCATCATTTCACGGTTCGGTGGGTAACTCTTGTTTCCCTACGTGCATTTGTATAGCATTCAAAGGCTACCTGTTACTTCCTAACTTGATTGGTTTTTTGTGTGGCAGCGTTTTTCGTGAATTCATTGGTCCGTTCGCGATCTTTTGTGGGTGTAGAAGACAACTTGACAAGAATGCGCTCACGTTCCCCACCACATGTGACAGCCAATCCCCGTTCTTATTCACCTTCACCCGATGAACTGAATCCATATTGTTTTAATGAACTATTTTTATAACTTTTACGGATTTTTGGTCGGACATTGTTTTTTGGTGGTCACTCGCCGTCGATATCTGTTTCGTTGTGACGATATCGGGTTTGTGGCGAGGTGTACTACGATTTATCCTCAGGCTGGTGGTAGTACCGCCTTATTTTGTAACTCTTACGGTATCTGCAGAGGAGAATCTGTTGAGGTTTGTTGAAACTGTATATATTATTATCTTGTAATAGTACCGTGATTCCAGAAATCGGATTTCTTGGTCCTTTTTTGTGGATTGGCACGCGTCACTCAAGCTCGAAAGACAGATAGCCGTAACAGTGGGTCCCTGCAATCGGCGGGCCAACCCGAATCTTTCTGGTTTTAGTAGATTCTCCTCCGATTTGTTTGTTCTCCTTCTCGATTTGTACTGCGTTGTAGCCGGATTTTCTTTTTTCTGGGGTGATTGGCCGGGTGCATCGCTCTGTTTCCTCCACCGGATTGACTGGCGTCCCTCTGCGTCCGTCGGTTTACTTGGTACTTTGGTTTACTGCCTGCATGCCTTCTCCAATCCAAGTGACGTGTTCCTTTGAATCAGACCCCTTGCTACTTTTACGAGTTCCTCGTCTGTTCTGTTCAGGGACGCGTGGTTCTTGCGTGCTCTTGCTCTTAGCGGTTAATAAGTAAGGTTCAATTAAACATGCTCTTATGGGTGGAATACCACGCTTCGTTCTCGGTTGAGCCAATATGCGGACGCCACTCCTGTCAAATTCGTGTCCCTCCGGATCTTCGTGCACGGAGATGGGAGAAAATTGATCGCGTCTTTTTGTAGCGAGCTTGTGTTCATGTAATCTGGTGGAGAGGTTTGTCCTATATACCGTTTGTCGCAGTCCTTGCAATAAATCCCGTATATGGCACTCTTTTTCATCAGTGGATCTAATTTTCCATTTGGGTTCGATAGTGTTCTCCGCAAGGTGTTTTCAGATTTGTAAGCCACAGTCGTGTTGTGCTGCCGTAAGACCCTCGCGGTCATTTCGGCGATGTTGTTGATGTACGGTAGTGCTTCTCGTTTGCTTCCATTTTGTGCCGTTGTGTTGGTCGTGTTTGGCTTTCCGAGTGATCTCTAAATGAAGTCCCTTGGGTATACATTTATCTGGAATAATTTGTACGGGCGTTTTTCTTCTCTACTTTTGGAATTTGCTCTGCTGTTGCGTGTTTCGATCCGTTTGAAAAGTGTCCGATTACGGCTTTGTTTGTGACAATTTCGGGGGTCGCTGTGGTAGCCCCGAATTTGGTCCGTGTGCTTTGGCTTTCTGTAGACCTCAGTTTGTAGCTATCCGTCTGGTAATCTAGTGAAGATAACGTCCAGTTTTCCGTTGTTCTCTTCTTCAAATGTGAATTTGATGTCGTGGAAAACGTTTTTATCAGTTGGCTTACCCGTTGCAGTTCGTTCGGTCTGATTATCACAATAGTCGTTCACGTAACGGATCCATACTTTAGGATCTGTATCTAGCAATTATAGATTGTTTCCAGCAATCTGTTGGACCACGTTGAGTTACGCGTAAAACCCCAAAAGCCAAAGCGTTCAAATGGAGGTTTATCTACAAATGCGGTACTGTAAATACAACAATAAAAATAACAAAGCTTTACAAACCTCAAATCGTGGTACTACGCCGGCTTCTATACACCGGTTTAGGAACTGCTAATTCCTAAAGGATCCCAAAGTCCACACCGATTCAAAAGCACGTGTCAACAAGACAACAAACCACGTGTTGACTTAAACAACACGTGCAATGACAAGGTCAAAGAACGGTTTACGTTCAGGTCAAAAACAAGAAAGTTGGTATAGGCGCAAAGGCGGAATAACAAAAACTGGGAATAACGTTGTACAAAATAAGGATAGGAGAAAAGAATCAACAGCAATACAGTTTGTTCTAACGTTTGCATCGTAATTTCTGCGATAAAACCTGAAATTGGCGACCCCAAGGGTGTTTCTCCTAACTGATCGTGATATTCTCCGTTGAACTCGAAATGTGTGGTCAAGCATAGGTCAAATATTTGGCAGAGGTCGTCTTTCTCCAGCGAACCAGTTTGCATGCCGCCCTTACCCAACAACTCGGCCACAGCTGTCTTAGCAGAATGGATATCTACAGGCGTGAATAATGAGCTCATCTCAAATAAGACCGTTATTTCATCCGGATCGATTTTTACGTTCTTCGGTTTCCCCAAGAATTGTCCCGCATTGTAGGTCGAGTGTAGAAACCCACCGATGAGATGTTTCAACTTATTCCATAGTTCTTTCGAAAGACTGTAAGTCGCCGTTCCGAAGGGTTATTGCTTCTTTGTGTATCTTTGGGAGTCCATAGAAGCGGGATGTGGCCGAATCCTGAGCCCTCATTCTCAAATATTCCTCATTTGTTATCTTATGGAGAGCTTGGCGCTTCTTTAAGTTCTTATTGATTTTGTTTGCTATTTGCTTGCTTTAAGCACGTTCCAAGCGGCGATACGTGGTTGTGTCGTTACGTAGCGCTTTCGGCTTGTTGGTGTAGTCCGGTTTGTTCATGATCACAATTAGGAGTCCCTTGTCTGCTGGTAGAATCATTATGGTTTCATCCTTCTTCGGACTGTCTATCGCTTCTTTTTCTTTGTCGGAAAACACATTGTAGGGCTTGCTGGGTGTGTTGTCCGGAACGATGGTTTGCCGAAGTAGTTGTTGAGGGTTTTTGTTGACTCCAATAGATTTCATCGCTGCTTCCATGCTAGCTAAATATTGTAGGTTTATCGCGTCTTTGAAGTTGAAGTTGGGCGCTTTGCTGAGAACGATTTCTTCAGCTTCTGTGAGTTGCCTTTTGTGCAGATTTCTTATCCAGGACTCGGTGTAATTGCTTTTGTACTCATGAGTTCTAATTAGCCTGGAGAAGTTGCTTTCCAGATGAGCATTTTTGTTTCTAGCAGTGGATATATCTCTTCGTTCTATTGCCGTGCTGAGTTGCTCTATGAGGTCTGGTCCTACTGTCCTCAAGCAAGCCTCTTTATGCTCGTTGGCTATTCTCTCGTATTTCCTAATGCGGTTGTGGGCGTCCTCAGTCATGATTCTGATCATCCGTCGACCATTCTGTCTAGCTATTTTCCAAGCTTGTGGAATGGTTTATTGGCGGTCGATGGGCTACGCTAAGTGAGAGGACGCATTTCCGCAGACATTTATAAAGAAAGTAGAGTTGTTATCGCATGGAGACTTGTCGGCAGGTGAAAGTCTCCCATCGACGGGCTTTTTTGAGCGTAGAACGTCCGAAGTTGTTGGACACATCACCAATACGGTAGGATTTTCACGCTCAAAACGCACAAATTTATTAGTAAATTTTTTTCTCATTTCGGGTTGTTGGTGCGTGGAATAACCTTCCTCTGGCGGTTGCCCAAGCTTCTTCTAGAATCCAGTTCAGAGCACTAGTAGACGCTTTTTCTGCGAATCCTCTCGGTGGCAATCTTGCTACCCCGTGCTGAGCAACTGAAGAGCAGTGCACACCCGTTTTTCACTTGTGCCTTTCAGGTGAACGCCAGCCGCTGGACGACAAGATCGAAACTGGCCAGAAAAACTTAGGCGAACGCCTCAATATGGTGTAGCAATCAGTGAATCTGCGAAGAAACAGGGTTGCATTGATCCTACCGATCAATTCGGACTAAAAACTGGAACCACTGCTGGTGCTGTGTGACCTTGGACAACTGGGTTTATGGTCAGGGTCACAGAGAACTAAGTGTTGGTGATCAGGTGGGACAATTGGCAGTATGGGTAGATGGTAGCTTCACTGTCAGATCACGCACATGTACAATGTACGTGTACAATGTACATGTACAATGGAACAGTAAACTCACTGGAAGAGTGGGTTGACGCTAACACACATGATAGAATGCAAACGGTATGGAAGATAATTGACTTTGTGCTGAGCACAAAGTCCGCCGAGATGGTTAGGTCCGAAAGAAAGGTTTAGCTGTTTAGAACGATTTCGTCTCAGAGGTACCTGGGGCCAGGTAACTTGTTCATATTTTCATGTAAAGGAACGAGTGGGAGAGAAGCCGCAGAGTAGGAAGGAACTATAGTTCCGAGTGTGCCATCAGATTGTTATGACAATTCTGTGCCATCTTTGCACAAGTATGCTTCAGTTTTTGGACAGCCCCATAACAGACGATCGGACTGGGGATGTGCGGCTAGATTTTGGGTTGGCCAAGGAGACCCATGGAAACAACAAAGCCGGTGTAGGATCATAGATAGTTTCGGTTTGGTTAGAGATCCCCTTGGACGTAAAGCACAGATCAGGCGGAATGAATACCGACCGCTCCTGGTGTTCGAAGCTTGGGAAGAAGGGGAAATGGGATGGTATCAGGAAGGCCTGGTGAGTATGAGTTATCAGATAAGATGGAGTCCACTAATAGAAGAAATAACCTTAAGTTGAGTACAGTTAGAGCGGTAACACCAAGTTTATAGGGATGAGTGTATGATTTGTGGCCCAGCAATCAAAATCTGGCTTAGTAGCCTAGCACCCAAGGACTGGCTATGCTTGCCAATATATTACTATTATAGCACGAGGCATCGAAAGATACTGTATAAGTATGAAGACAGGTGGTGTGATGAGGAACAACGAACACATAAGAGCTGATGTGGATAAAACCTTCAAAATGATGGACTCGTTTGTCCGGGATATGCTGTGCTTTGGACAGTATCATACTTTAGAGCGGAAAGTGGATGAATGATAAAGGGTCACCAGTCCCAGGAGCACTGCTATCTGCTTCAATCGGCAACTGGTGTATGGCGAATAAAGCCCGTAGGCGCTAGCTTTGCACGTCGATGTAAGCCATGGACGATTCAGAGCATCTTCAGGCCATCCGTTATTTTTTAAGTCGTTTTTTACGGAAGAAAAGTCAGTCTTCCTTCATCTGGGGTTTATAGCATTGCCAGATGAATGACAAACAGGACAAGTTCAACCCAGCAGCTACAATCAGACAACAACAGTGCACTTTTGGTGGATTTCCAGAATGAAAGGCCACGCACAGAACCACCGGCAATAGGCGATGTACCCGTGCTACTAGAGCTGTGGCGGGTATACGAACGCAGCATGGCACAGCGCAACATGGCGACCCTCGCTGCAGGGTGTACCTGGCCACCGAACGAGGTCTTCATCACTTGTGCATGCTATGAGATCTGCAAGGTGGAACGCTGCTAAGCAGTGTTGACTGTGGCCTATGCATTTTTTCCGGTCGAGGGAAAGCCGGGCCGGTAAAACAGGTCAATCATTTCGATCCAGCAAACAGCTACTGGAAGTCGGGTCACGGAGGAGGCACTATGGCTGAACGCTAACGGAGCATTGTTCAGCTACTATGCCAATGAAAGACGCACCGCAATGTTGTGTGTGTGTGTTTGGTGCGCTGTGGAGCCGTACAAGAATTTCATCCAATTCACAGCCTATTTTTATAGATGTGTAATACGCTCCAGGAATGAGAAACTCTGACTTTGGTTTGGTTTATGCTGGTTAAAGCCTTGCGCAAGATAAGCACCAATCATCAGACAGCTGAGAGAGTAATCCAGGACAGGGACCTGGCTAGAACAAGTCATAAGTTGTCTGAGTAAAAAGCCAGTCTGGTAACACAGCACACTCAGATCAAGAAGATACTCAACGGGCAACCGTTGCTTCAAAAAACCAAGATAGTAAAACTAAAAACTGTTCAGCTGTAGCACCCTTTTGATGCCTAGCTGCCATGCCACACGAGGGCTGCCAGGTTGCCCAAGCCTAGACAGGGGAAGTCGATAGGCAGAGGTCGGGATCGAACCACGGACCTTACGGTCAGTAAATTCGCGCTCTAACCACTTGAGCCATCTCGCCCCGAGATGGCTCAAGATAGTAGGATATAATAAAGGGTCACTCTGCCTCTGGGATACGACCTCGAGACCAAACACCAGCCCACCACTAGCCTCGGACAGACCGACGCACTGTCGCTTCTCATTGATTCAAGCAGACCATAACCATAGGATACTGTAGTTGCAGCAATTGCCTTAGAACCGGCGTAGTGTCGGAAGCAGTTCGCATTCTCTTAGTGACTGTTGAGAAGTTTCTCCAGGCTACCGACCAAGACCCTGGACTGCAGCAGGTCATCAAATACCACCGCAATCAATGGCAGCGTACCTGCCCAAAAGGTGAACGGAGACCTTATTTCAAGTAATGACGCATTGTCACTAGCCGACGGATGCTTTCTATTTTCAGAACGACCTAAACCTCCCACCTTGTGGTGGCCGGGCTTCTGTGCTGTGATGATCCTGCAGGCTATGCTGGCTAGAACTCAGTTTCTAAGGGTTCAACCACGCAAGCAAGGTCAATTGGGAGCAGCCCGACAAAGAACAGCGAGTCCCCGTACTGCGAGTAATCTTACTACGAGGTGGTCTGGAGGTTAAGTCGTATTGTCCTCTGCTGTAGGAGTGTGAAGGTAGTAAGGCGTTTCGCTCAGGTGACTCAGGGAGGGACGGGTCAGAAAATTTCGGCCCTAAAAACCGTACACTCCAATCGCCCAACGGTTGACGGTGACCGCCAGCACATTGTTCAATACGGTCAACACGTCGAGAGCCAAAGAGTCCGGTACTGCTCGAAAGGCACCTGCGGTGCGCCGTTGCATCAAAAATGAAACTATAATGCTTCACTCTCTACGTACCTGGGGGAGGCCGGGCCCATTCAGCCAAGTGGGTTAGAATATTGAGTCATTGGCTCAGGGGGGTGTCCCCCAAGGAAACCCTAACAACTGCTGTCTCGCGGTTCAGACTTTTGATTCAGAGGCTAGGGCCGGGGTCCCCGAACAAAACCCTACACCCTCCTTCTGCATTGTGGGTCAGACTTCTGAGTCGACGGCTCACGGTTGGGTATCTCAACTAAACCCTCTTCTTCTGCCTGGTCAACCCCGAAGTATGATTCGCTTTTGCACCTCTTCGCTAACTGGCCTTCCCCCACACTCCTTCCCCACCCATCAAACAATGCAGTGGTGCTAACCCTTCTGCCACTCCCCTAGCGACTAATCCGTGTCTAAACCTTCGCCCAGAAAAATAAACCAAAATAATCACTTACAAACCTCAGAGGATTTGATCCACATTGCAGCCTTTAATGTTCGAACTCATCATCATCATCATCGACAGCATGATACCAGTATTCAACATTGATACTTCGCTGCCATCCAGCCATGGTTTATTCACGCTGAGCGTACGGATAATGGGGAGCGACTCCTTTAGTTGTGTGCAGCTCATCGTCTGCTCCTGGCCAGTTTGAACTTCCAGCACAAACGCAGGTCTCCTTCAACGCAACCGCTGGAAGAACCTAGTGGGCCTGAATAGAAAATCGATACCAACCTGCCATCACCAGCCGAAATCCAGCCCGACAAGGCACCTGGTGCGGATGGCCTGCACCCCACACTCTTCAAAAAATAACGAAGTCTGACAACCATACTGCAGAAGATTCTGAACGAAAACAGAATACTAGCCGAATGGAGCTACTTGACCGTCATCCCAGTTTTCGAAAATGGGACAAGAACGTTATATGAGAACCATCGTATCAACCTGGTATCCGTCGCATCTAAAGTGCTCTCTGGTATTATTTTGCGCAGGTTGATCAATTATTGAGGGAGACAGATTCGTGAGAATCGAGATGCGTTTCGCCCTGGTCGAGGATGCATCGACCATATCTCGAGGCAACTTCTTGAACGGTGTCACTCCTTCAGACGTCCCACGTTGGTCGTTTTTCTTGATCTTTTGATCCTGCTTTTGATTCTGTTGATCGTCAGAAACTTTCCGCTGTCTGGTGATCAAAGGTGTTCCTTTTCATATTTATATTCCTCATGAGGACACTATTCGGACTCTTGTGGGCGCGTAGGAGCATACGGCAAGACTTCCCCTGGAGTCACCGCGTCCAGTGGTGTAATCCAAGGCTTCCTTCTCTCACCTTTCTTCTTCAACTTTGTTATTGATGCGCTTGAAATTTCGCTGCCTGTCTCTGTAACTTCGAAATTCGACATTCCCCCAGGAAGTTCGCCCATAAACACTGATTATACAGACGGTATTGCTCTCCTTGGTTCAGATCCTTTCCAAATGCAGTTGTATATGTTCCGGTGGGCTGGTTGGGAATGAGATTGCTTCTCGAGTCGGGAAGGCCAGGACAACTTTTGCAAACCTCCTACACCTATGGCGCCGACATGACGTCAGTTTTTCTGTCAAGGGCAGGGTTTACACTGCGGCGGTGCGATCCATGCTGCTTTATGGATCACAAACGTGGCCTCCATGTGTAGAGGACATACGAAAGATGCCAGTGTTTGACCATTGGTGTCCGGCGCACCGGTCATGTATGATGAGAACACCAGCTTAGTATTACTGAGGTGCGCCAGATGGTCTCAGGAAGAAGGAACTCTCCCGCGATACATGAATTACTCACACTCAATAGGTTACGCTGGTTAGGACATGTACTCCGCATGTCAGAAGACCATCTGCCTCACATAGCTCTTTTTGCCTAGCCCTGTGCTGACTGAAAGCGACCAAGAGGTAGACAGTGTATGACCTGGCAACGAACTGTGAAAACACTAACCAGTGAACCAGTCGGATCGGCAGCTGCCGCCTCCCTGGATGGGGACCCCGGGACTCAACTCGCCAATGGTTAATGACACTGGAAGAAGTGGCCCTATCCCGCAGTCACTGGCGCTCTTGCATCAAAGCTATCGCCTTCAGTGTGTGGTTACTCAATTCCCAAACTAAATGAGCACGCCATCGCTTCCACGGTTTGGCCGTATCTCCAGCACTCTGCCACTTTCCATGAAACTATAGCAGCTGGTACACGGTTTATAGTTAATAAATTGAATTGAGTTGACTGATTGTCATTCCAAAAGAGTTAAAACCAGTTGTCCTGACTCAGTTTGGTAAATGGCATCCGGTAAGGAACGGGATGAATGCCCCTGCTCAGAGTTGCCTCTACGAGGCTTTTATGGGTTCCCAGATTGAGCAAGTCTCCAAATCTCGCTCGCGGTGTGGTGAAGCATCCAATTCAGTCATGAAAACCTACCTACAGTCCTAGTGCCAACCGACTGAACCCTGGTTTAGTCTTCACATTGACTATGCAGGTCCAGTTGGTGGCCAAGACTTTTTGATCATAGTAGACGCTTACAGAACAGTGAACAGCCCCACAACCGGAACTACAGTCCTAGAACTCCGACGATTGTTCAGTCGCTTTGGAACACCAGAGACTATTGTATCCGACCACGGCAGTCAGTTCACGTCGTCGGCGTTTGCAAACTTAGCAACCATTCAAACCGTTTTAATCTTATTCTCGTTTTAAATGCTTTAAATGTGCCAAGTGCGTTCTAGTGGTCGTATACGTTTTTTGTCACCTTGTATTGACCAGAATGTCTTTGCTCTTTCGCTTATTTTGGCCTGCCGTGGTTTAGTGTGGATCGATGGAAGCCGCCTAGTATTTGATAACCGTCCCGGCCCAAATGATGCAACCTTCTGAATCCGGTGGAATGCATACTGCAGCTCCGGGTAAGCTTCCTTAGCCTTATATAATGTTTGGATCTCACGGTTTTCATCTCAAATTCAGCACTCGCGTACAGACAATCTATCTTCTAACAAGATATGCGTTTCAGCCAAATCTGTGCCGTGTTCATCATTTGCACTGGAAATCCATAATTGCTTGTTGGCCCCGAAAACAGCACGCTTTACAGTCAGGTGTAAATTATGGCGTACTCGGCTACTCCGCAGGCAAGATTCCGTGGTTAGCTGCTCAGACCAGTCCAGTAAACCCTTCAGCTCTGTTCGCGTGTTCTCAAGCCATCACTTCCTTAACATATCTCCCTGATTAATGCAGTATCCCAGCCCTCGTGCGTCTTTCCGTTGGAATGGCAGCTGGGCACCTATAGGGTGCTACATCTGAACGACAATGTATGGTACTTGTTCTCCCCGTTCATTTCATCTTTGCCTCAACAGCGCGTAACACAGACTTGTACACCGACTTGACTAAGTACTTTTCTGCCCGCCTGGTAATCAGGTCAGGGAATTTTGTTTGATTGATTGTCTTTCCGGGATGAACCTTCAGTAATGTATCGCTTAGTTTCGATTTCGCACCCCTTCGCTAGGTTCACCACAGAGCTTTAAGAGTCCTGATTACTTCGGCCTAAACTAATGTTATTGTACGTATCACATTAAGAAAAAAAGATCTAAACCAGGGAAGTGCTCAACGAAGTGCCATTTGATAGCCAGCTGTATGAATAAATGTTTGAAGTTGTATATGCAGTTACGGTTTGTTTTACCAAATAATAGTGTGCCAGGAGCGTCCACTGTAGAAGGGGACGAGATGACTCAGTGGTTAGAGCGCGAATTTACTGACCGGAAGGTTTTTGGTTCGAACCCGACCTTTGCCTCTCGACTTCTCCTGCCTAGGCTTGGGCAACCTGGCAGTATCGTGCTTCCTCGTGCTTCCTTCGGGTGGCATGGCAGTTAGGCACCGAAAGGTGTTACAGCTGAACGTTCCGCTGTAGAACACATATTCGCCGCCATTCCTCCATAGCAACCTTGTCGTCAAGTGATTGCCCTTTGGGGTCGTTATCCTCAAGCAACGGTTGCGCCTGTGGTGTTTGCTGTGCTGCTGTTTGGCCTCCTGTCTTGTGATACATCTGAGCGCCAATGATAGCATATTGTTGTTAAATAGATGGCCTTTTAGGAGAGGGCATCGGATTAGGTTTACCAAATAGCCTGTGAAGATTCACCTGATTTTCTAGCTTTTCAGTGGCCGTAGCCATTCCAAGTTGGTTTGACGCACCCTTAAGGAATACTGAAGTGTTTCTGGCTGAGGTGGTTTCTTTAAATAGATGTGAATTCCGAGTGCCTGTGAAGGCTCACAGGTTCGTCAGCTTGGTGGTAAAACCAATTCAATCTCGAGTGCTGTTGATTTCCAGCTGCGTTGTTGAATTCAGCCTCAAACAATTCTGTATGTTTTGAGAACTCTACATTGATGCCTGACGAAGTTCCTGGGGGCCTAGCTGCCCCTTGGTGGACTGACAATAAACCATTCGACGACCTTGTAAATTCCCGGGCAAATCGGAAAGTTTTGATCTGACAAGTATTAGCAGACGTCAATATTTACCACAGCTGGACCGGATTTTCAACGTAAATTTACCTCTCAGGCAGCGATGCAACGTAAGTGGATAAGATTTCTCGGGCTGAGAATTGTCTCTACATTTTCAGCGCGTTACTGTCACCGCAACTCAATTCGCACTAGCTGTGGTGGGTATTTTTCACCACACGTATCTTTGACCTGGCGTAGTACGAAGCGTGCTGGAAACAAGATGCGCATCATTCCCCGCAGGGACTTCTTCGCACGTCCAAGTTCAGACACGAGAATCACCGTGGTTACCGCACTGCAGCTAAGCTGGTTGTTTAGTATTTCTTAATTTTAATGCAGAGTTCATGCAGTTCTTTTTCGGGGATGTGACATTTTTATTCGCATTTATTATTCTGATAAGACCGATACATTCGAAGCTTTAGTAACCGGCAGTGAAGATGTCTTCCCGTTTAATACCCCCTTCCTCGGGGCAGGACAATTTTTGACCGCCGCTTCAGGTTACATGATCCACCGATGCCGCTTGCGAAAATACTAAAAGTAACTGTCCTCCGAAAAAGATCACCAAGGTGTGTTAGACTTAGTTTCGTCGTGATCTGACGGAACTGGTCGTCCTGACTGAAGTTCCAATCTCAGCCCACCATGCCAGTACTGTCCAATTTCATTTTTTTGCCACTTGGACCGCAAACTAACTATAAAAATCAATGGATGCCATGTGTTAGAAAATTGATGGTTCCATGAATAAAGCAAACTTTCAATCGGGTGTGTAAAAAATATTGTTGGACCATCGGTGTGCACCTTTTGAGCTCGCGAATTCTGTTTTTATTTCGCCAAATCAATGGGCGGTCTGTAGCAGACCAATTTCAGTGCGATTCTGCTTAATCAAATAGAGGCATATTTTCATTTCGCGCTGAAATTCGTCCACGCTGGAATAAATTATTGACAAAGCGAAATATTTCAGGAGGTTTTGACCAGTACTGTCATTTTTACTGGAATTTGGGAGTTTGATAAGAAACTCCAGCTGAATCTCTCATTTGTGCTGGTCCGCTTCGAGAGTTTCGTTGTGTTTTCATGAATTTGTTCTGATGATGTTATGTTTCGATCACGCAGCGAGCAAACCATAATATGCGCGGACTGTGACGATATTCTATCCCCAGCTATGTTGCCTGATCCCGACTCCTAGTACAGCGGAATAGTTAGAAGACGAACCCCTGGACACAACTGTAATGCTCCGAACAACAGGCGATAACGGGATAAATGACAATGCATATATATATATATCCATAGTTTGACCTTGAAAATGCGGGAAGTTTGTTAGCACACACAAAGATACAGAGTTTTTGGGGACATCGATATCCCCAACGGGTAAGCTGTTTTTTATCTGATACACTGATTTAGTGGTCGAAAATTTCCATTGGCCTCATAATTATTTCGCGCAGTGTATAAAGGGTTCAGTCATTAATAATGATTTGTATTTAACCTAAAGTAAACGGTGTTGTACTTAATCAGAAAATAAATGTTTGATTTACGTATATCCACTATCTAGGTCAACCTTAACTCTCGAGGTAGAATGCACCTTCATTAGGACTCAAGTGGATTTTATGCAGTCTGTTATCTGTTGCTTTGGTTGGCAGTTTTTCTTCGTTGACCATAACTCAGAAAAACTACTATCCACACTGGTGCGCTTGGTGACTATCGACTGAAGCGATTCCTCGCTGCAATCTTTGCGAACAATCAGTTGGACTATTCGATCACTTGAAAACACTCCTGTGGCTGAGGGACTAACTACATCTGGCTCTGTGAGCAACATTTTGGGGTTTATCAGACTGTCTCTGCGATTGTGAAAAGTTTTAAATAACCACTTACTTGCCCCCAAGTAGTCCAACTTCTATATGAAACTACTTTTATTAGGATTGGGTGCAAAATTGGATTTCGAGAACCTAAGGAAAAAGGGCCACAAAGGGAAAATGACCATAGACTCCGTGTTCTGCGCCGATACTCGCGTTGTTCAGCGCCCTTCATAATCAGTTACACCGAATTCATTTGGTTTATCAAAAGGCTGGCAGAATTTCTCAGTTTTTTTCATATTCTGCAGGTTCTTGTGTCCAGCGAAAATCTTCACGCAAGCGCTCTTCAAATGTTTACTGCGTAACGGACACTGACTGGATTTGAAATGTATACTCATTCGTGCAATCGGCCATGAACTTGATTTTTTTCCGCCCAACGTCATATTTCTTTGGATGAAAAACTTATTTTTTCCGTACGCCCACTAGGCGACGTGACATTGTTGCCTAAACGTTACATCTTCCTTCAATCCTCTTAGCCTTTTTATCAATAACGAGACTGTGATACAACATTTCATTGTGCAGCGAAATTCGTTCATATTTTCTTTTTTTGGTACGTGTATCTCAACGGTTTTTGTCACCGGTTTTTTCGTTTCCTTGAATATATTGAATTGTTTTACGACCAGCTGTGTTTGGTGTTGTATAGCAGTATGCAATGTCGTTACAACAAATACCAGTCAGATAGTAATTGATTATAACTGTTCTAACAAGCAACTTCAACTTTTACGAGACTTGTGACTAGGTTCGCTTGTCAATTGAGATTTCGTTCTGTCAGCGAAGCAAATCTATGTTGAAAAGCCAAGAAGTATTGTACAGCTGTTTCACCCTTATTGGAATTCATCATCACGAAACTCCAAATTTCGAACCAGTGAACTTCTTGTGAGTGGGTGAACACAACCGTTCAGTCACGGGCGACTGAACGGCAGTGCGATTAGCTCTCACTTAGTTCCGCTTGAGTCGTTCTCCACTGTTGTTCTTAGACCGAGATTCCTAAGTCATACTTTATTAAGAGATCAATTTCTGTAGAAGTATGTCTAGAAAATCTCCGATATCTGTCCTGGTACACGCAACTTTTATAACCTCCGCTGTGCTTTTACCAAGGAGTTACAACACTTACTTGTCCTAAGTTTCAACACAGTAGGGTTCCGACCCCACCTCTGCATCTCGACTTCCCCTGTCTAGGCTTTGGCAACCGGGCAGTACCCTGTCCCTCGTGCTTACTTCGGGTGGCATGGCAGCTGTGCACCGAAAGGGTGTTAGAGCTAGCACTAGGTCCCTTCCTCGTCCACTCTTATTCTTGTCTTTACAATAAAGCTTTTAAATAGCTCATGGTAGTACAGCAACGAAGCATCAGTGTTGAACACTGATGTCATGCTGTTGATGATGGGGATGATGGTATCTGCCAGTGTTGCCTATGAGTAGCAGGAAATTACGTTTTCGTAGTTCCGCGCAGCTGGTTGCTTCAGTTCGGACGATGAGTGAATGATTAAGCATCTTTAAATGAACTAGCTTTCATAAGGGAATCTGGATTCTGGTTGGCTTGAGAAGAGCACCATCTGATGCATTCAAGCTTCAATTCTCAGTGTACTTCGCTATAGTTTTAAAGTGTATTCGAACCCAAGTTAAAATTACGTAATCACTCGGAGTTCTCATATGATGAACCTGTGGTTACATATTACTGCCCTATTTATTGACGCAAAAACAGACGGAGTAGAGAAGGCAAACAGCCTGATTACCACATAAGTTAAGATGGGTGCGATTTAAGTTAATTCGGTGTCAATTGAAGTTAAAGCGGTCAGGGTTTCTGGGTATCCGAGCGCAGTTCGTGCCATTATACGGACATTGAAGAGGGTTACGAATCGCTTTATATTTTGCTATGGCATGCTTTCATCATGGAAGGACGGTAGCAGCGCGCGCAATGGACCCGTTTTGTTGTGTCCGGAGGGTGTTGCGTTACGAGGAGCGTTTGTTCCGACAAAGTTTCATCAAGGCTGTGCTGAAAAGTTCAATATTTGTTCAAGCGTGTAACTCTGTAACAGCATTTGGGTGATACTAGCGCATTTTCGTGTGTCATATAGTTATTGAATTACTAAGCTGTCTGCTGCATTAAGCCAGTCGAAAAGCGTCTCTAACGGGCTATTTGGACTACAACGTTAAACACCTGTATTGATCGCGCATCAACAGCCAAAAGTGATTTAGATTTGTAGTCGTAATTGTTAGGTTTGCGATGCTCTTCTGAAGCTCCTATGAACAAGGACTACCAGCGTAATGCGCTGATGGAAAAACGTGAGGATTTCTTCTCAAGGGACGCCACAGAGCCATCCGACGTTGCAGTGATCTCTGTCTGGCTCATTTCCTTGCAACGAACCACTTCGATCTGACCGCTTGGTCAAGCACATAGGTCACAACAGGCCGAGGTATCCGAGGAACCCCTAAATTCTCCTTTTTTTGAAATGGAAGTAAAGCACCATCCAGCTGTTTGCTGGCCGGTCAAGCACATAGGTCACAACAGGCCGAGATATCCGAGGTACCCTTAAATTCTCCTTTTCTTGAAATGGAGGTAAAGCACCATCCAGCTGTTTGTTGGCTAGTTGTTTTCTTTCTGAACGTGAATTGTAGTCATAACAAAGTACACAAACCAGGCATTCAACCAAAAGCGCCATGTGCCAAATTTCTATTAGCTCAGTTCATTTTGGTATGCCATTCTTATTCATACGGAATTCGTCCGTATCTCGCGAGAGAACTTTCCCATGTGTTTTCATTATACTCTTTCAGATTGAACCTAGCTGAGGCCAAATGAAGGAAATATTGCTTGTCACTCTAGTGGGTCTTCCCGCCAGTGGAAAATCTTCACTGTGCAGAACATTGACCGAATGTTCCATATCGGATTACTACGTTGTCTGGATCCATTTCGACGATCTGATACCACTTGGTGCGTTGCATCCAATGCCGGAATCGGATTCAGAGGTTTGATGAATTAAGCTATTTTTCACCCCTTAGCCCTCTGACTGGAAGCGTTGGAGACAAGTGATCCATGATTGTGTTGAACGATGCATTCAAGCTTGTCGGAACCCCACAAATCAGTCATCGGTTACACAAGAATGTCGTTCCCTCTTACCCAGTTTCCCTCAATTCCCCGATGATAGTCCGTCGAACGTCATTTTTTTACTGGATGATAACTTCTATTACTCAAGTATGCGTCATGCGTACTATCTACTAGCCAAACGCTGTAAGTGATGCATAGGGTATTGTTTTGCAAACATGTTCTAGATGAGGCTGCTTATGCATCAGTTGTTTGTTGTGCTGCTCTTTCGGATTGTATGGAACGAAATCGAACCCGAGAAACAGCAGTTCCGCCCAATGTTATCTCAAAAATGCACCAGCGAATCGAGTGGCCAGATCCGGAAGCAAATCGCTGGGAGCAATATACTTTCGTCGTAAACACTTCCAAAGACACTAAGTAATATGTTTATTGCTTTATGTACAACTAGTCTTGACTTGTAGTTCGGAGACCCTTGATTCGCTTCAGGAGTTTTTGATATCCTCCTCTAAAAAGCCTTTTACTTATGCTACTGAGGTAGAACAAGCCCAAAGGCGTGAACAAGATCGGAAGGCCAATTTGGAAAGCGTCTTGCATCAAGTTGACATTGCTCTCCGATCCAAGGTTCAAGTTGTGATGCAGTCTCACAGTTGGTCCATTCTTGTCACAGTATAAATATCTTTTAGCCTCACACTGGAAATCAAAACATTCCAAACAGTTGAGTGAACTGAAATCTGATACTTTGAACGTTATACGCATGAAGATTTTGAGCGACTCTTCTAATGAGACTTTGGAAACATATCAGCGGGAGGCAATCACCTTGTTCGACAGTGGTTTGGAGAAACTTCATAGACAAACAACTCATTCCTGACTCTTGAGTGACCGTAATACATTACTTTTCCATGCCATCTTGTTTTCGACTCGTTTCCGTGACTAGGGGTAAGTTGATTCAAGCAAGAGGAAAGTTCACTGTTGTTCATGATGCACTCAATTTCAACCGCAATGCAGTGCAGCGGCATTTTAGTAGTAGAAGAATGAGCTGCACCGGATGGATTCTCAATTCACAGCTTGCTTTTAGATCTCAGCTGTCCAGTGAAGTTTCAATGAACCAGAGAAGATTGGTGGCGCTACTGATTGCTCTAAACGTCATTCGCAGTGTCTTAATGAATGGGCTGACTGCTTTATTTTAAATCGGGCGACCAAAGTTCGATTATTCTCACGCCCTCTTCACTCCTCCAAGCAGGCAAACGCGTAGAGCTGTGTGCCATCGGAGCTCTAGATATGGGTAGCGGAGGTGATTTTTACTGCGACTGGCGCACACCGTCGTTCGCGATAGTTTTCTGTGGATCAAAATGCTGGTAAATCGTTTAGCATGGAAATCACAATACCGAAGATCTTACCCATACAATAAGATTCGCGAAATTTCGTTATGTTCTTATTCTTCCTTTAGGATCTGAAAAGGTTTGTACAAATCAGTAGCATTCCAAAGGTAAAAAGCTGGCACCGCAGCATATTACTTTCCGTAGTTATAGATAAAGAATCACAATGAGCACTGCACTTGACTGATAATATTACCGGTGCTTGATACTATACTGTGATCTAGACGTTCGAAGTGAACATCCGATGCCTCTCTGTAAACGGCGAATAGCTTATGTGAAACCACAAAAGTAGGAAGAGCCTTCCGCAATTGACTTATCCGTAGGGAGGTCATTTTGGTAGTCCAATCCTTTGAAACAGGAAATTAGCCTCAATTAATGATCTCGGAAATGAGTATTATGCACAAGCCCTTTAGTGCTACTACGTGCATGGCTTTGCTTATGCTGGATGTGTTAGGCAAGGATCAGCTTCTCTACCATCCTGAGACGGCCTTTAGTCCTTCCGTATAGGTTAGGCTTCTAACGACCCTTACCATTTTGGCTGTTCGTCTCTGACAGGTCTAATGTAACGTGAATCCCCCTAAGCTAGGATGCCGTATTTGGATAGCATACTCATTCTGGGGACGAATGTAGGCGGTCACAAGCCTAAGAAAAGTTCCTTGCCGTAATTTCCGAAATGCTCGACAAAGAAGCCAAAAGATGGATCCTCTCAGCGAAAGCCTCTGCACCCTAGGTTGAACAGCTTAGGATCTGTTATGTAAGGATATGGAAAACCTGACTTCCGATGAAGCAAGTAAAGGCTTCACGGTGGCGTACAGACAACACTTCATTCGGACACTTTGCAAGTGACGTTTTTTATTGTCCATCGGTATTTCTCTGAAGACCACGATTGCCCTCCACAGACGCGATTTCCATGTAGATTTCTACTTCTTCGACCGACAGTACAAGTCTGTAGGTGAGGACAAACCGCACCTTGGAGAAATAGGTGCGGACACAGACAGCGTCCTGTGACACACTTCATCCCATTTAAACTATTTTTGGATTAGTTTGAGTAACCCGAACTTCTAGTTTTCTCACAGAGGGAGTTCCCGATCCATACTGGTAGTGATTCGCCTGTGTTCAAAGGTTTCGACAAAGGTGTGGTGTTGTAAACGATTCAAGGCTTTTGAAAGTCTGGATACATCACATCGACCCCTGTTCTGTTATCCACCGTTTTGTTTTGATATCTGCCTATCAGTAGATTGAATGTGCGCTTGCGTTTTGTCTCAGCACTAAAAACAGTACGAATTCGTGACATACTTTTCAGTCTGAGCCCACTTCTGGAAACGCAAATAAGAAACTGTGTTCGTGATATGTACCATATGATCTCCCAGAAGGTGCTGTAAGGGGACGGCTTTTTATGCGGGGCCATTCTTTTCTGAGCTCTGATAATCTACCCAAACTTGATTGGTTTTCAACTGCTACCGTCTGGTTTGATAATAGAAAGTTTGTGATGCATTCCTACCAGAGCGGCGATTAGTCCTGTTATACTGAACTCGGTTGTGCTGCATTTTTCACCTTTGGGCTTGCAAAGCAGATACCCTTGTATTTTCTCTAAAGCGAAATAATTGAAACTATATCCTTTTGGAAAGTCAACGTTGGGCTCGTGGTTTACTATTTAAAGGGAAGCTTAACTGTCCGACTATGGCATGTATCCAAATATGACATTGTATCCTGCACTAGATCTAACAACAGTTCCAGCGTTTGAATAAGTAGTTTGCCTTGCTTATATACTTTACTCCAGAGTTTGCATGAGTTGCTCTGAAGACTTTTCGCTGCAACTGTTTGTGCGGCCAGCCAAATTGTCTAATTGTATCCATTTTTGCCAGACAGTTTTGCAACCGGTGGCTACTTAGTTTTGTGCACTATGCAACTTTGCCGCTGTCCTAACAATGCTTTTTTGGATAGCAGTTGGCACGAAGGCACAAGCAAATGTCGGGTCTGTTTGTAACATATTTTGTTGCTGGCCATCCACCCCAGAATTTGTCACCCGAGAGACTGTTCAACGCCAACTAAACGGGCCGACTGATCGTCAACCCATGGCTATTTGTTGTGCTCAAACTCCTATCTCCCTAGTGAATTGTGAGGAGCACATTGTGCTGTACAGTGCTCGCCTTTGCGGACCAATTTGCCGTTAATTTCAGCATGAAGTCCAGATTCGAAGTAAAAAACTGCTTTGCAGCAAAGTGAAAGAAGCACGCGGGCTCCTCATTCTCCTCTGTTTTGTGGTCAGTTTCTGACACTGAGGTACTCCAGCCTAATTCAGAGTGCTCGGTGGTCGCCCTCGCAACTCGTTCCCTATCTTTGTGTTTTCCCCTCTGCGCCTACCTAATAAACCTGCTTGAACGAAATTCTCTTACGAAACCATTTGATATTTTGCTTCCAAATATCTTAATGACCATACAGTAGGCGATTTCAAGGTGTCTTCGTTTGGATAAAAATGATGGAAGCTGTTCAGGCTTGGAGGACCGGTGGTGACAAACGGACTTCATCTGCAATGTATAACCACAGATGGATTATGTCACGCAAGGTGGCAGTGTATAAGTGCAAATGAGGGACGGATAGTTAACGCTGAATTGGCGTCCCATGCATGGCATGCATCCTGCCCAATCGACTGGCCACTGGTACTATGGAAAGCCTGCTCGTAGACCGTTGTCGAAGCAGCTGAAGTTCAACTGACAATCCTTGTCCCCAGACAAGAGCAACCATAATGGAACCAACTGCTCTACAGACTTTATGGAAACTAACTTTGATTCACACAACAGAGACATACCGTACGTCACGCGTAGGCTCAGCTCTTTTGTTCTTAAAGCCTCGTACTGGGGTGAAAGCCCGAGTGCCTACCTGTGCAACTATCGAAACCGAGTTCGAAGTCGTCATAGGAATTAGACAGGGTTGTGTGCTTGACCCGTAGACCCAACTCTTAACAGTTAACTGAACGCAATGATCTCCGGAACCGTCCAGCATTTGACCGCTCTGAGGAAAGCGTCTGGAGAAATCAACGCGTACATTCAGACACCAAAATTGTAGCGTATCGGGCTGTTGTCCTGTCTCCACTACCGTTCGAAACAAAATCTAGGCGCTATATAGACCAGATGTTCAGGTATTCAACCGATTTACTTGCACTGCGCAAAACGCGTTCATTGAACTAAACGGACTGGATCCCGAAGGACGAACACCACTGAAGCCGAACACGGTTTGGTGCAAAATCATCTTTGGTTGGTCCGCTTGAGACGAATAGCCGGGATTCGCATTTCAAAATTACCTATCTACAATCAACTGAAAAATAGAGTATGAAATCTGGGACAAACCCTAGATAAGTTTAAAGATTGACTTCTATTTAAGATCACGGAAGAATCTGGCATTCTAGAGGGAGACCCGTAGCAAAGTCTTCTATGCAGTCGTGAGGAACTTTCAAACGTGACTTGTCTGAATGCCGCGTAAATAGCGAGCCATACGGCAGAGGCCCAGTCGCCTTAGCGCAGGCCCGACTCAATGAACTTGCTCATCGGCTTACCTGATAAATCTAAACAACCTGAGCCGTTGTTCCATCTTGTAATCTGAGCGACATGTGTAATTTACACTGACGTGCTGTCATCCTAAGGACGACGAATCCGATTAGGATGCTATCCATCCGTCAGTGTGTAGCGGCTCGGCCATGATTCTTAGGCCAAGACACGGTGGATTCGCTTCTGCCGATTCTTTACACACCGACAATATAGTGCTGGGACACGAAAAAATCCAATGACAAATCATCACTTCGCTTCATGACCTCGGGGAAAGTGATTGTTTGAGGACAAGAAGTATTTTTCATAAAGGCAACTACTCACATGGTTGCTGAAAACTCTTCCACAGCCCACGACTGGTTTTCGCACTTTGGTGTGGACTAACCAAAACAAGTGAGATAGGGCGAAACCGGTCTTGGGCTGTGGAAGAGTTTTCAGCAACCTTGTGAGTTTTCTTCATGAAAATATACTGCCATATCTCGAATATCGTACCAATTGAAAAATGGGGCGGCCTTTTTGCAGCACATTCAGTTGAAAAATACAATAAACGAGAGGTTAAGTTGAGTCTCCCATGAAAACCAGATTATTTGGATGTGAGTGTATCTGTCGAAAGGTGGTGTTTTTCTTTGTCATTCATCCCAATGTTTTCACTACTTGCGTGACCCACCTTGGGTGTGTCTGATGTTAAGGATGCTGTTAGTGCGAATCGATTCGAAGACTGTGGCTTTTTCGCTTCGTTGACATGTCACCTGTCTGTCTTTGAATCTTTTTCGTGAAACCTGTGAAAGTTGCTTCCCGGGGCAAGTGGTCTTCAGTCTTTTAACTTGTTAAGTATGACAAGACTCACGGTGGTGCGTGAGTTGCACCCAGAAGTCTACCCAGTGCAATTTTCTGGCCGGGTGTTTTTTGGCACACCACATAGACAACCATGCTCAGCGGTATTCGTGGTTTTAGACCCATAGTGAACCCGATTGCGCCGCAAAGTCATAACTTTGTTCTGAATAATCCTGACTCGTGTTCGTGACTTCAGAAATCCTATTAAAAAGGTGATGGACACAACTTTTAACCCATTCATACTAAAACTGGATGTTCAAATCACCTGTCACCATTCTCATATAACCCCATATAGACCCTGCTTTTGTGAGCTGCCTTGTGGCACCCGAATGCCCCGATCAAAACTGAAGACAGGCAGACCTGAACAACACGTTCGCAATTTTTTCTTCAACTACACCAACTAAAGCTTTCATGGAAAACCACATCTTATCAAATCGGCTAACACTGGCACAGGAGACTGCTGAAGTAAAACGAGTCTGATATGATTGGTGAGTGAAAGTTGCTCAAAATCCGAAAATAGCGAATTAGCGGTTTCGCTAATGGAAATCAGGGAAATCAGGTAGGCGCGGTCGCCGGAGAACATCAATTTCTGGCTTGAACAGCAATGTGATTATAAGTACACCTTCGAGCTTATATGCGTGATGAAGTTTGCCTCGAGGTCAATTGCTTATCCGTACTCTCACATTGTACAGCTCACACACCATCGTCATCATCAAAGACGGCAGCATCAGTGCAGACACGGATGCTTCACTGCCGTACAGCGATAGAGAGACTAACAATATTTCAAGCCTTAGAGTGTAAAGGATGAAGAGTTGGTGAGGGAGGGTAGCTGTTGCTGGCCTATCGCAAGCATTCTGAGGGGCTGGATCAGAAAATTTCGAAAGAAGCTGACAGCACGAGCGCCACTGACATCGATCAGCCTGCATCTCTTGCAACGTCTCTACGTAAGTGCAGTAGGATTCACGGGGATACCATCCCGAAAGACGTACAACACGAAAAACACCCTAACTCTTCGCAATCTCTTTCACGCCCTTCCTCCAGGACATACGCCGTCCACCTCGTGGTTTCCGCCATTCTGAAGGAGGCACAGAGAACAACACTCGTCTCGGTAGACGGTATTTTGGCATGCGTAGCCGATGGCCGAACCACTGCAGTTGATCATGCTATATGTTTTCCGAGGTTGAAGCACCTGCTGCACAATCAGATTCCCATTGTCTAATTACCTCGTGGCGAATTAGTTGAAGCATCCGACACCAGAAACGGTTCTGAGTCACCAATGATGAAAAACCTGAAAACACCTCAAATCATTTGTCTGATGAAGCCATATCTCACAACCATACAATAATACACTCTTATTGTAGCCTGGTACACGCGACCCTCAAGACACAGTGATATGCCTTTTTGACACCACAAGTGACACAAATTAGCAAACGTGATTCTGGCCTTTGAGATTCGTGCACTGACTTCATCTGACACACTTCCGTCAGGCCTAATACAACTACTGAGGTAGGTATAAGTGATTCAGAATTCCAACCATTGACGAACGTGGAATCCGAGACTCTGTGAGTGTCGCATGGACACCACCCAGTATAGCTCAATAGGTCGCCGAGTCACACAAACCGTCACACCCTGGTGAGACCTTCAACAGAAAATGGTGTGTAGCGCGGAGGGTTTGGAGCCTATCATGGTCCAACCGTCTGACCAAATGAATACAATATAGTCCTAATCTGACATAAATAATCTCCCGTAGCATAAAGAAACGCTAGTAAGTTTTATTGTGTAATCCCGTGTTTTAATGCTTAGGGCCAACCATGAGTTGGATGAAATTCACGAAAAACTATCGGGCACATATCTATATTGACACTCCTGGTATAATTTTCTAACAGAATACGGATCCAATGCGAACTCAATAATATATTATTCCAAAAAATCATAATATGTCCTAAATTAATGAGTGACCGAAAAATGCCAAGTTGGCAGAAAAGTTCTGAAAGGCACTTTATGCTTTCGGAAGTTCATGATATTCAAACTTCGGTCCTTTTCCCTTCCCTAGTCGTTCTTTGGGAGTGCGGATCTGATTTGACTCTCTATCCGGAATTGTCGCATCCGTTTTCCGTAAAACTCTTCTTCGGTGAGCCCGCAAATCTCCTCTCTACCACGACAGTTGGCCTCAAATTGTGCCAGCTGTTGCATAAAATCCCAAGTTGGTTGCATTGGAAGACAGACATCCTTCAGGTGCCTCCAAGCATCCTTTGTTTTAAACGAAACGAAATAGGAAATAAACCAGCACGTTTACATAGTGCGTCTTTGTCAGATGACATTATAACAGCCCAAAACAAAGGCATCCTCTATTTCCTATGGATCATCAAACTGATATTAAAATAGGGAGAAGAAGAGCTGATTTATCTCTCAACCAGTAAAGATCATGTATAGACATAAACAGGATAAAACGGAATAAAACAGATACCGAAAATAGAACAGCGCTTGCTGTACAGTTCAAGGGTCACAAGAAGCACAACTATCTGGTTCATGTCAGTGTTGTTGATAAATTTGACTGCTTCATGTCAGTTGTGTCAGCAAACTCCGTTCTGCAGCACCAACGTATAACCTACTCGCCGAAAAAATGCACCACCTTTTAATTTCAATGCGTAATTGTCAGCTAGAGTCTAAATCACCCAGTCAAGTGCAGCTCGGTCCTGCAGGTCAGTTTTGTTGTGAAAGACCATTGGGAAGGCAAGTCTTGTGGATAAAACCCTAGTCCGATCTTATCGCTGGATTCTTAAACCTATTCCCTCATAAATGTATTTAGGTTACTTACCTGTAGGCTCATTCCGTTGTACTTGATTAGATAAGCGATCGCGAATGCCACGTTTCGACTGACACAACGCTCAGATACTATTAACACTCGACTCCCCTCGAAATGTTTCTTTTCTGGAAACCACAGGCATATCACCAAGTGTGAAAAATGCAGCTGATAAAGTTAGAGAATCCATTGCAACTGCAGATAGCAAAAAGACTGAAATCACGGTTGAATAATTATCGCTAAAGATGAAAACACTCAAACAGTGTAACTGCTTTCGAGGAAGACAAGCCCGTGTTATCACTATGCTGGCACTCATTCAACGTTGCGCTGGGCTGGAAGTACTTCACGTGGGCATGTGGTCATATGATCGTGCGAGAGCATATTGACTTTCCGGAACAGGGTCGAATATCCTAGGTTGTTGTCACACAACAAAACGTCGTAAGGTGATGGCTGTCTGAGTGGTTATTTGTTTAAGTCATGTATTACTTCAGTTTATGTTCACATTACCCACAAATGTGGTTAGTGGCCAAATGCTACTGTGTGTAAGGGCGCGAACTCTTGATCATCTTGGCACGACCGATCCTATTACGTGGATCCGATGATGCCTGATCGGGAGGAGAAATGTGGTAGATTGTTGTGTTAAGATGAATTCTATTCTGCTTCTGCAAGTGACAGATAATGTTTTGTAATCTTAATACCAACGAATTTTGTGAAAATGGGATGCAATCAAGTGTTCATATTACAACACTGTTTCTCTGTTGTTATTTCAAATATGCGAAACAGACATGGTTGTATAGTGCAAAGGACAAGCACTCCATGGAGACGGCAAATGTGGATATATAGTGCGATCTCCTCTTAATTGAGCAACCTCTCAGAACTGAATAAGAGACACTCGATTTCTGGGTGGCTGATTTACTACTGAAGAGAAGGTACCACCAATGAAATACCCCATGGCTCCGACCCAGGTTTATTGGTCGGAGGTTTTCAACATGTCACAGATACAGCTGACCTACTAATCCGCCACATTAAAGATAACTACTCTTGTTTCTTGGATGATGTTCGTATTTACTTCGATGCAAAGAACCACTAGGTAACCTGGATGATGGCGGTTGATGGCCAATATGTGTGCTTACTATGTTGAGCAGGTTTATGCCAATCTCGGACGTGCATGAATCATGATTAGCATTTCCTTCTGGGGGAAAGGAAAGTTTCTAATTTGTTTGAAACATCAGGCTACATAGACAAGTTTACTTGGGTGCGGGAATCATTCGGCAGGCTTTTAGTTGGTCACTTTCCCACGTAGAATCAGCCTCGTAGAGATGCATTTGGGGATCATCTGGTGGTATTGCGTCTCTATAGGCAATACTCATCAAAAGAACACCATGGAGCTAAAGGCGATTTTGGAAGTGCCAACTTTTTTTAATTCTAGATATGGCACCACCTCCTCTTGGGAAGACCGTCTGAGATAAATCTCGGACCAATTTGTTTTTGGTAGCTCCTGCCCAAAAATCTAGCAGAAGCAAGTTTTCGCGACGGACGGACACTCATGCAGAAACGAACTGCCGCGTGGATGGTCGGTGGTTGGTATTATTTTGCCGTGTGAATACATCGAACTTGACCCGGAAAACCGATAAGAACTCTCGCTGTTGGATAACCTTATCCGAATATCAGTTTGATCCATATCCCCTTCTAAGCTACAGGAACTGGCTGTACGGCAACGAAGCATCCGAGTAGAACACTCATGTTATGCTGTCGAGGATGCTGATGAAACTGAACTTTAGAAGGCATCAACAGTATTTACATGAATTCATCGATGACTTTGACAGGTAACGTTATAGTATGTTATACATAATAAGATATAATAGTGAAACTTTTGTAGGCTTTGTGCCAGGTGTAGCTGTGTAGCCCAATTAAGCTTGGGGAAGTGTTTTTGAAGGTAAACTGGAAAACATTCTGGGTTAAAACACCACTGTGATATCTAACGAGATAAATGAATTGGATAGGTACCATATAAGTACCTTGGGGACTGGTGGTGTCTATCCATCCGCGGTCGAGATGTTATATTAATCATTAAATTGTTTCTCAATCAGACAATAGATCAGCTCGAATATGCAGCAGCACACCATGTTAAGATCATCAATCGTCAAAGTGATTAGAGCCAACTTACTTAGAAAATCGCAGGCCTGATTGAGTACGGGTAAAATATTTGTAACATCTCGACTAACGTTGAACGACAACTCGTCACTTCTTGGACAATTTCCATAGCTAATTTCAAGTTTAAATGAGAAAATAAGCATCTGCAAATATAATAGGTTGCACGAAGCAAAAAACTACTGTTACCGAAATGATAGTTTACTGTTTGAATCCAATCTTCTTGAAAGAAAAATTACGTCATGAAATGGTGGATAGTTAAAAACGTGGCGGAAGTCAGCTATGGCTGATGTTGAACTACTGGGTATCCCTCTGGACGATGACATCGAGTTATGGGATAGAAGTTATTTGACGCTATGCACGGGTCTGGCCTCTGTTTGTTCTTCATGGACAGCGGCGAGTTGGTATATTCTTGAAGCTGACCCATCATTTTGTGGAATGCAGTAAATAAGTACCTAACGATTTCGTTCTTCTTGGGGATCATCTGGTGGGCGCAATCCCCGAGTTTCTGTCAACCTTTTGTTCTACTTGAACTCAAATTCGACTGATTTCGACAAATACACTCAGTGGCATATCAACTTGATTTTTACAGAAGACTCAACTAAATAACTTGTTCATGATGTTCTTTAACTGAATTTGCTGCACAAACGCCGCCACACGTTTCAGTTGGTGTGATATTCGAGATATCGCAGTATATTGTCATAAAGGAAACTACTCACACGGTTGCTGAAAGTTCTTCCACAGCCCAAGACCGGTTTTTCCCCTCTTGTATGAATTTCTGTCAACACATAACAAACTGTCAACTTCACAGAAAGTTATAGGTTTTAGTTCATTTTAGTGAGTAATTGGATACCACTTTCCGTCTACAAGAGGTTCATATCTATCTGTCATATTGGAGGCCCAACTGTCACCTGTGGTGATGTCAAATAGTTTACAAACGGCGAAAATAAGACGTAGTAGGGTTCCCCACAGGCTAGGTGTAACAATCGTGACTTTCAGAGACTGCTGTCCACTTGTCCATAGCGACATGTTTCAAAAACTGATATTCGGCTGTGAAACAATGACCTCCGAAGCAACAGTGTATCGACCGGTCACATAATGCTGAAGTATGTCGTATTTTAATACTGACTTAGGAGTGATGCAAAGCGCTAGGACTCATACTTTGAGCTCACGAAATGGTATCCAGGTTACAGTGAAATAGCCAGTTCAACTTACACGGTAGATTGGATATTCCCGTCGCGGTGCTTGGTTATGTTGGGCGTCAGTAATGTTTGATAATCACTTTCAACGGTAGTCTTGGAGAGAATCCTACCTAGAACCTTCGAGTGAGTTAAGAGTTTTCAAGCAACGGAGAATGTTTTTAAGGGATTCCTTGCCTCGTTCTGAACTTTTTAGGATAAGGTGTCTTTAAAGTGAATTTTGATTTCAAAGTGGAAGTTACCAGCTTCAGTACGATTATGATGACGTTACACGTTTGGCTATTATCACTTGAACAGTAAGTGGTCCAGCAGCGCGTTTGTCCAAAATGTGGCGCGCTGCTCGAAAAGTTATTCATTTTTACTACTTAAAGTAATATAAAGTGCCTGTGATTATTACTAGTATATTATTATTAGTTTCGAATATACTGGAAGACACACGGCAATATTAGGAAAGTGTGTGATTCTGGAGCCGAATGGTTTGCTTGACTTTGGCTGCTAGAAAGCTGGATACCCCATCAATTGAATCGTGTTGATCCTCGGAAATTGCTTATCACTGGGCAATGGAGGTACTGGTCAGGACGATGATAGGATAAGTTTACCGGCGCTACACTATGGGATACTGTTACCGATGAACTCCGAATCATAGCACGAGTTCTCGTAACTGAGTGTTTTCAAGCAAGGTCTGAAATGTTGCGTATCCTGTGCGACCAACAGTTCAATTTATTATGCTTATCGCAATCTCCAATGGATCCCGTGGACTGTACGAAACCCTTCATTTTAGCCACAGTGGAAGGTGTTTCAGACCACATCGTCATCAATGCGAGACGGCGAAAACGAAGGTTACTCAAGGCTTCACGACTGCACTGGGAGTTTTATCGGCGGTCTTTTGATGGAACATGGATATAACAAAAGTGAATTAATGAATTGTCCCTGAACGATTGCATTTCCGAAAAACAGCGATTCATCTTACACATTTAGTTAGAGTGAATGTCAAACTGTTTTGCCCCGGACAGTTTAAAGCTGAGCGCTCTACAAACGATATACAAACTGTACTCTTAGCAAGTAACATTAAGATGTACTCACATAGGATCATGATCCAAATCGCTATTCAGATGAGCTGTTATTTTCATTTCTCGGTGCATTTTATGGTTGTTGGCTTCTGCTCGAGAAGACAGATAGAGGAAACCGGGTATCACTTCTAGGGGATACGTTGAGAATTGTTCAAGTTCCTGGTAGATGTAACACAAGACAGAACACGGTAATGGGTACTTTACCACTCAGAATATGTAGTGCAACAACATCTTTATTGGTAATTTATGTTTTTTTCCGCCGAAGGCAGTATTCTATCATGGCTCAGCTGAAAGTGAGGTCGAGAACTGGTTTCTTTACTATCGTGATTTTTATCTGTACGGCTGCTCTCCACGTGCTTTATGAAGTCTCATGGCTTCATTTTGTGCATGCTGATGAGTGTCATAATATCCACGTGTCACTGCAGTCTCGTAGGCCGTCGCCTTGAAGTGAACATTGTTCCAAGGGATTTGGAAACGTGGTAGAGCCCGATAGAAACGCAGTGCCCAGGGTAAAAAATATGTATGGCGGCGTTTGCATACACAGTGAGTCCAGGCCTGTCACTTTATATAGGAAAAGAGACATCAGTTTCTTTGCCACATTCGTATCTGTAACTTTAGTCTATTCACAACAATGTGTTTTCGAGTTTGTAAATTTTCCTTTTATCCTCTGAAGCTGTTGCAAATAAATGGAGCTGATAAATTTGTTTTAGCAGAATGTCTTTTCCAGATGTCAAAGTCGGTTACATAAATAGCAGTCTATATTACATAGGTCAAAGTTGAATACTGAAATCTAGAGGTCTTGTATACCCACAACCTTTGAAGCTTTACAGCGCAAGTATTGTAAAATAAAGCCTTTTGGTTGAAGTAACTGCGAATCGTTGGCCTTGGTAAAAGTGCCTTGGAGCTGGTAAATGCAAAAAAATGAATGGATTTTTTATACATGTGTGGGTAGTAACTTGTGACGCCAGTTTCCTACTCCAACTTGACGGTTTGCAAAGTAAAGTACTACATAACCCGAGAAGAGTAACACACTAAAGAGTCAGCCATGATAGAGTAAATTACGCATCCAGTATAAACTGGGTCCCGTTATAGCACTTGTTCTGCCCGTTGCTTCGTACCGCATTTTTGAGGATAATTTTGACTTCTGCAACCGATGTTAGCCTGTTTCACTGATTTCTGCGCAGAAGGATTATGTGAACGAGATGGCAACTAACGTATTAGTGTGCAATTAAGCTTCCTTTTTCCGATGGATTTTACTTTATTGTTGCGAACTGTAACAATGTATACGTAGGCTTGCAACCAACTAGTGATAAAGACACGATCAGCTGGGACCGGTTGGCAATTCGTAAATTGCAGTACTATAAAGCCAACCTCTACGTTTTTTACATACTAGGTGATAGCAAATCAAACAAGTCTCCGTCTAAATGTTCGGCAAAAATTCATTATATGACCTAGATAAATGAGTATGGGTAGTCTGATACAAATCTGCTGAATACGTCAGCAACAACAAAGATCAGTTCTTTAGTTACATTTTTCACCTATTGCATTGGTTGTGCAAACGGTACAGCGTGCCTCAGAAAACTAGAGAAGTGTTCATGACAATCCCCTGAGGTCAGTTGACTCTGCCTTTTGTACCATTTGGTCACCAACGTAATGCGGCCTGCACCTGCTTCTAAGCAATTCATACGTTAGCTCGTAAGAAACATAATTACCGATTCGTTTAAGCCAGATATCCACAGGGAGCTTCAGCGCAATATAAACCCCCTACTGAAACTGGAATGTCGTGATGATGTGTTAGTATCTTATCCTGTTTAAGCAATTCGTGCATCAAGCCAAAGCAAATTGTGTTGGAAACTAGAAAGTCGTTTATTCTAAAGCTTTTAATGGAAGGAAGGATACACCAGCTCCCTTCACCTGTAAGCTGATTAGTCTGTTGTAATTGAGTGACTGGAAGTAAAATGAGAAAAATAGACGAAACGAGGTACTTAGTTTACTGAATTTCTCCAAGTCTAGTATATTTTTATACGGCTGCATTTTAGTCCTACCAGCAATTTCGGCAATAGGGCTCTACAGACTACACCCAACAGTCATCTGTGCTACAAACACGGTAGACCTTTGCGGACGCCTTAGTATGCAACTGATTGGATGAAACGCCGGATAATAAAACGTTTCCTTAACTTCCAAGTCAGCTGAAGTATATTGCTGTTGATTTGCTGTCTTATACCGAAAGCTATATGTGAACGCCAAAAACCACCCACAGCTTTTTTCTATCAGGTTTTTCTTTCACCTTGGTTGATTTGCTGTCTTATACCGAAAGCTATGTGTGAACGCCAAAAACCACCCACAGATTTTTCCATCAGGTTTTTCTTTCACCTTCAGCTCGGTTTTCGTAATTAATTGAAGTTATTATTGCTTAGAAGACCGTCAGAAAGTTATAATTGTATCACTGTCTATTCGAATCCCGCTTTACTTTTGGACAGTCAATTGTTAATGTTCATAGAGAGACACATAGAGGTTAAAAATCTAAAGTAATTCAAAAGTGAACTGATTTTTTGTTTTAAGGAATGTTCATAAGAGTGCATACATAAGGGGAGCTTTTTTCTTGGAATCTATGTAAGACCTATGGTTGTCAGCATCAGCATAAAGAGAGGCATTTTTACACCAGTCAGGTTACATCATTCAGCTCCCTTTTTTATTTTTCGTATTATTTTGATATTTATATGTTGCTTAATAAAAGTGTTTTCTGATGGTCACCACAGCACTCTTCCTTTAGAATCTCGGTAATAGTTTGCAACACTCGTACAATGGGGGCCATACATCGTCTCAGATGATTTCTTTGGTATGTTCATACTCAAAGCATTTGTAAACCAACATGGTGGGTGTTTCAAACACTAATGGTGGGGCCACATTTAATGATAACATGTCGGCAAAATTGATGAAGCATTTACAGCGACTGTCCAGATTGGTGACAGGATTCGCTGAGTGTTCTAATGAAGCTTGATCTTAGTGTCAGTGAGTTGCACAAGAAGCTCAATGCTGTTTGCTTCCCTGTTTAAATGATAAAAGATCTTGGTTAAAATTGGAGCACAGCAATTTTGTCTTAAATTCTTCATCCATGTAGATGTCGCTGCTAGAGTGGGTTTGGTCCAGGGAGGCTTGCCGTTCCAAGCCTGAAGGAGAACCACTGATAAGACTGCACAAAGGTCCCCTTTACCCAAGAGTCGGTTTGCTATTCTTATGGTTAATCAAGTGGATGCAGTCACCGAGTTGTGTTCTACTTGGAACTCAGACTGTACAAAATTTGCACAACGCACTCAACTACAAACCACTTTAGTTTTACCGAAAGAAACAGCTGATTCACAGATGAAAATCGTGTTTATGATATTCAGCTGAATGTAAGACACAAAGGCCACCCCATCCTGGATATCGTACAAACTCCAGCATGAAGTCATCTTTATGCATCACATTTGATCGAAAAATGTTACAACTGTTACAGGTTCAGTCGGGATGCGCTTGCGTTCTCGTTAAAACAATTATAAGTGAGTCTACTTCTCTGGTTTTCCTTTAGATGGTACCTGCCAGGAATGTGGGCCAGCCAATCTTGCGGAAACATTTTAGACAGATATCCCAGATATAGCTCTAATACCGATGAATATATCTGCTTTCATACCAAATGTCCTGGGCAAGCTAATCACGCTGCCGCAGCTTACACATCTCTCGGGAACTTGTTTAGTTTGGAGAAATACCAAAGCCTGAGTTTCACTTTATTGCATCTCAACTGCAATAGCTCAAGCCTATGCTTTTTACTCAAAGAATACTAATAATAACAATAATAATAATGCAACTTGTGGTGGTTGGCTTCATTGAAGAGTCCCACTTCGCTCAGATGCTCAGATGTCTGGTTTTATCCAGTCTTGCCGGGCGTCAGACTTTTGTTGATTCAAATTTTCCATGCTACATGTTCCCCCCACTTCCGTGGCTTGAGATGACAATGACTTTTTCTTGCAGGTGGATAGGTGGGAACCTGGCGAGTTCAGGTGCGGCATGGTGGCAAGCAACCCACTAGAGGGCTTTTGGTAAAAATCTAGATAGTATGTAGGCAAATTCGCTCACACCACAAGGCAACTGACAATCTAAAAGCTCACTTAAGCTCGGAAAATTAGGACCAAATGAATAAAATCTCGAAGCACAAACAGAATTAGTCGGACGGCATCTATCCTGTTGGTACTACAGCTAGAACAGTGGTCCAGTATGGTACAAACTATGGTGTGATACTTTCAAGTGGTCCGTACTTACCCGAGGAAGGTAAAGTACCTTCTGTGTTCGCAAGAAGGGATAGAGTCTTGAGAATAGTTCATAGCCACCTGAAACAATGAACATTTGTGTTCCAAGACGATGCCAACCAACCCTGCAAAATGTTAACAGATTTTCTACTCCCACTGGAATATAGAAACTTTCCGGCTTTTATGGCATCACCTGAAAGTGCGCATGGACCTAAATCACGTGGGTACTTGATTGATCAAGCGAGGTCGTGCATCCATCGTATACAATCACGTTCCACCGACATTCCAAATTTATTTCATAAGGGAGAACAAAACTGTCATTTTCATTCTGAGTTTTAGTTTCAAGTTGATGTCACTAACTTTCTTCAAGCGCCTCGCAAGCACAATATGTGCCTCATCGTAGTCTTCTTTTGTGCGAACATCTTTCTAGATAGTATCTTGAGTCACTGACTTACCAAAGAGCACCATATAATGCGGGTTGCTGATGAATGCATTGTGAGAAAACTGGTTGATTATGTTATATAACTGAGTTGGCTGTATTAACACAAGTTCTGTCATTTTGAATTTCCACGCATTTCAACCTATGACTACGATACTCTGATAACGTGGACCTGGGACAAATGGTAGACTTAAACACGTCAGGCCTTGGGTCGCTGACATCAGTTATGGTCTAGCATAGACCTGCCCATCGTGTTCCTGGAACAATATTTGATTTTCTGCAAACCAATGGATCATCGACCTAACATCACCCACTCATGGTTTGATAAACAGGATCGGAGGTTTTGCCCGAGATTCCGAAATCAGATTTGTTCGGTTCATCCTACGGCTTGCTCAAGCGAAAATAATATTAAGCTCCGTTCTTTACGCTACTGACACTGGATGGTGAGCTTGCCACCGCGAGAGACCCATTAAAAAGCGTCTGCAAAAGATTTGAGCTTGGTCCCAAATGTAGCGTGGACGATGCTTGGGGAGATGCTATTCCACATACCCTGTATCCGACGCCGCTCACTAGAAGCACACCCAAATTATTTTCGCCGGAACTATAGGGTTTTCGAGGTTGCGACTTTTACGGGGAGTTAGTATAATCCATTTACACTTGTAGGTTATATGTTGCTCATAGCATTTTGTTTAAGTGAGCGGAATTTCAAGGTCACGGACCATCCCGATTCGCATTTTGCTACCGGTTTACGAGAGATAAAACACGAAATCGCACTTTACCATATTTTGGCGTTATTTAAGAATAAAATAACATCTACAGAATATCCAATGCAAATTCCACCCAGGAAAATCGGTCATCAACGTTTGTTTGCTTTATACTCCCCAGATTTAACGGACGAGATAATTTTGTTCAGCGAACTTCATCACAACACTTTTCTTATGGAGCTCAGCTTCCATTAAGTATAACATTGTCAAAAACAGCATAATTGTGCAGTGGAGATGAGGGCCATCTCTGTGGATGATTGCTTTTCCCAGCTATGCATAACTAGCCCGTGGATAATACAGCGTCAGGAGGTAACCTTCGGTAAATTACCAACACAATGGTATCATTTCTATTAGGAATATTTCTCACCATAGGTGGAATACGTCATAAAGCGGTCATCATGATAACGATAATCGTTGTCACTCACCTCGACTACTTGTCGTCACTGCAGCATGCTAGCCCCGTGTCAATGTGCGGCGCTGATTATGAGGCCCCACCTATACACGATAACTAATCCAACGGCGAATGACGACCAGTCATACTCATAACTGTATTCAATATCGCCTCCCTTCGCTACGTATCGTAACTGCTAGGCCCGTGTCCATGTGTGACGCTGATTATGAGGCCTCACCTATACACGGCGACCTAATTTAATGGCCAATGACGGTCTTTCATAATCATAACTGTACGCGTTTTCAATCATCTCGAATACTTGTTGTAACTGCTAGGCCTTCTATGTGCGACGCTGCTTATGAGGCCTCACCTATGTACAATAACCTAATCCAATGACCAACGACTGTCTCTCACGCACACCTGTACACGATGTCGCTTATCCCTGTTACCTATAGTAAACACCAGGCCAGAATCTATGTGGGCCATTGAAAATAAGGCCTCAACTATGCGTGGTATCCTAATCTAACGCCCAACGTGGGTCTGTCATACTCATAACTGCAGTCGATATCGCCTACCTTGGCTACTTATGGCAATTGCTAGGCCTGTGTCTATGCGCAACGCCGAATATGAGGCCTCAACTAGGCTCAGCAGCCTAACCCGATGGCCAACCACGGCCCGTCACGCTTATAACCGTACTCGACGTCGCCTACCGTGGCTACTTATAGTAACTGAAGGGCCCGTACACATCCTCGTAACTGACTAATGCCCCAACTATACATAATAGACCAATCCAACGACCAACGGCGGTCCTTCATATCTATACATGTCATCCGTTTGCCAACCCCATGCCTAAAAATACACAACCACCTTTAAAAATCATGTTTCTATTTATTGGTTGTATCGGTACAAACGTAATGTGTGGTCAATCCAGTTCTCAGTTTCAGGAAGCCGCTTTTACTCGACAGGATTTCTGAAAGGAAAATGTATAATCAATTACGACTCGTACACACTCCGTACACATCCTTTAAAACATATAATTAAACAAAGTTGTAGTGGCCAACTCACCAAGTGCTTACTAAATCCCTTGTCCACTCCATTCCAAATGGGTGTCCACGCTGAAGCTGCAGTCTTACTGTTATAAGGGTAAACCCACTACTTGCTCAATTAGTCTCGTGTGTACATCGATTATTCAATAGCGGTATTCAGCAACCGTATGCATTATTGAGCACAGCGAAGTTAAAGCTAAAGGGGTGTATATGTATCAGCCGTAGACCAAGTGGTATAGACTTGAGCCCTGGGATCCAAGGAACACGTGCGTCATCATACGTGCACCCATGGATGCTGGGGGTAACGAAGACGTATTGAGCGGGCGGGTACTTGGTGTCAAGTCTACTCAATACCCGGTTTGGAAACCCAGTTTGCTATTATCCACCCCACCTGGTCAGTGATTTACATCCCCAGAGATCCCCAAACGGACCAGAAAAATACCTGCGATCTTACATTGGCTTCGTCCTACCTCTGCAAATTCCCTTGGCCAACTCAAAACCCCGCTGCTCACAGAATTGCACATCCCAGCCCAATCATCTCAAACATGACGTCCGTTACGGGGCTGTCCAGAAACCGAAGTACGGCAGTGCAATGATGGCACAGCACTGCCATACCCAGTTTGATAGCACACCCGCAACTAATCCCTTCCTACTCTCGACTGTACCCTTTCGCCCACTCGGTCCATTACCTGCAACTACGAACAAACTCATGCTTAATTCTGAATGTAATCTTATGATCATGCCTGCCCGATCATGCTACCCACCAGTTGTGAACGAACATTATTACTACCTTACACTTTGTGAGTGCAGGGTGCATACCAAAGGACGGGATGACTTTGGTCAGTTCACTCAAAAACAACTGCACCTTTTCCTCCTCTTTGAAGATGAGAACGACGTCTGCATGCTCCATATCGACAAGGCTTTCCTCAGCTATTTGAAAACCGGGGTCCAGAAGACGTTAGTTAGTCAGGAATTGTGACCACTTTTGGCCGCTTGTTATTTCGGGCCGCAGTCTAACTCACATCATGGTACCTTCTAGAAGTCTTTCTGAGACGTTTCCTATTTTGTGTGCCGGATATAGACACGGCAGTCTCATTGCATTGTCTGAATTACAGCAATGAAACACCGTGCGCCCTCAATGGACCCAAGAATACTCTTAATGCATGCCGGTCTCAATTTGTGACAATCCCTTGGCGAATCGTAACTACAATAACAACCCTAAACGACTCACCCAAGATGTTCATGTACGGGGCTGTCCACGGACCCAAGTACGGCGTTGCGATGACGGTACCGCGACTACCATACCCAGTCTGATGGACTGCCCGTAGTTCAGCATATCCACAATATTTACCGGATGGTGTTAAAGGCACCAACAAGACCGCCTCAATCCGTTAGTTTGCGCCAGGACTTGAAAGCACTGGCCAACTTATTGTGCTGTCTGCTTGTTCTGCCCATAAACACACTAATTCTACCAATATCACTATCGATGGTTCGGTATAGCCTTGCGCCTGATATAGCATGTACTGACCATCATAAAAACAAAAAACTTACTAGCTGTGACGAATTCCTTGACTTGGTTTTGCAGGACACCTGCCACAATGATAGGAGACTTTTTCATACACAGGTCGTTAAAAGCTGCTCAATTTTGAGTTTGCGGCGACACAGAGGGCGAAATTATTGTCCTTGTCGTTTCGAGATTATTTCCAAACGCAATGCAATAAAACACGTGAAGAAACCGGCTCTTCCGCAAATTTCCCACCGTCTTCCCACCGTACATCACGCGAAGCCGTTGGCAGCCATTAAAATATATATTCCGCACTAATGGTGAATCTGGAATACGTTTAAACAACTTTCAACAAAACTGCGCCCGCATGGAAAGATCATAAGGGACCGAATAATTGCCGTCAAATGCTGAAACCTTGTGTTGAAGTTTTCCTCCTCCGAACTATGGTTCCAGAGAAATTTTGGGTGTGCATCTAAGGCTCGGTGTATCCGACAGGAGAAAAATGCTGTGTAGTAAAAACGCGTATTCCAACCTTGGAGATATTCTTGCGGTGAATACGCTGAGTAATCATTAGGTCAGCGATAAACATTTTACAGAGGAGTAAGTGGCAGTCCCTTAGGAGCGGAGTGCAAGAATTCAGTGATCTCCACATGGTCCATTTGAGGTAGGCCGGTTGGGAAGGAAAGTGGGCTGATCCAACCATCAGTTTGGATGTTCGACCTGAAAGGAAATAACCAATCCAGCTATATCTTTCTTCTTGAATCCCATAAGGCTTGATCACATGGAATATTGGACAGTGTGGAACTTCATCGAATGCACTATATAAATCGAAAGATAACGACCCGTACAAGTCACCATACTGGTCAACAAGACGAGCATTGTCGTCACGCGAGAGTTGACTGGGAGGGATCCGTGTTGTGCGTGATGTATCAGGTTGTTGATTGTAAGGTGGTTTGGGGTTGCCCACTCAGAAGGTCTAACTTCATCCCGAATGGTATGATAGCTAGCGTACAGGGTAAAAGTAGAACGTTCATCTGTGTCAAAAGATTTGCGAAATTTTTTTTTCATAAACATAATTATGGTCTACGCTTTTCTGTTTTTCATAGATTTCTAGTTCCAAAGGGCCAGGGCCAGACTCGCACAGCTTTCTGTGAAATTGCCCCAGTGCAAATTTCCTTCTACCGTTAGGGGGAAGAGTGATTACGTTGGCACTCATCACTCGGCATCGGCTAAATATCCCCAGATGTGAACTGTTGTAATAAGTGTTTAGCCCAACATTAGGCATCTCAAGCATATCGGATAGCAAGCTGCTCAACACACCTACCAATATAACCAATACCTACCAATACCAATACTACCTTAATGTGTTAAAACCCCCCAATAACCTACCTTTGTGCACAGGGGATGCGCATTCCAAAAGTCGACCCAGAGGGTAGGCATGTAAAAAACCGGTCACTGCGAAAGCTTCGAACTTCGGCAATGCCTGGTTTGGAGGACCTGGTTGGCTGTTACCCACTCCGCCTGGCCGGTGATCCTCAACCATAGAATCCCCAAACGGGCCAATAAACCCTGCGATTCCATGTGGGCTTCGCTCCACCTTGTTTCCTCGGCCAGCCTGAAAGGAATCCCGCTGCCCAAAGAACTGCACATCCCAGCCCACTCACCTCAAAATGTGACGTCCGTTACGGGGCTGTCCAAAAACTGAAGCATGTCAGGCCAATGATGGCACGGCACTGCCATACCCAAATCGATAGCGCACCCGCAACTATTCCATTCCTTCTCTCGACCGTGCCCTCGCCCACTCGTTCCATTAACTGCAAATACGACGAACTCCCCAATCGACTCCAGCTGACTCCATGACACATTTATTCCAACCTGCTGAACTGTTGGTTGAAATTTAACCATCTCTGTGTTACTGTGCTTCCCACCAAATCCAATAACTTTCTATACAGTTCGCGTTCCGGCTCGTGTGTTGCCACCATCTCTCTCTTCCAAAGGAACTATTATGCCCGCCTCCACAACAGCGACACCAGTGAGTCACTACAGTTTAACTGTATACCATGTTTCTGAGATCCCTGCTACCATTTACCCGCTCTGCTAGTCCCTCCATTTCATCATCCCCACTTACGCTTTTGTGACCCTGGCCACGAGCCCAATAGTCCAAGGCCGCGAGGCCTCAGCGGTTGTTTTTGGCTTCAGTTCAATTTGATCGGCTGGATGATGCCAACTTTGCTGCTTCACCAGATCTGATGTTCTGGTTTCTGATTTTCCACAGCTTACATTTCTCTTGTCATATTTCAGGCAAGAAGCCTCTTGTTTTGCCCTCCCTCGCTTTGTTTTTGCCCGCCACCTTCAAATCCTAACGATCTGACCTTGCTTGATGTTCTCTTCGACAAAAGAGCTTCCCTGCTCGTGCCGGTTTAGTGACGACCACGTTTACATTGGATACAGCTCACCGCCTATGGCGCTGTCCTCTTTTCCCACCCAAAACCCCCTGTACTCACAGTCCCACCAGTCATACCTTTATTCTGACTGTAACCTTATGATCATGCCTGACGGCATGCCCCCACAAGTTGGGAATAAACATTATTATTATTATTATTATTATTATTATTATTATTATTATTATTATTATTATTATTATTATTATTATTATTATTATTATTATTATTATTATTATTATTATTATTATTATTATTATTATTATTATTATTATTATTATTATTATTATTATTATTATTATTATTATTATTATTATTATTATTATTATTATTATTATTATTATTATTATTATTATTATTATTATTATTATTATTATTATTATTATTATTATTATTATTATTATTATTATTATTATTATTATTATTATTATTATTATTATTATTATTATTATTATTATTATTATTATTATTATTATTATTATTATTATTATTATTATTATTATTATTATTATTATTATTATTATTATTATTATTATTATTATTATTATTATTATTATTATTATTATTATTATTATTATTATTATTATTATTATTATTATTATTATTATTATTATTATTATTATTATTATTATTATTATTATTATTATTATTATTATTATTATTATTATTATTATTATTATTATTATTATTATTATTATTATTATTATTATTATTATTATTATTATTATTATTATTATTATTATTATTATTATTATTATTATTATTATTATTATTATTATTATTATTATTATTATTATTATTATTATTATTATTATTATTATTATTATTATTATTATTATTATTATTATTATTATTATTATTATTATTATTATTATTATTATTATTATTATTATTATTATTATTATTATTATTATTATTATTATTATTATTATTATTATTATTATTATTATTATTATTATTATTATTATTATTATTATTGAGTGTACGAGGGGTTGACACAAGTAAGGTCTGATCGATGTAGAGTCACGGGTAATTTTGATTCGGCTAGAGGACCGTGTGAGCGTGAGCCGAGGGCCAGCCATACTCAATGAATGACTGCCATAGGGAGCTTTTTCAGCAGCTACTACCGCATTTTGACGCTTTAGAAGCGGGAAAAATAAGGAAGAAATAAGATGAGAGCAGTAGCGTCTGGTGAGTGCCAAGAGGCATCCATCAAAACGTTGTCCAACGCGAAAAACAATCTAAAGGGGACGACGGCAATTTAAATGGACCTATGAATGAGTGTATTTTTGCTGGCTGACCTAGCAACCAAGGACAGACTGAGATTTTCGGTGTAATGTGGGGACATAATAAATGAGTATTAGTGGGCTCCCCGTCTGTACGTAAGCAATACACAGGTCTCGATTCAAGAGACTATCATTGGTGATAATAGATCTGTCTTGTGTTTCCACTGAGCGTCAGTGGGTCAGAAGGCCAAGGCCAAAGCAAGTGTAGTTGCGTAGTTTTGGTAAGGTAGGGTCTGACCCGTTGAAGTATCGAGCAAGGAGGCTGGCCGTTGGACTAGTTGGCGCGGGCGATGACGGGGTGATTTAGACAGGGAGCTAAAGAAGTTTTTAGCTCGGATAAATAATCCACTCAGAGGGCCTCCGTTGTGCAGTGTGCGGTGGGTACTAGGAACAAGGACAGCAGGCCGATAATGACCAGCTGACCGAGAGCCTATGAGATAATGGGTAGGAACTGCAGTGTAACTGGAAGCTACTACATGAATTGAACAGAAGGATGAGAGTATGTTTCGCCAGTCACCGAGTCACCGCTGTCAGTTCCTGGCAGCGCATGGTGCATGCAAAAAGCAGCCACTAGACGCGACTGTTTGTATTCAGAAATAATAAGATCTTTACTTTTTATATGTATGCAGCACAAGCGGGAAGAACGTGTATACTACGTCTGGCTGATGAAGTGAACTTGGGGTAGTGCAATCCCAACTAAGACGAAGGTGCGGACACCATACACGTTGATGTTAGTCATGAGCCTCGCAGAGTATCCTCAGACTACCACAGGCAGGCAAAAAAATTAAACCAAAGGACAGTAGTCCTTCGCTTGTATTTCGTCGTTTTGCCAGTTAAATGAAGACCGAAACAAGTCCAAATCAGCTACAGAATAACAGCAACGGTGCTCTTTTATTGATTTCCTTAAGTAAAGGCCAGGCACATAAACACCGTTGACAGGCGATACACCAATGCTACTAGAAGGATGGCAAATACACGAACGCACGATTGTGCAACGTAACAGAGCGGCCATCCCTGCAGGGTGTACCCGTTCATCACACGAGGTCTTCCTCACTCGTGCATGCTACCAGAGCTACAGGGTGATAAGCCACCAGGCAGTCATAATTTTTGTTTGTGCAATAATAAACAAATCCAGCTACCGGACATGTTATCCTGCTGGGAGGAAGCCGGGCAGTGAAACGGCTCAATAAGTTCGAATGAGTAAACGGCAAACGGCCACTAGAAGAGGTAATGATAGTATTAGTGTTTATTCCCAACTTGTGGGTGGCACGCCGTCAGGCATGACCACAAGGCCATGGTAAGAATAAAGGCATGACTGGCTGGGGCTGTGGGTACAAGGGGTTTTGGGGAAAGGGACAGCGTCATAGGCGGTGGGCTTTATCGGACACAGACGTGAACACCACCAAACCTGCACGAGCAGGGAAGCACAGATACTATGCTCCTCTTTGGGGAGAACGTCGAGCAAGATCGGCTCGTTAGGATTTGAAGGTGGCGGGCAAAAACAAAACAAGGTAGGGCAAAACAAGAGGCTTCCTGTCTGACATATGACAAGAGAAGTGTAAACTGCGGAACATGAGGAACCAGAACATCCGATCTGGTGAAGCAGCAGAGTTTGCGTCATTCAGCCGGTCAAACTGAACTAAAGCGTAAAACAACCGCTGAAGCCTCGTGGCCTTGGACTGCTGGGCTCATGTCCAGGGTCACAAAAAGCGCAAGTAGGGATGATGAAGTGAGGGATTAGCAAAGCTGATAAATGGTAACTGGAATCCCAGGAACATGGTGTACAGTGAATTTGTAGAGACTCATTGGTGTCGCTGTTTTGGAGTCGGAAGGGTCAGATGGTGTAACACATGAGCCAGAACGCGAACTGTATAGAAACTTATTGATTTTTGTGGGGAGTACATATGTGAGCCCACCAAAAGGGCTAGATTCGAACGACAGGTTCAGCAGTTTGGAATGAGCATAACATGGACCAGTTGCGGTCAGGTGAGGAGCTTATTTGTATTTGCAGTTAACGGATCGGGTGGACGAGAGGGTGCGTTCGAGAATTGGAAGGGAACAGTTGCGGGTGGGCTATCAAACTGGGTACGGCAGTGCCGTGCCACCATTGGCTTGACATGCTTCGGTTTTCAGACAACCCCGTAACGGACGTCACATTTAAGGTCGTTGGGCTAGCATGTGCAATTCTCTGAGTGTGTACAACAGCCAACGAGTTCGTCGATACCTGATATTGCCGGAGTTCAAAGCTTGGGAAGGCGGTAGAATGGGACGAGATTAACAAAGCATGGTGAGTTTGAGGAGAGATCAGGTGGGGTAATGTGCATCAATATATATATATATATATATATACAATGTGTGTGTACGTGAAAGTCTTGACGTTTACCGCCGTTAGGGTGACCATATGAGATATGTCAGGGATGGATTTGTACTTAGTGGACTAAGGACCAAGCAAGGGTTGGATTAGCTAACATACGATATTAAAGTGCGAGAGATCCAGTGCAAACCGGATGAGCTCGCAGAGCGGTATTGGGTTAGGGAAATTAAACGTATAAGGAGTGACGGGGATGAACTTCTGAGTTGACGGACTAAGCAAGCTGGCATTTATTACGTGAGTTGGGCAGTATTATAACCCAAGAGGTAAAGTAAGTGTACGAGAAATAGTCACCAGTCCCCAGAGCACTGCTATCAGCTTCAAGTTAACAAGTGGTGCATGGCGAATAAACGGTCTTTGGGCCGTAGTCTTGCATGTTGATAGTGGGGGTACGGAACCTCTGTAGACGTATATTTCTTATTGTATATGTTCACTCCGGGGAGTGGTAGGTAGGTGCGTTTGCTTTGTTTGGCTGACTAAGTGCGCTTTGGTGCGGTACAACCCCAATTACTACGAATGCAGCTACAGCTCCGTAAGTCGATGTAAGCCATGGGCATCACAGCGTCTTCAGGCTATCCCATCTGTCTCTTTACAAATTTTTATTAAGCAGACGAAAGCATGGTCTGTTCTTTTTTCATCGTCTATACTTTGTAGCTTTGTCAGTTAAATGACAACCGGGATGAGTCCAGCCCAGCAGCAACAAACAGAAAAGAGCAATGATCTTTTATTGATTTCTTGAATTAAAAACTCATGCTCAGAACCACCGGCGATGGGCGAGGCACCCGTGCCACTCGAGGGGCGGCGGGTACTAGAAAGCACCGTAGTGGAACCCAACACACACGAGGTTTTCATCCCTTGTGCCTGCTGCCAGATCTGCAAGGCGGCATGCCATCAAGCAATCATAACTACGGCTTGTGCATTATGAAAGTACCCCAACTACCAGATATTTTATCCGGTGGCGGAAAGCCAGACCAGTAAAACAGCTGTCATTTCGGACAAGAAAATGGCAAACGGCTGCTAGAAAAAGCATGTCGAGGGGGAGGCAAATGAGGCGTCAACTACCATTGGGACAATGGGAAAAGGACGGAGCTGGCCAGAGCGTGTGAGCATGGTTAAACGATGATGGAGTGTGAGCTATCGAGCCAAACAGAGGCGTACCGCAATGTTTTGTGCTTGTGCTGAATGGGTTGCGTGGTGTATACTACATCCTCAGGTATTGGAAACTGAGTGTTGCTTGGTTTGTGTGCTAGGGTTAGGCAAGGCAAGGCACCACTCATTAACCGGGACGGATAGAGTATTCCGGGGCAGGACTTAGCTGGGATGAGCCTGGTATAAGTTGATTCAAGCAAGTCAAAAAGGTAGCAAGGTACGGTAAGGGGCGACTTATTCTTTAAATCATTGTTTCAATTTTTTTGTCTACCAAATATACCTTCGTCAAACTCAGATGTGGTTTGGATCCCGTTCATAAAGGAGATCAGGGGATATTTGTATATCAGGTAGGGCGGCTACTGATCCACACTTAGGTGAGTCATCTCCAGGCTGTGGAAATATATGTCGGTCTGTGATATTTCGAAACCGATCGGGGAGACCGTTCAAAATGTGAGTGTAGTAAACCAGGAAGAATTAGTGGCGTAGGTTTGTACTCGCTAAAGGGCACACCAAGAAGTTGCTGTATTTACGGATTTATGGCGTGTATATGAATTTACGCTTGGCCTAACCTAAAAGCATTTCGCTAGACCAGGTGGTGTAAAAGCGTTAAGGTTATCTTTGATCATCTGAGCCATAGCGGCTCAAGGCTTAATATTATACAGTGATTTGTCACCAATTTGTGTTACGTGTGACCTATAAGATAGATGGGAGGTGAACCACTGAAATAAAGATCCAGTGATGCCAACAGAATTGAGTTTCTTCAACAGGGATGCATGAAGGACTTGGTCAAAGGCTTTCTGGACATCCAGTAACAATAGAGTGCTCTCATCGTATGCTGCTGTAAAGGTCTCAAAGAAATGAAGCTGTCAGCCATTGACGAATCTCTGCGACAGGAATCCATGCTGTCGGTCATCTGTGGCATTTATAGCTAGGAGGAACCTGATTACCGGACCTCTGACCAGACGTTCATGAGTTCGCACGAAAAGAAGGGTATTATGGATTCCTCTGTAGTTGGAAGTGGTTTGCCTCACTCCGGATTTGAAAAGAGAGTAAATACCAGATTGATTCCACTAGGATGGGACGATTTCAGAGTTGACTGAGTGCTTGAAATGGTTTAAGACAGGGGTTTTGACATTATGACCACCATGTCTCAGGGCACGTGATGGTATGCCGTTGCCCGGCGGCACGGCGGAGTCCTTGTGGGGTTGAAGAAGGGCTGATACATCAACTAGGGAGACGGTCACGTTGCTAAGAGACGGGCGGTTACTCTGTTGTGGATATGTGAAATGTGCGGTGGGGATTGTGAGATGGAGTTTGGAGAAGGGGTAAGTAGCAGCTGGCAAAGTAAGCGTTCAGGTTGTCGGCTATGCTGACTGGATCGGTGATAAAACTACCTTCGGTGGAAGCAGATATGTAACTGAGTAACTGTTTGGGGTACAGCGCCCATGGAATAGGCGGCTGAGTAATTTATAGCTAGAAGGTTTCTTGAGATTGCAGCTCTCTTCACGGCATTTGAGGGATACGCGTAAGGACTCTCGGTCAGTTGAGAGCTTGTTGAGGAGGAGTACCAATGTCGAATCCCTAGATTTCCGATATTCTCTCTCAGCTCAGTGTATTTTATTATCCAAGGCATTTAGTAACTTATCACACCGAGAGATTCCAGGGTAAAAACCTTCAACTGGGAGAAGCAAGGTAGATAGAGTTAAATAGGTTTCGGTAGATGTCACAAATGTGTTGTGTTTTTTGAGAGAAAGAAGTCATTCCAGTCCCGGGAGGCAAGCAAAGACGAAAAGCTAGTAAAATATCTGGAGACGAGAAATGGAAGAGAGAAAGACTCGGAGGAACAGTTCCGCACTACCTGACTGCGTTGCACGAACCGACGCAATGATCGCTACCTGGGAAGCGTGGACCGACTGCCGCCGTAGACAGATGTCCCTCATGTGAGAATATTAGGTCTAAGGTACGTAGGCTACGAGTGGGGCTGCGTGCAATCTGGGACCAACCCTCTACACTGGGGCAAGCAGCAAGACGTAAGGAGTAGGGCCAAAGTGGTGGACCAGGAAATATCCGGTAGGCTAAAGTCACCCAGCACAACTTTAGACGAATGAGGAAGAGCATGTGCAGTGGAGCTAACATGCCACACGTCAGCTATAGAAGCAGGAGAGGGGCGGCGGTAGGCAGATGCAACCTACCAGAGTAGGTCATATGGTATGTTCTGTGGAGATCCAGATGGCCTCTGGAATCTCTTCTAGGCTGAAATCATCAATGGAGAGCACGAATTTCCGGTTAGGAATAGATGGCTCAGCTTCTGACATCAGTCCGAGTCTGTCAAGTTGAGCGATAGATAAAAAGCCAAATTTAGTTACAGGTGTCCACGAGTACATTCTGGGCTCCAACAAGTATTAAAGCCTAATGCAGCTGCAGAACCGCCTGCAAATTCCACCCATCGTAAATGTTTCCCGTTTGACCCCAGGTCGTGCCCTGTTATTGCAATTATATACCTATTTTCCAATTCGAGGCAATTTATAACGTTGAAGATTCGTTCACCTGAACAAGTCATTCATACCCAGAATTTGCAAAGAGCCCCACTAGACAAGGCATTCTAAAATTTAAAGTGATAACCCTGAAATCACCGTTGTTTTCGATACATCTATGTCATTCGGCGGACACCGATTAGGGGCTCAACGTGGTGCCTTCGGAAAGACGGTGGGAGATTTTGTGGACAAATTATATTTTTCACGTGGTTTAGCCGTATTGTATGTACCCACACAAACTTGAATTCGGCAGCCATTTGCGATTTATGGAGAACAAGTTTCCTGTTGCTTCTGTACTCATGTTGAATGGCAGTCGCACTAAGTTTGGCGGAGTTTTCTATGATAGTCAGCGCACCCTGTACATGGTGCACGGGAGGTTTATATCTGCAACGGTATACCGAGTCCTTGATGGCATTGTGGGAAAAGGTATTTGGTTTGTGTGCAGCGCGGGCAGACAATACAATGGGACGTACAGTATTTTTGGAGTTTTGGCATAAATTATGCGACTGGGACCGTTTTGTAGGCACATGTAACAAGTTGGTTTTGGAACTATTAGAGGTACAGTGGACTACGGACAGGCAAGTAAGCTGGGTATGCCAGGCGTGGTGCCCTTTTCGCGACGCCGCGCTTGAGAGCATTGAGAGCCTTGTTCATCAACACCTTGAGTAAAGCAGTTTGGATTATCAAAACAGTCGAGACTGATATTCAAATCATGAGAAGTTGTAACCAGTGTGGAGGAGGAAGACCCTTTTTGCCCATCAATTGAGCAGTGTAGTTTTATTGCTACCATTCAAATGAGGCAGTTGGACAATCATGTCTGGAGTAAGGAATCCAAAGTGTGAAAAAATACACAAGAGGATACTAGGGCATAAGTTTGACGGTGGTCCGAATGGCAGGCGTCTAAAACGGTTACAGTTTTTACTGTATTGAGGAGGTGCTACCGGATTTTAAAAAAGATAATCAACAGTTGGTCGGATAGAGTAGAGAATGATGACATGCGTTCAGTTCAAACGGGTGTGGCTACGTGCGAATATGAGGGACGTGCGTTGGCTAAGTGGTGCGTACCTAATTTCATAGCTATTTGTCAAGTCGTACATGAGGCTGGATAGAAAGACCAGAGGTGTGGGTAGACTGTTAGCAAACGTGGTTGAACCCTACGTTACTTTGTAGTTAGGGTGTGTTAAAGATAATCGTTGGTTGGTAGGCGTATTGTAAAGTGGGGTTATCCTGTATTGAAGTGGGTTAAGGCGAGTAAGACGGTTTCGGAATGGTTCAGTAATGCTTACTCAGGACGTTTGTGAGGGGGCTTCCTAACAGAACAAGTTCTCCTTAATGATGCGTTCGTGAGGGGGCTTCCTAACAGAACAAGTTCTCTTTAATGATGCGTTCAACAGTACTTGGACCACTGAACCTTGACATCGGTAAACTGGCATGTATAAGGATAATTAATCAGCGACAGTGTGACTAGCGGTATGAGGGCTCACATGGATACGATGATAAAGAGGCCTCGTTAGGTGCTGGAATAGGCCATCATGCATTACTGAGGCCTCATAACCAGCGGTGCGCAAAAGTTTTGGGCCCATTGTTCGCCATTAGCAGCCACAAAAAGCAACAACGTGTGCAGTAACGAGTACGAAGGGACGTCGTTGGTCGTCGGATTAAATTATCATGCACAGATAAGGCCTTCTAACCAGCTTCGCGCGTAGGCAATAAGAAGCCAGGCTGTGCGACAAGGCATACTGTTGTTGTGAGGGAGGAGTACATTTACTTGTTGGGTTAAACAATCCTGTATAGTTTAGTCCTCAATCAGCATCGCTCATTGACGCTGACCCAGCAGTTACGATATGTAGTCCTAGTAGGCGACAACTCATACGTTTGCGGTGATAAAGTGTGGCCGTTGACAATTGCGTCGGTCTGTCATTATCGAGCCTCATTATCGGCGCTTTAGGGATGGGCCTTGCATTCACGATGAGTGACCAGATGAAGTGACAGTGCGGGTGGTTGTTGGAGTGAAGGGATATCCTTAGCCATTGGGCTTGGTTGTTATGCATGTTCGAGGCCTCATTACTGGCGTCGCACAAGGGATACGGCCATAATATCTACCATGGGCAGCCAAAGTAAATGATAACACATACTTATCATAATGAACAGTGACTGGCCCTAGTTTCCAACGATACTGTTACGCTTTGTGAAGCATACCGGTCAAGCAGCGTCATTGTTTACATTGGAAACATATTGTATTTTTGGGAAATTATATACAGATATATGAAAGCGATTTATTGTCTGCTGACTTGTTGTGCATATCTAAGAAAGGGAATCACTCACGCAGGGGATTACTTGCATCACCACTGCACAGTGCATCAAACTGTTTTTCTCTAGCCCTATCATCACAATCTCATGAAGAATTTTCCGGTGATCTTTCTCACACAGACAGAACTCGAACAATAAAAACTCATGACTGCATAGTTCTACACCGCCGCTGGATGGCACTCCAGGTGTCACGGATTTTGCTCGAAAACGATCTCATCGCGTGCATGCAGAAAGCGGGTAAGTTGCATGAGATCACATAATGAAAAATGCATATCTTGCACAAACACGCGGGGTAACTGAAACGATCATTTAAAAACACTGTTTCAGTTCACACATATCAACATACGTTTACATTTTTTATTAAAATTCAGCTGAATTTCTGCTGAAATCGTCATACGTCAAAGACTGAAAAGTTGAACGGTCGTGGTAGTTGTGATACTCACTGTCTTTCAGTATTATACTGAAAGCAGGGCGAGCTGCCCAGAAACTCTCTGCCGAAGTTTGCTAGAGATTTTGTAGGACAATACAAGAACTTTAAAGCCTCACTCAGTAGCAATAATAAAATCTGGTCCAAAATGATACTTACGAAACAAATTTATTGCAAATGCTTCGCTTTGAGCTTGAGAATACCCAGGCTCAACTTCTGAGAGTTGAAGGAAATTGCAGATTATTGGTCTCCCGCACTGTTCAGGGATTGCTCCTATTCCAGTGGGAAAAGCATCAATAATGATGGCTGAATGATGGTTGGCTGAAAATGGTTTCAAAACAGCTGCAGTTCAAAGGTGGCCAAGCAGTGCACGTTACGTCTTTTCATGGTTGCAGGACCAAGGAAAATAATTTGCAGATATGGCATCAACTAAGCAACTTGCATGTTTAGCACCTTTAAATTAATTTTTGGAAAAATATTTGAACCTGAAAAACAATATGGTACAACCTCGGGCCCTTCGGCACTGAATTTTGGGTCGTAGTAACCGCCTACTCAACGTTAGTTTCCACAAATACTGCGTTTAGTCACTGAATCCTGCTGTTGAACCGCCGGTCTACAAACAGCTCTCTCATTATCACCGATGGAACTAGTTGAGAAATTAATAAGCTTGCCATTATTAAAAGTGAGACTCACGCCTCAGCGTGGACACCGATCATGAATTCTGTACAGCGTGATTTATCAGGCACCCGGCGAGGTCACCCAAATGACTTTGTTTAACTATGTGTTTTCAATGATATTGCGGAAAATTTGAAGGAGTGGTAGCTGACTGTGCCTTTTTTCCTTTTAGAAATCTTGTCGAGTGCAACCGGTTTCCTGAAAACAAGAACTGGATTGACTAGACATTATTTTTGTACCGACGCAACCAAAAATGGAAACATACTTCGCCAGGAGTGTTTGTGTATTTTACAGGCGCGAGCTTGGCAGACAGACAATGGATACAAGTAACCGTCGTTTGCCTTTTTGGTTAGGTTATAATGTATGGTAAGGGGCCCATAATCAACTGCATGCATAGGTGCGGGCCCGGCAGGTAGTATAAGTACCCGACGTAAGCGAAAGCGTGAAAATGTGTGAGTGTGGAAGATCGCGGTTCGCCGTTGGATTAGCCTATCTTGCGTAGTTTTGGTCCTATAATCAGTCGCGTGCATAGGTACGGGCCAGGCAGCCACTATAAGTGACCAAGGAGTGACAACGCGCGCAGTTATGAATATGATGCGCCGTCTTTGACGGTTAAATGGGACTATGACGTATAGTCAATGTCTCTTATTCATCGGCCTGTTACTCGTCTGCTGTTTACACTGAGTGGCAAAGATAAGCAACAACGCCTATAATTATGAGTACGAAGGAACGTCTTTTGCCATTTGATTGGACTACTGTGCATAGTTCGCGCCTCCAATCAGTGTTGCGCATGCCAAGAGCCTTGCAGTCACAAGAGGTAGCCAAGTTAGGCGACGGCGCGTATAGTTATCAAGATGACCGGCAATGCTTAGGCTTATGTTACGCCGTTGAAGCTAGGCTTTAAGACTCATTCCAGTTAATGAGCTTGATTATTCCCATTGGAAAGGTACCGTAGTGTTGTTTATTTACATGCAGATATCTCATAATGCTACATCAACTTCTGACTATTCGCACATATCTGGAAATGGAAATGATCAACAGAGATGACACCCGCATGACTACTGCACGACGCATAAGACGTCTTGGACTGTCATACTAAATGGAAGGTGAGCTTACCAAAATCTGTTTTCTGCAGAAGTTAGCTGAACAAACTCACCTCACTTGTTGTCTGCGGAATATAGGATATATATATAAAGCACCTGGTTACCTGAGTGAAATTCGCATCGGATGCCTTGTAGAAGTTATCACACTTTTTGAAGATCACTGCGGAGCGCCAAAATATGCTACAGTTTGGTTTCATGATTGGTCTTGTACAATAGTAATAAAATGCAAATCGCAGTTAACGCGCGTCCGCGCTCGGGTGCAGAACGTGTACAGAATCTGTACAGAACTTTCTGTACCAGTAAGATGCTTTTAAATTGAAGGAAGTCAGTGCATTTAAGAGTAGCCAGTGTTTTTATATTTGTTTCGTCGCTGCATTCGTCGCTGCGTTTTCGGGTCCCTACGAAATATATCTGTTGACAGATAGTTTCAGTGTGTCAAACCCTGATTGGCTGGAAGCTCTGTCTTCTGCTTATCTCGCTTGCAGCTGGAAGAGTGGATCTGTCGCACAGTGGTATTCACGGCTTCACAGATTGCTACGCACGATCGAGGCTTTCGCTTTATGCCTGATGAGTTAACATGAAAAAATTGTAAACTATAGTTCTTCACTTCGAGCTAACGTCGGTGCTCAAAACAATTTGCTCGTGTTGCTTGTAGAGACTAGTCGAGAACAACCGTATACAGGAGAGAAGGTCAGACGGTTTCAGCAGTCGGCAGCTTTGGTTGCTTCACAGATGAATGCGTTTACCATGTGCTGGGTCACAACACTGCGGGTACTATTCATAATTAATTGAGCAAAAAACCCCAGGTATGTCCCAGTTGACTGTCCCAGGAAATAGCCCGAACTTTGCATTACTGCGCTGTTCATCGCCGGTGGTTTCGCCAACCCCTGTTACTTGCCTTTGGCTCCAGAAGGTCAGTCGCCACTCCGCGGCCCCTGGAGAGCCAGTCCTTTATTCAAAATACCACAGCTATTCGGCGCAAGGTAGAAACCTACTACAAGCCATTGAAAGGATCGTTCCGTATATTCTGCCTCCACTTATGTTGCGCGTTCATAGTCTCTATTTGAAACCATCCACGGCAACGTACGAATGTCCTAACAACCGCTCATATGATGACGCGAATACGATTTAGCCGTTGTGTTAGGGAACTGACATTTTTCGTGGTTTCTCAAGGATCCGCTAACTGGTGTGAGACCTCCCTGTCGATGCTGGATGCAACAGAAGACCGTTGGGACGTACATCCGCCTTGAAATGATAGCAGTTTTTCTGCGGCATCTCCAGGGGATTGACAATATGGTAAAAAATATCAACATTTTAACAAAAGTTGATGGTACTCGGGCCTACAACAACTGGCGTACCCAGCTGTGCCCCATTCCCGCATAGCCTCCCCATTCTTCAGTCATCCTTTTATTTTTATACTGCGGCGTGAAAAAGCCAAGTGATATTCAGCAATTTATGTCCGGTACATTCACTGAACCGAGGGACGTCTTGGTGGACCAGGTCTCCAGAGTTCACAGCAGTTCCACCGTCCATCTTTCATTTATTGTTTGCACACTCCTAATAGGGCATTTCCGAAGCAAGAAAGGGGACACATAAGATAATACGGCTGTGATTATTGTACGAAGAAGGGTGTGCATATTGGCACACGAATAACTTTTCCCTGGTTAACAGCCCACTTACGTAACTACTCGGATTTCCGGACTCGAAAGCAAGGTCAGCACAATACATTTTCCGGGCCAATAGAGATACTACTTCCCATGGTTTACATGCACAGTGTATCTTTGTTTGGTGGGAAGGTTGCTCGGCTCACTCAGCACTATGATAGTCGGACACAAGGCTAGGTTCTCTTGGAGTCCTGAAACCCACGAAATGATTCCACTGAGGATCAACATGTGGTACTTGGTGTAGCTGTTTCCTAAAATGCCAAGATGTTGTAGACTTGCCGCGGTGGAAGGCTTCTGAGTTACAACGGTTCCTATTGTACATAGGCCACGTTGTGTTACGAAAAATTTTAGATCCTGGTGATTACAACCGCTTCATGTTTTTCGGTACTAAGCTTTGTAGGCTGTTCCCCTTTTACACAGTATTATGCTGATTTTTTAACTAATGTTCGTAAAATTGGGGTTTCAAAATTTACCGCTATTTCTGGGCCGCAACATCCAGCGTACAACATACACCGGTTTTAGCATTTGTTCCATGTATACGAACTTGGATGCTTTTGTACATGTGAGCAGTTCGGAACCAAACCATGAAGCATTCCTACACTTGTTGTTCAAGGAGAAATTGGACAGGTATGAAGACGTCCTCTGAGATAGTCCCCGGTATTCACACTTGGCAGGTGTTGGTCTAAGTTACAATAATTGAATTCACAAAGTTAAACAGGTTGCTCGTGCACGATTCCAGCGATGTACGCGTTTATATACCGAACATACTTACACGCGAGTTGTCTCCGAAATTCACTGTCCTTCTTAACTGAATAGGAATAAATGCAAAATCAGCCTTCACGTCAGCCATGCTGGCCCAAGACCTTATTTGTAAACAGATATTGATTAGTTTCTCCCCGGTTATTTTGAACAAATGATTGCATGAACTCCGATCACTATATTTTTCCGTTACAAATGGGACAAACGAAAAGCTTTTTGATACAAATATGTGGCAAATAAATGCGGTCGTTCTCCCCTGTCGGGAAAATGAACGAAAGGAAATTCGAAAACGCCTGCAGAGCGCCACTAAGAATGGTCAATGAAATGAATTCCTGTAAATTTTTCTATCTCATTCATTTGCATATCCGTACTTAGGATCACTTATTTCTATACAGGCAGGTGAAGAAAAGCGTGAGGGTGTTTGGGTCGTCGCCGCAAGGGGACAGTTTTCAGAAGGTTTGCGGGTTGTACCAGAGGGGGTAGTAAATACCTACAATGGGCTAAAATCACGCGCCGGAAGATTTTCGCAAAGTTCGGATACTGGGTTCGGATTTTTCGCACCAGGGTGCGGACTGGGGCCAGAAATTTCTTCTAGTCGCGTAATGGGTCTGCATCAGCGTGCAGAAATCTGCGGACATGGTGCGGACATTTCCGCACCCGGAAGCAGATCTGCTTTGGAAATTTCTGCACTGGCGCTATCTGGGCAGCGGTGATCGGTGGCCTTGAAACTTTGCTCACTCTAACAAAACACAATGAGCAGAACACCGCCGAACGTGCAAACGTATTTGATTAACTCCCCGTAAAATTCGCGAATTTGAAGACCCCATAATTTTGGTGAAAAACTTTGGTTTATGCCTAGTGAGCGGCGCCGTATGGTGGGCGGTCACGCGCCTTGCGGCGTCATTCCCATTCTGATTGGTTAACTTCTCGCAGTTTGGACTTGAATTACACGATGAGCCGACAATGGCGACACCCAATTATCTGATTCATCACATTATTCCTGTCCAACAGGATATCCCGCAAACCGACGAGGTATCTAACGACAATAAAAGCGTACCAGACAACATTCCAGAAATCAGTGCTCCCCCTACCTTTGGTGTGGAATCATCAAAATAACTACACCAGCACAGGGGGACAACACTTCAACGGAGGGTGAGGTAAATATAAACAATACACATCCCTTAACTCCCCCACAATATGATATTTGTTAAGTTCTTACTCTGCCTTGGCACAACTTCTCTGTTTGTTTTAGATGCACAAGTATTGTGCCCAGTACAAGTCGTGGCGAATAGATATCTCAACACACCTCTTTGCCAGCTACAGTCCTCCGGATACATTATTATGAATGATATAGCTCGTTCCAATTTGACGCTGAAAGAAGGACAACTTGACCTTGAAGAAAACAAGGGTTGCGATCTGCGCCATACTAAACGTTTTGTTGAAAGTCTCAGCAAGATCAACGCTTAGGGTAGAACGGAGCGCTGCATTGCTGTTGCATCAAGGCGTCAGCCGTCTTGCTGATCCACATGCTCCGCCATTAAGAGACTGCACCTCATTGTGGTATGGCTGCTCGTGTACCCCGGCGGACCATTGAACCATAATGGGTGGTGTCTTTGCGACACCTACGGAGTCTCCTGTTTAAGGTCAGTCACTGGTTAAAGACCCGACGGACAGAGTCTCCTGGCCCTCCAGGATGGAGTGTGGGACATGTGTGGTAACGTGCTCCGTAAAAAATGGCAATGTACTTGAATTTCCAGCCCATTACCACTAATCTGTGCTTAGACTTTTGAGCCGAAGTCTTAGGTCCAGGACACTAATCTTCCTCCTGTTTGGGTGTAGGTGCCTGGTAGTAGCTCAGCCCAAGTACAACTATGAAATTTACAGCCAACAACGTTCTCATGCATGCATGCTCTCAGGCATGATAATTCGGATGCCTGTCGATGAGGTTTTGGCCGGTAATTCCGTTGACGGAGAGGGAAGATAGCATGTCCAAGAGACGTTCGTGTCGCACATCGACGGATAAGTTATAGTAGGTTAGAAGGTCGGTGCCCAAAATGAGTGTTTGAATGTCGGCCGAAATAAAAATCCACTTGAACGCACGTCGTAGTTCGAGGTCAACTGAGGGAACTTTCGCCGTATGTAACGATGCGGGTATCGCTAGTGGATTGTAACGAATAAGAAGCGCAGTCGGGAATCGAATTCTTAGGTGGTAGCACACTAACTTCAGCTCACGTATCAACGAGGAAACGTAAACCACTTCAGCGACCTGTGATATGGAGTGGGCGACTAGTGCGAGGTAGGCTGCAGACAATCGTCGCCGTTTCTGACTGGCTGTGGTGTTTGAAGGGCCATTGGAACGCGTTTTGAAGAAACAAGGCGGTTGGAATCTACGTGCTTTGAGACCGAAGGATTCGTGACACCAGCACGAAGAGGGGCGGGAACGTGACAACAATCTAGCTCGTGAACGTGGTCGGTGCTTGTTGATCTCTAGCCATGTAGACGACCGGTGAATGTATCAAATCTAGTTTGCAGTTGTGAGGTGGCGGAAAGTATTGGATCGGAATCTGTGAATGTGACGGGTGTAGTTTGGGAGACGGAGCTTGCAGGTCACTGGGGTAGGTCTGGTGGATTTTGTCCGCCCATTGAGCTAGCTGCTCCAGGCTGTGGGCATCAACGAAAGCACTGATAATGCGGGACACTGGGGGTGGGCGTTTATCGAGCCATAGTTGTGCCATGATTTCCACCGCCAGCTTACGGCCGCAGAGGAGACTCTGCATATGGTGAAGCAGTAGGGACGGCGACCTGTCACCAAGTTTGACTGTGGTGAATAAATCCCTCAAAATCTTATTTTCAGCTTTCCCTCTCCTTCTAATGACAGCCGCTCGAAGAGCGTCATAGAGCGCAGTAGGTTCGAAATTGGTTTCGTTTTTCCCTCGTGCAAGTTCGTGAAAGAATTTTTTCACTGTTCCAACTATTTACAAAGTTTACACGTGCCAGCTGTTGAATTCTCTGTGACTAACATAACATTTACGTGATAACCTCTGTTACTTTGCACCCAATTCCTATTTTGCACCTAGTCACAATCATGCCACTAGTCAATACAGGCTGCTTTCTGCAGCCATCGATGGACCACAGCAGATGTGGACGAAATGGCTGTCCGTCGAATGTAAGACGCGGTATCCAATGCAACACCTGCAAGGCCTGGTGGCACTTTAAATGCATGGGTTTACAGGACGACCAGATAAGCCAATTGACCAACTCCCCTGACCCATTTGTATGCGCCAGATGCTTCTACCTCGAGGGTGCAATGCATTCCCCAACTAAGAAAAAAGCCATCAAAAGCAAATCCAACTCCCCACTACGGAATCAGAAAGTCAAGTGTATGTGCTCCGCCTTAATCGGCGTACTCGAGGGGAACTGGAGCGTCTCTGTAAAGCTCTAACGGACGCAAACACAAAGAACACAGCGACCTGGATGAAAGTTGATAAAGAACTTTCTTCGCTGAATGAGTACTTAGCACTATCTAACCCTGGTCCGCTGGCTGTGAACAAGGTCATCCAGCTCTCTGATGCGGCAATAAAGACCGCCACGGCGTCTCTAGTGGACAGGCGCGTAAGGGAGAGCAGATGGAGGTCATGCTCTAGAAAAATTGCGCCAACGAAGCAGGCACGATTGCTCATCAGCAGTGTCCCCTAAAGGCCTGACCACGAATCACTTCACGCAGACTAGTTACACCAGAAGGGAAGGAAGCAAACATTTGACCTTCTCGTCAACTTTTCCCTGCCGTCCGCCGTACAGAAAATCTTGGAGTGGGCTGTCAGCCCTCAAAAGGCAAATCCAATGATCCGGCGTCTGCATATCCAACGATCAGGCGTCTAGCTGATGATCGCTCTCTAGAGGCGCGAAAGCTAGGCCACCGCAGTTTCAGTGGAGAGATGCGAAACAGGCTTCCACTTGACGCCAGTTCAGCCGACCCCAAACTTATGGCCAAACCGATTTTAGTAATAGACCCTCGTGCTCCCAAAAGCACGCCGAGGCAACTGACCGCGACTACGGATAGCAGTTTCTTCTCAACCGCCGCAGACCTCTCGAATTCCGGAAGCGGCGATGCTCTAGAGGAGGCAAGCCTCACGTGGACAGGGCGACAAATGTACGTAGAGCTTTCAGCGCCTGTTTCCGTAACAGGGGACAAAGATGCAGCAGTGAACTCCACACCCAAGTCACAACTTCTGAGTTGGATTGGGTCAGACGAGCGGAGTCAAGCAACGAAGCCTGCCGGCAAACCAACCACATGCGCTGACGTCGACATCGGGGAATGCTGCGAGAACCATGCAACCACTGAGAATGAGGAACTACCAGCCTCATGATAGCGCCGCCAATAGTGCTGCCACCAAGCACTCAGGGAAACCTTTCCGATCAAACCGCGCCAAAATGCCCATGAAACCAAACAGACTCAAGATTGCCCCTTGAACAACAAAAAATCTGGTCGTCCAAAAGGCATTATTGACAGGGCTACAAGTAGCAAGTGGTCGAAGTTTTGCCCAGGGGGAAAAACGTCGTCCACTGAAGGCAAAAAACCCGCGCAAACTGAGCTTCCACGGGGAGAGATAAAGCTGCAAATGTAAAACAGCCCCCAAAACCACCAATCGAGGGAGCAGCTAATCATGCCTCAGGCATCCCTTTGGAGTCCTCAACTCGAACCCGGCGTAAAACTATCAAGTCTGCTAACCTCTCCGGTTACACAGCCCTCGGCTCCTCACCTTCGGAGGCAGCAGAGACAGTGTTGCAATGCTTGTCCACAAACTGCCTTAGCCTCTTCAACGAACTTTGCGACATTAAACAGTCAGTTTGTCTCGAACAGCCGCCCATAAGCGCACTCCTAGGGAGCTGGCTCACATCAGATATCTCTGACGCGGAGATCTCAATAGACGGCTACAGTGTTTCTCGAGCTGACTCAAAACGCGGGAGGGCTGGTGTGGTTGCTTTGTAGTTACATGCGGCCCTGCCAATCCCGATTGTCCTCCCTGATACCACTCCTGCACCTTTTTGGGGTGCGCTGTGGATTCAAGTCCCGCTGCGCGGGTTTGGTTCTCTCCTTCTCGGTGTGGTCCACCGTAGCTCCTCGAGTCTTCCGGAAGATGATCAATTCCTCATACGAACCCTTGGACAACTCTTCTCCAGCTACCACTTCACTCATCTCCTGCTAGTAGGTGACTTCAACGCTCCAAAGCCTCCCTGGATGGAGCTCCAGCGCGTCAGACTAAGTAAACTTTTTGCAGCGGCGCTGACCAAAATCGTTCAACAGAGCGCGTACCGTCATATACGTTGACACGTAAAATTCTCCACGTTTATTCTGTCCCCATTTGTAACCTTCGCACCACTTTTGTGTTTAGTGCGTGTATACGAACTGGCGTTTGTTTGTCCTTACCGCTCCACTCATTTTGGCTTGAGGTCATCCGGCCAGTTGTGGCCGAATTTGTGCACGAGTAACTGTCTCACGTGGAAGTCTGTATGCTCCTTTGGTTTGTACCCTTGTAGCCTAAGTGGACCATTTGTTTTAGACGAGTATCTACTGTCGAGGTTGGTATAATTTATGAATTTGTCTTACATTATTAGTACCATATAGAAACCCAGCTCCGACTGTGTTTTGCCATCCCTTAAGCTCTGGTATTACGTGTCACTCAAAAATACCGTTCGCCTGTTACAGAGCGCTTGGACTCAACATATTGGTACATCCACCAAATACAGTGCGGGCCAACAAACATCTCTCCTGAATTTGGTCCTCACCAACAAAACACGCTTCGTTGATCAGGTGATAAATAAAGCTCCACTGGGACATAGCGACCACTGTGTGCTGACTTTTGATTCCATCTGCTATTGGGTCAGATGCAAAACGCGTATTCGAAACTTCTGGCGTGCTGACATTTCAGGAATGCGCATCTTTCTTGCACAAGTTAAACTGAGATCAGCCACATTTGAAGACTTATACAGGACTATTGTCCAGAAAGTCCACGAGGCTGACGCGATGTTCGTCCCAAAAAAACCAGCACGCAGTCGGATGAGCCGCAAGTTACCCAAAAGGATCCGGCGTCTTCTGGAAAAGAGGTCTCAACTATTTTTCAAAAAGTTGACTACAGGAGACACAGAAAGTAAGCGGCATTTTGTAAAATGCGGAACCGCTGTAAATCGGAAATACGCCAAGGAACATATGAAAACAAGCCACCATTCTGGACCTTGCCCGGAAAAAAAGAAATTTGCTGTTCAAATACATGAGACATCGCCGCAGAAACAAGCCATCCGCGTTCTCCCTGAGGGACAGAAAGGGGGAACCCACGAGTGACCCAATAATTGTATCTGAGTTCTACAGTGAACACTATACGGGTTTATATGCAGTCCGAGCGTCCTCTTAGCATCCAACCTTGCCCGAACGGCCTCTAACCGACGTGATCTTTACGGTGGAGGACATTCGTCAACTTCTGCACAAGATCACCCCATTCTGCGTGTTGAGGCCCGACGAAGTCCACCCAAGAATCCTGAAGGAAACATTGTATACACTGGCAACTCATTTCCATCTGCTGTTTCGTCAGTCGGTTGACGAAGGCCACCTTCCCTAAGTTATGAAGGGAGCGATGTCACGCCAATCTATGAAACTGGTGACCGACTGTCGCCTGGCAGCTACAGGCCTATAAGCCTCACTAGCGTGCCATGCAAGGTGATGGAACGCGTTCTGAATCAAGCCATTCTAGATCACCTTACTTCCAAAAATTCGATTTCTTCAGTTCAACACGGATTTCTCCAAGACCGTTCCTGTGTGACGAACATGCTCGTATTTATGGACAGCTTAACCCAAGCCAAGGACGAGGGACTCATATCGGATGCCATATTTTTCGACTTTTCAAAAGCATTTGATCGAGTCCCACACGTCCCTCTGCTCCACAAACTCGAGTCTTACGGGATTCAAGGGAAAATCCTACACTGGATCAAGGCATTCCTATCAGACAGATCATTCCGAGTGAAAGTAGGCTCGACCTACTCTTCTGCGGCGCCGGTCTCCATTGGAGTTCCTCAGGGCTCCGTTTTGGGACCTTTGCTGTTTCTGATATACGTCAATGACCTTCCAGATGTTCTTTCAAGTCCATGTCTACTTTTTGCGGACGACTTGAAATCGTGGAGTTCCAATGCCAGTGCCCTCCAAATTGATGTAGACGCCGCAAAGCAGTGGTCGTTGGACTGGCACCTTCCTCTGAATGACGAAAAGTGCGTCCATATGTCATTTGGAGGAGACTCAGCGAACTCCTTTGTCATGCATGGTGAGAAAGGACCAGAAGACATCACGAGGATAGATGCCAAAAAAGATTTGGGTATCTGGCTCTCTCCAAACCTGTCCTTCTCACTGCACCTTAAGAAATCGGCCCAAAAAGCAATTGCCGTTCTACGGATGATTCGGCGCACCCTCACCCGTATTACTCGCACGGACTTCCAAATACTCTATGGGGCCTATATCAGACCGCTCCTTGAATATGCCAACCCGGTTGTCTGCTCAGGACGCACTAAAGACCTATCCTCATTGAGTGCGTCCAGCGAGCTGCTACGAAAATGGTTGACGGCCTCAAGTCCGTGGACTGCGAAATGCCTCTCACGGTGCTTGGCCTATTTTCTCTAGAGTATTGCAGCCTCCGAGGGATTGCCAACCCGGTTGTCTGCTCAGGACGCACTAAAGACCTATCCTCATTGAGTGCGTCCAGCGAGCTGCTACGAAAATGGTTGACGGCCTCAAGTCCGTGGACTGCGAAATGCCTCTCACGGTGCTTGGCCTATTTTCTCTAGAGTATTGCAGCCTCCGAGGGATTTAATTCTTACTTACGCCCTGTTTAAACAAGGCTCGGTCAGCAGGTTTTCCACTTTTGACTCAGCAAACACGGCGGGGACATGGTAAGAAGGTTTTTAAGCTCAGAGCGCACACCTTCATTAGGCAAATTTTTTCTCGTTTCGGATAGTTGCTGCCTGGAATAATCTTCCTCAGCTCTTTCTACAGCCTAGTTCAATACATTATTAGACACTTATCCAGGCGAGTCCTTGCGCTGGCAAGCATACTTCCCTGCGTTAAGGACTTAAAGAGCAGTACTACACCCTCTTTTCATTTGTGCATTTCAGATGAACGACAGCCGCTAAACGACAAGAACAAACCCGACCCGGGAAACTTGGGAGAAAGCCTAGATCCTGTGTATCAATCCGTGAATCCGTGAATCTTCTAACAGATTTTCTACCTTTGTTGCTCTATCACTAGGAGGATGCCGGGTGATATAGTAAAAGCGAGTGCATTGGGAAGTGATACGTCTGATAGTGAAAACAGCCCCCACCTGGTGAAAGCACACCCTGGGATTGCCGGGATTATAGTCTGGTAAACGGATGCTAATCGCATTCTTGACTAAATCCGATGAATCGAAGTGTGTATTCATGACGACTGGGCAAAAAACTACGAGGAGCTGAAAAAAGGATAAAAAATATCTAGAAAGACTCGGGCTCACCAAATTTGTAGTGGTCTGGCTACCCAAAAAGCTGCTTTACCAAGAGTGTGTAGCAAAGGAATAAAAATAATAACGCTAGGTTGAGTGTAGAATAATAAAGAGGTCAGATGGAACGGACTCACTAGGAATTTTTCCCTTTAAAATATTTCGTCGCTGGCCCAGATCAGAGAATAATTCATACTCCAATCATGGTTGTTCAGGGGTCTTCTTCTGAACAGTTCTCCCATATAATAAATTCCGAAGATAGTCTGAAATGTCCTGATACCAGAGTTACAACCTAAGACTCGCGAATGGCTGCTGCAAGCGCAAGCAAAATCAGAAGAGAAAGTCTAAGCACGTGACTGCGTTTGTATCGCATGAAATTGTGTCAAAGCGCGTTTTTGTAGCTTTGCGTATTCAAACGAGAAAGTTCGTGCAATTGACGAAATATGTAATCTTACAATGGGAACAAAAAAAGTAACGAAACCCCACAAGATGAGTAGGTCAATTTCAGCAGTTTTGACGTATTTTAACCGAATGTGAAAATGTGGGTATCTGTGCGAAACCTGAAATTAGTCAGCGCTGTAGGTCACCCTGATGTTGTAACTTGCCTAAGCTTCTTCGATCTGATTTACACTCTTCTGCTTTTCGGTGTGGGTACGTTGAGCGTGCCTACCCAGTTTGTGCTTTAAAACCATTGTGGTCTTGCCTAGCAAGACGTAGATTAGCAGCTCGTTTCATTTCACTACGATTGGTTGAGAAAACTCTCTTAACAAAGAAACGGTGCACTTGTGTTCCAAAGTTATTAAACGGCTTCATGAATTAGATGGGGACCGTACGGATTCGGCCATAGTTCTGGTGGAGATCAGTCTGCTGCTCAGGCTGTAAAGTCCAACCCTGTAGGAGTTTTTCAATTCTAGGTCTTACAGTCTAAGGTCACTTTTCTGATTCTATTGGATTTGTGAGGAATTTCTCTTGAAAAACGAATTACTTTCCCGGATAGTTATTACAAGTATAGGTCTGATTAGTAAGTATAAAATCGATGAAAGGTTTTTGTTTTAAATATTCTTTGACGCCACTTGATTAATTGGTGGTTTATAGACACTGTTGTTGCTATTTGTTCGATATTGCTGGCCATGAACACGGTAGCGATACATCCTTCCTTTTCCTAGGTTTGGCCGATCAGTAGATACTACAGGTTATAGTTTCTAGTTTTATCCTCAAGTTTGGCTTGGCTGCGGTGTTCCATTGCTGTGGTATGTCGAGGTTAGCTTTTGGACTATGGCGTTTTCTGAACGCAGAACGGGATGCAATATTGGTAGGACATACGGCTTAGTATAAGGTGTTTGTTGGATGGCACTCCCTTGGCTCTCAAAATAGGGCTTGTCTGTCAAGTAGTTTTTGAAAGACTTGAGTGAGTTTTCATTGTTATTCATCGAGATGGGTTTACTTGAAAATCCGTGGTTTTTCTTTGTGGAAAGACTTGTGAATTTCTCAGTAGATTGCAATAATTGCAACTGAGACACCTTCAGGGGATCAGCAGTTCCCTGTGATGGTTAGAAAATCAAGGAAGCACGGGTGCTTTTTTAGATGGTAGCATACTAGACGCTGTGAATAGGGTGTACACAGGTCCGAAAACAAAACTTCCAATGAAGCTGAATGAGCTTGTTAGCTTACTCACTGGTCTATAGTGCCCTGGGAGAGATATGTTGTAGTTTTCGAAAGGAAACGCTGTAGGCTGTAATGTTTATTCTTAGATGTACCGTTACGTTGGGTAGCCAATAGTTAATAAAGTGGAGAAACCTAGCGATGCTTCCGCGGGTTTTAAAAGAGTTGCCTCAGGCAGAACATATGAACCTCTAGGTTTGTTCATGTCCAGGTTGCTAAGATCCCTTTTCTCCTTACGGAAAGATGTATAGTGACCGTACAGGGTTGAAGGAATTTGATAAGGGTAGGTCAAAAAATATCAAAGGTGACGCACGAATACCGGTTAGCCAGGACTTTATCAACTCTCTCAAGGCAGTGTTTGATGCATTTTAGTGAATAGGACCGGTGTTTGTTACTCTACTTTGGCAATATGCTTCATATAACTGAAGAATTATTCAGGGCTATCTTTGGCTTTGGTTGAAAATCAAAACTGAAATTTTGTTACGTTCAAAAGCATATATGTAATGGTTAGATTTCACAATCTTGCACGAACTGTATATGAGCGCGATCGTGTGAAGCAAAACACAACGCTTGCCCTTATTTTCTGCAGCAGTAATCTCTTCGTGATGACTTTTGGCTGTACTTTTGCTTTGCTTACTTCGAACTTCATCTCAGGCGTACAAAACCTCTCGGTGGAAGCTATATGTTATACTAGGTATAGCCTTACTGTACTTACATCAGTCGATTTTTTGCTATTCGAGAGTCTTGGTAACAGAGTTGTTGCAGTGGGACGATAATCAAAGCTTTTTGCTAATTCGTCCTGGGCTACGATATGCGGCAAATACCAAGGGCAAAAGCATGCCAGTGTCATAAATACGTTATCGCTGAATTCCAGGGATTGGATAAAATGACTGCTGGTTTTAGCCGCCGTTCGTCGGCTCGTGTTTAGGTTGCTTGTCCCTCTTTTGGCTTTTCCACTTTAGTACATTCAAATCCATGCAGCTCGTGTGCAGCCTCTCACAATTGTAAAAAGCCGTTTAGAAAATCAAGGGTGGATATCTAATTGTGTATTTATTCAAACTTTCGGGCCTTTTAAACACAATTCTATGCTCATCTACTTCAAGTACTTATCTTGTAGTTAATGATCCAACCAAGATATTCGAATCACCCGGCCTTTCCAGAGATAACGTCTCATTGGCTCGCGGACCTGATGCAACAGATCTGGGTCTGCTGTCCTCGCCGAGGGCAAGGAGAAGTATGAGTGTCAGTTGAATTTTCACCTGATGTACACAAAGTTGAAATCGTCTACAAGAAAAACCTGACTACTGTCTAATTACTTGTTGAATCATGCGTTTAGCTTAGGCTGGGTGGACTTCTATGCACTAGATTCTGCAGTTTCTGCTGTGAAAATTGTCTCTAACTCGCAGGATGTTTCGGCTTTTTTATTCCAGTTGATTGCAACCGATCTAATCGTCCCGCTGACTTAATTAGCAGCACCTCCACAGCCATTGCTGGACTGACTTTTCGACCTCTTTGTCCAGTATTTCCTCAGTTATCCATGTCACCTTGAAGTTCACCAGATACATGCTGGTGATGTTCACCTGCTGGCCTATCTCATTTACTGAAACACTTTGTTGCTGCTTCATTCCAAGCTACCGATTTGTTTGGTGAAATATCTAGTAGTAGTGTGTAACCGTGGTCATCCACGTATCTCCGTCTACCGCCTGCCCTCTCTGTGTTTCTTATAATTAAATTTGCGGGAAAGAGAAATGTCGCAGGCATAAAATTACTACGCTGTTTCTGTATTTTAGGCTGCGTGAGTACTTCCGAGCCCTGGGAACCACCTGTGAATCATGAGTTATTTTTTGTGCTAAAGAAACAGTTTTTGTTGACTGGAATGATGCGGCGGGGACCTGGTTTCCAGTCAAGTGCTGCTTATTACTGCCTAGTTGTGAGTTTGAGGTGACAAGTGCTTGGTTATGGGGGAAAGAGTCCACAAAAGCGTCAGTCTTATTCCTCTGTTCTCCAAATCAAACGCACTCTGTTGAATTTTGAATTTCGGCCAATTTTATGGGTTGATGCTTGATTGCATATAAAATACCAGATTTATTTACTTCTTGATATGAGGACTTTTAACTCCAGACAGCTCTTAGCGACATGCCATATTCTGTTGCCAGAGTTCTGAACCAGGGTCTCATGTTTTTCATTTCACGCAAGCCCATTGATGGTACTCACAGTAACAACTTACCGGATATATAATTCTTACATTTTGATTGCACGACCCCATAGGAACGTTATTAACAAATCATTCCTTATTAAGCTTCTGTGAGGGGAAGGATTGTTAGCTCAACAGTGCTTTAAGAGCGGACCCTTAGAATATACATGCTTACTAGTAGTAGGAACCCAAGGGTGAAACTGTGGGGGAGGTACTTTTCTTTGTGTTTATGCACACATTCCTGAAGGACAACACCAGAAAGTTACAGGAACGATCCTGCCTAATTCAATTTGGCCATATATCTCGACTTTTGCTTGAGCACAGGTTACTAGTTCCCCGTCTGTATGGTGACACGATGTTTATTGCCTTTTTAGGAATAAAACGGAGATACTTAATCTAGTGTACATTTCGTATCGTAAGCGGTTTAGTGGTTTATGTTTAGCTTTCAGATACTAAGAGTAGAAGTATCCCGTGTCTGCTCACCTTAATGAAGTTTGTGTAGTCTACGGCCTGGCATTTTAACATAATCATATTGTACCAGTCTTGTTTTCAAGTGGACTTTTCAATTCGGTGACTAGACAACTATTACCACCTGTCCTAGTTTTCTGGCGCATAGGTCGGTGGACTCGTAAAGAAGCAAAATTCGAGGTTGAAATTTCGTTACCTTGGGCTTTCAGGTCAGAATGAGGCTTATTGGTGTAGACGTGTTTACGAAGGCAAAAAAGACCCTACCCTACATTGCAGCTTGAGGCACTAACGATGATGTCCATCGCGTGCCTTTGAATGCATCAGTGGTGCTTCCGCAGGAAGACTGAACATTAGCAAATGCCCCGACAAGCTCTTCAACACTAGAGGCGGGCAGAATATTAAACTGGCTTTATGGCCATAGCATACGGGCATGTCCACCGGGCAGAGTAGATATGGCTACTGGATGGCCTAAGTCTTGAATTCTCCAAAGCTGTTTTTCGGATACAGAGTGAATCAACGTGGCTGACTTGGTTAAACGCCTAAAAAACACGGGTACAACAGCCCTGAAGAATCCCGTCTGAGAAGGATACCGGCAAACTCTGAGGTCTGAAGGTAGACTGAATGTAGACTAGAGTCCTTTTACACTGTGGCGTCGACTCATGCAATAGGTATTTTTTTAGTTGCGGTCCTTAAGCTGTCTTTTATTTCTAATTAAGCACCTTAGTTTCCAGTGAACAGGTTTACAAGAAACCGCTGAAACAAAACTGAAATGTAAAGTTCCCCAATTTTCTTGATGGCCGACTGATCTATAGTTAGTTGATTTCATAATTGGAACTAAGGCATCACCAGACTAATTACTAAGCGACCGGCCCCTGAATTGTTGCTTAGTGATAAAATAACGCTTTTCATCGTTGGCTAAAATTGACCAGCATTCCCGAAGAACTTAGCGGTTACGAGAATCAGCTGCAAACCAGAGGAACGTCATTCTAAAGCTTACGCCCCATTAAACGCGTTAATAAATTCAGGGGCGTGGCATGTTATATTACTACGTCTTTAGAGCTGGTGTTCTCTGTTTCAGCCGTTTAAACTCTTTGTTGTGTGGAGTACCAACAAAGCTAAAGGTGAAAGTATAAAATTAATTAGCTGCAAAGAGTTGCGAGCTTCGCAAAATTTGCAATTATTATAAAATACACATAATTCACCCACGGGTCAAACCAGGACAACTGGCCATCCAAAAATTACCTTTTGGAAGGTTAATCGAACAACGTCAGGCAACCAGCGTGCAACATAATGTGTAAGAAGCTCGTTGGGTCAATTGAAATATTAATCAACCCTCACTTTTGGCAAAGTGAGGTGGTGAGGTACGGCAGTGACTACAGACTGTGTTAGGCAACATTTGAGTACTTCATGATATTTGACGTCCCTTTCGCACCTTTATAATGGGTATGGCAGCTTCTTGACACTTTCAGTCAGTGGTTAGATTTACAGGTCTCCCAACTTATGTTAGCAGAAATAATGTTTTGTGAGACATAACTTATCAGCTGTACCGACTGTCATTCAAGGTATAGTAATACGGCTGGCTAAGGTAACAATATGTTTAGGTTTAGGTTCCAAACCTGATTAATGCATCATATAATCTCGCCACGCCAGCAAAGTGATCAACATTTCAGTTAATCTGATACGGATCTTACTCACAAAGCTAGTAGTTTGGAGACTGATGGTGATCGACTTAACGTACCAGGAGGAAACCTTCAAACAATCACTTCAGCCTTCTGGCGGGAGCACTGTGCTATCGCGTTTACCTGGTGTTTTTGGTTTCCGCTATTTTTATGTTAGGTTCCAACATTCTGATCGTTCTTTCCGTAAAAAACTGGAGAGTATCACCTCGATCATTTTGTAGCTTCATCCGATCTCGTCTTACAACTACTACATTCGGTATATCCTGCGATGCACTAGGTTCCCACGTTAAATCTCGCTAGTTACTCAGCACTCAAAGAATTTCGCCGTGTGCGTAAAATAGCCAATAATTTCTGGCATATTATATTATTATATATTACTAATGTTAGTCGCAAACTACTCGTGCCGACCAAGTAGCTAAACAAAAGAGGCGCAAATTCTTGAGTTTTGTTGGGAAAAAAAGCTTTGTTCGTAATTCTGGCTTCTAGCCACACTTTTTCAACCGAGTAATCAGCTACAATGACGGTGTTGAAAACCACCTACGTGTTAGCGGAAGCTTCCGGATGGCCTTGAGGGACTGTCACACCTATTGACATTTTTGAGCCTTGTACATCAACGGCCATTCATCTGTGGTTCTATTCGTCGACCTTACAAAGGATCAAATCGTTTGTTGTTCATATATCGGCAAGGAACTAAGTAACCGTCACTTTGTACGGCATTGTTCTCGTTGATGACCGTGATGCGCTACGAATTCTCTGTATGTTCGGATGCCGATTTTTACGCATAAAACTACCGTAATATTATTTGGTCACAACCCACCGTTCATGCAGGTTTGGTATTACCACTCTGGGTGAACTGAACGACCGCAGTTTAAAAATTCAGAATAAAGTGCGCTTAAATCGTTTTACTGTGAACTAGCGACAGCTTGGGGATAAGACTCAAGCATGAGGAGACTAATACAGAACAATGTGTTGGTCTTCGTCACATGCATGAAATCGCAGGCTTGTAATCTAAAGCCTCAATAATCAAGGTCTATGTTTAAAGATGCTTCACTGAAGGATGCTTACCAGATGCTCACCAGATACGTCTACTGAAGGATGTTTTAGTAAAATTGATGAGCTGCGAGAGATTATGTGGCTCAGGACATTGCTTCTCCGTAATCCCATGCACAGTTTTGTGTTAAGGTACCAATGTCTGAGGATTTATTTTATATGTCAAAAGCTTATAAGTATCTAACTTCATTAGGGAAATAATTCTCATTGGCTCATATTCGAATTTTTGCGCACTAAAGCAAAAACGTATATAATGCTGACAGCAAGCGCCCCTATTCGGGTTTGATGTGCCTCTGAAATAGACCATTATCGACAAGGAATCATCAGAAGACACGGTAAGACTGGACTTATCACCTACAAAATGTTTACATCAAAATCGGCATATATTTTGTGAAAGTATATTTAATACCTTCTCGGTTGTTAGCTTTCCGGTGAAGGTCGCCTCAAACTTTGCACTGCAGTTTGATTACAAAGGCAGTTTCTGTATCATAATCTTGAAATCTCTGGCATTATTTGGCTACATTGTTGAGCGGCAAAAAGATAAATCCGACTGGGCCTGTCTGTTAAACTTGGATAAGGGAAAATCGGTTGTGTGCAATCCAAAATGGGAAGAATTTGCATAATTCTCCCCATACACTTCTATCCAGCTGTTTGAAAAGAGCTCGGAAATGCACTATGATACAATGATACATCCAGTTTCTATTCAGTCAGAAAGCCGCCAGTGAAACTCGACCCGGTTACACAACAATTTGCAACAGAAGTTTGTGATGTTGCGGAAGTTGTACGAATATTATAGGCTTCTAGACATGAATTTTTCCAGCAATGATCCACAGAATTCGTCGCACCTTAGTTTCCGGTAAGTGCACATCATATGCAGTACGTTCATTTAAAAAATACAATACTCGAACGCTTCATTTGGAATGTGAACTTAGTTTGCAAATGCGCATTTTTCCTCATTTGCGTGCAATGTTGTGTTCATGTAGGCTAATAAAAACTCGGGGGGCAGACCTACTTGATGAGCCTCAATGAAAAACGAAGGCTATGCAGCGCTGTTGAACTGCTTTCAACAAACGTACGGTTAGTGTGGTAGTTGAAGGAAGTGTACATCTCAAAGATCATACCAAATGGAAGATAAGGCGGCTTTCCTGCAGTACACTCAGTTGGAGAATGCCATAAACGATAGCGCTCTCTGGATTCAGTTGTGTTTCATATAATGGCAACCTATTTTGCCGATGGCCCAGACGTACCTTGTTTTGACCGTCTGTTCCATGGATAATGCATTAACGGCAAGAGCACAGTATTCTCGTAATTTATTTTTGGGATTATCTTATTATGATGCTTTTTGAAAGAACTGCAATATTAGGATAAAATTATTCAGCAAGTAGTTTTTGGAGCTAACTGACCTTGTGCGCAGTCTTGTCTTGCGCTCTCATTGGTCATTGTGCGATAGAACAGCTCTTGACAAATGGAAGAGCTCAGAGCAAAAGGAACGCTATATAGCTGGGAAAGAGGTCTTACATTAAATCATTTCGCCAACATGAAAGTAACGAAAACGATGCCATAAATGAACACGAGCTTCACTGTATCGAACCCAGCATTTTATTTACAAGAACAAAAAACGAAATTTGCTCCGGCAGCCGGGTTTGGAAGATTTGGGTCAATTTTCTTATTTTGCGAAGCTCCATAACGAATCATTTGCATTTGTAACCGGTTCAGTCCAAAAAATCGAGTACCTGAAAACATGAATAAACGGCTCCGCTTTTAGTTCCATTTGTCGCATCTAGGTTGGACAACACACGAGAACCGGTTGATACGTATCAATATGTCACTTGTGGATTGAAGGATCCTAGCCGCATTAAGTTACCTTTGTTCGTTTGTTATCTGTGACATTTATCCAAAGAACCCATCCGGGGAGTAGAGGACACTCAAACAACCAGGTAAAGTCTGTCTTCGCGTTTATTCAGCTGTGCTGAGTCCAAGAAGCGCCTGGTTTCATTTTACTTTATGTTGTATGAAAGCGGTTAGGACCTTTACATAGCTATCCACGGAATGCAAACAAAACATCTGAACCTTACTGACTTATTAATATCTGGGTGAGTGACTTAACTGGTATAAATCTTTACACTGGACACCCAATAAATAGTAATAATAATAATAAATTGACGACTCAGCCAAGATCACAATACTTGTCTCCGGCCTACACAATCGGTTTTCTAACCTATCAGCAGATGAAATCCGTTCGCAAGCAAGCCGAACCACACTCACTCTTAAGGAAATAACGAAATCGCGGTTTTAACTCTGGGGGAGGAGGACGACTCAACTCATAACATTTATGGTCAGGTCTTTTTCCAATACATAAATAAGCTCAACAAGAGCACATCAACGTATGAGAAATCCATGGTGACTGTCGAAAACTCAGCCAGATAATAACTGCAAGGACAACGCAGGAAAAGAACTTCAACGCTTTTTCTTTGGGGATTCTGTAGTGTGCCAAATACCAAATAGACTTAACTACATCCATCTTAGGCCTTCTTGACATGGTAGGTGCTGCAGGTTTCTGATTCAACTGAGTTGAAAAAATTATATCTTTTATTTAATAGATGCGTTCTCCTGCGTTTTTTTCACCGAAACACGTGATTTTAGTTAAATAACGTTCAGCAATCAACCACTTGTTTAGACGAAAAGCAAAGTTGAAAATGGTACAACGAGAGTGCGCAGATGGGGTTTTTGCAAGTATATGAATTATTTAATGTTGCCACTCAACTCAATAACTATTTAACCGCCGTGGGATTCAGTTGAGTAAAAACACAATCGTTGAAATTGACATGTCCTAATCAACATGATACTACACGATCGATTTAAGCCAAGTAATTTATATTTACAGAGGTGTGAATGGAATGTACTCACAGGTAGTTTTGTATCTAGAGGATGTAGTTGGCAGCACTTTCTGAAATTTAGGATTTTTTGCATTCTGTGTTGTCTGTTCTTATTGAGATACATTTGATTGTTCGAAAAATAAAGTGTTCGTCTTTCCAATTGCTTTTCATGGTTTCTTTAAATAACGTATATCATTACTCAGCAGAACTGCCGAAAATTTATGTTGCGTTGCACTGTCACGCAAGAGTTAGTTTCACCAGCTAATTTATTCAAAAAATTTGTTTCCTCATCAAGCTGATGAAAACCGAAGGAAACTGTTATCATGTGGGCTAACTAAATACATTTTATCGCACACAACCTTTCAACTCAGCTGCCAAATTGAACGTCAGAAGCGGCTCCAAATCAAACATTCAAAGCTATAAATTGTTAAGTTGTTCCCAAAATCAAGAACACATCGTTGAGAAAGAAATCATGCTGGGAAAAGGGTTGTCAAACAGTTGTTCCCAAAAGAGATCCATATTTGAGAAATTGCGGCAAAATTTCAGGAAATTATTTGAACATTATTTATATTCACCGTTTAATCCTTCTCGGGTTGGTTTCAAGCAAGGAAAACACTTGAGAAAAATTACCTCAACCAATTTTATCTTGCATAATTCAGTGCTCCGCATTTTTCGCTGCCATACAGTTATGACGGGTTTCATAATTCTCATTTATTATACTGAAAATTTGTGCCAAAAACTCTTTTGCAAACGGATGTTTGAAGAGATTAACGTAGCTCATCCATAGCTGTATGCTGGGATGACTTTCAAGCATTTATAAACAGATGCTTTTTTCAAAAGTATAATTCGGTAGCCAAGCCGCTCAAAGCATTTACGCGACTGCTTCCGTTCTATCCTCTTTTGTACAAAAAATCCTCAGTTCAACACCTATAAAATCACTATTTCCAAGAAGCCGAACATTGTGTCTTCTTCAGCTGGCTTTGGCAATCGGAAGAAATCAACAAACTATTTGCAGAGGAACAAAACGGTTAACGAATGTTTCATGGTCTTTGGTTATTTTTGACACTTACAGCTGATTTATGGCGCTATCCAAACGTTTATATGTGCCCGTAATTCACTTCAACTAGTGGTATAAATAAACCTAACCATGGGGTCATACATTGATAGTGCCAAAGGGTGAGCATGAGAAGACAGTTTCGGATGGTTAGGTTGAAAAAAGCTGCTCGGCATAATCACCGTAAAGGCGGTTTCGTTCAATAAATCTATACGATTCCAACGCTTTCTTGCAGATGGAGGGGGATGTACAAGTGTTAGATAGGCAGTGCTGAACAGGGGACAGGTGATGTCGAGGGTGCGATTCTCAAGAAACGCCAATTCCGTCCGGTTACCATGTACGCGAATGCGACTAATGATAACTGGATATGAGCGGCTGGATTACAAGAGGCTAATAAAGCTAATTTATTTTGTTGCACGCTTTGGTATTATAGCAAATATGGAATCGGAATCCATCCATTTACCGAAGTAATTAATCCCCATACCCAAAATGACAGTATCACACCTCAATATTTTGCATTCTGTTCTTTGCAAATATTTCTCTCCATACGGACTCCCGCGGACCAAGAACTGGTCATCAGTACCTTCCGCGCCATGCTGTGAAATTACCTGAGTATGGTAACTTCGCTGCAGCTATCGCAGAACTTTCCAGAACATTTTAGCTTCTCTTCCCTCCAGTGTGATTCATTCGGCTAATAGCTTACACGCGGTCCAGTTGATTTTGTCATCTTTTGCAATGCTCGGAAGAACTTTCCTAATCCTCGGATTTTCTCGCTAATATAGTGACGAAAACGCCTAATCCTCGGATTTTCTCGCTAATATAATGACAAAAAAGTCAAGCTTTATTATCCCCTTCAAACTTTCTTTTCAGACTCAAATTTTTTTCAAGGTAGTAGAAGTTTATACTGCCCTTGGTCATAGATTTTACAAATGAGATAAGATCCCCTTTTTGCTTTCTTATGAACAACTTTTTTTCAAGAAAAGATGAGTTTTTCTGTTAACGTTACTTCTTTGATCACCTACACCTAATTATTCTTCCTTTGAGGAGACATCCAATCCCTTCCTCAAATTTATCACGACTACTACGGCAGAGTCTTTTCTCCCATCGCTTTCTCCAGAAGCATTCAAGCATTTTTAGTTTCAGCCACATTTACCAGGTGACTGCGTCGTGTTGTTCAACTGATCGATTCATATCTTAATTTCACGAGCAAACATCTGAAAAGGCTAGCTGTGTGGTTATTTGTACAGTATGTTATCCAGGTACAAATGTCAGAGACAGTGACCAGTCAAGGATTGTGTAATACACGTCTAATGCAAAAACCAACGTGAAATCCAGCAGTTTGACAAAAGTTTACTGTTAGGTGTGAATATACGAGAATGCGGTTACCAAGTGAATTAGGCCATAAAAACCAACAAAACTCGTTCTTGAAATGTTTCACCTTTTTGATGGAAGTTAAAAGCATAATTATCAGAAATGTGATTTTGTTTCATAACAACTGCCTAATTGTCCCCTCAAAAGTGACGAAAAAATACCTGGTTGGCTGAACATTCGTGAATTCTAGGTTGCTTTAAATTCAGGTGAAGTCCGGTGGATTTCGACTTCAGCGTACAGATTCCAATACACCAGAATTAATACAGGACCGTCCCACAACATCACTGCCGTTCTGCTGGCAATGTTTTCCAAGCAGGACTATTTTTATTCGCCGAGAAGACTTACCATAAGACTATGACCCCGTTGATGTGTAATCCATTAATTCACATAGGAATCAGGTAAACTTCCTTCGGAGGAGGATGTGTAACGCGAACATTTCCACTAATGATTTGAACGCTACTCACCAAATCATACTTATTACCAATTTCTGGAAATCACCCTCAGAAATTCCAAATTCTGTTTCGTTTTCAAAGAAAACGAAATAAGGTAGGTAAATAATGGTAAGTGAATTGGGCCATCGCACCACAAAGCTAATTTCAAGTGTATTACTATGCTTTTTTGTAGGATGTTTCACTTGGTTGTATCCTATTTGTGGTCTTCACATTTTTTCACTTCCGAAACCACACGTTGTTTATTTGGACAAATTTAGGACGAGGTGCAAACCAGAAGGGAAACCAAAATACGTTACTGATATGGGTCCGCATTTCGACTTAATTTATCTGCACTTTCTAAAACAGGGTCCATAATCAGTCTATCCATACTTCATTCGGATGAACCATGAAAGTAGGTCCAAGGATTTCTAAAAACAGTAACTGTTGCTTCTGATGCATTCCAGTCAGAATTCCATTTCTTTAGTAAAAATGGTTTAGTGCCTGCGTTTTAACCCCGACACCATACTTCCCTGCTCGTCTTATTTATCCGAATTCCTATCTTTTTCTAGAAAAAAGATGTCTAATTGATCTGTTATCAGCTGGATGACTGGTTTCTTTCTGCGTTCTACGGAATACAACTAATGATACTGAAGCGTCGGGATGTAACTAACGCATCGGGATAAGCAAAAGATGGTTCAGTCGATGCAAGGGATAGTTCCGTTTATCTTTCTTCTACAGCATGCAGAGATCTCAGGAGTACACATGCTCGGTAAGGGGTTACAAACTCACTTACCAACTGGGATTGAGTTAGTTTGTGAGTTAGGTGAAACTCCCTAATAAACATTTTAAGTTTACAGTGGGTCACATTTAGTATACAAATACTTGCACAGAGTACTTACTCGATCAAGAGTCCTCATGTGCAGAACCAGCCCGGCAGCGTCCCCGCTATGCTTATACAGCAGCTGAAAACGCCCCAAACCATCGGTGTTGTGCTTTGAAGCAAATGCAAAGACGGCAGAATAATAATAACAATAAAAAAAAGCAAGATGGGTATTTGGATGTGACGGATTCGGTTGCCCTTGTTCAAATAAGTAAGTCTACCACAGCAACAACCTGTAAGGCTATTTTCTAAAATGAGCCTCACCAAATAAGACGTGTCCCTCTGTATACTTCATTGCATTACAACAGGACAGCTGTAATATATACTTAGGTAGGATATAAACGCTACTATAAATTAGTGGGGTTTAATTAAACGGTACATGTTGAACAAGTACAGTTGTGTTAACAACCAATTTGCCTACGAAATGGGTGATCATTGCCCTTAGAAATACCGCTCCGAAGATCGATTGTTATTAATTGATCCCTTGAAAGTGGTTTTAATTTCTCTGAGCTTGAGAGAAGAGTTAGCTTTGAAAGCATGCTTTGTTTCTTTTACCGAATGGCAACCAAATGACTGATCATGTGAGGTCGAGTGTGATATGAAGCAAACCGATCTCCCCTTTGTTTATGGAGTCTGCCACTGGAACCGACTGTAGACCAGTATTTTCTCGGTTCTGAATGCCCCAACCGTCGTACCTAAGTAGGGTGTAGCCGAAAAACATTTCAAAATGATTTCAATTACTTCTGTCTCAGGAGATAGTCGTTCGAAAGTACAAGTAAGTAAACAAGTAAGTATATATGATGATGTTCTTAAGTGGTATTCCATTTCTATCTTTATCCGGATTTACTGGTTCACTGGACTATTAAAGTTCATTTTAGTGATCGGATTTGACAGTTCTTACAATACACTGGTACCCCGGACAAAATCCAGTTATCTTGTGTAATTTAGGACAAGTCGAGGATAAAATGACCGCTTATTCTGATTAACGGTCTACTGGGAAAATGTAATCGTTTTACCTATTAGCACGATTCGCGACTTGATATTATTCGGGAGTAATTAGGAAACGGTAAGTCTTGCATCGCAAATGCTTCTCCAAGAATGGGTGGAACACATGTGTTCATTAAATTTAAGATGGATGGACGCACGGTATTCATTTACGTTTAACTGCACTGAGTTTCACTGTTAACAACCAATGAAAATTTTATCCAGAACGTCAAACATCTCAGTCCTGTGCTCAAAACCTCACCCTTTTTGTGGCGCCAGTTGACTAAGCTGTCTCATAGATCCCGTTGGCATGTGATTATCTCATGTAATGCACCGTATGCACACACTACTATCCTATCTCATGAAACACATTAAGTTGAAAATACACTGGTGTCTAAGACAATTCGATCCTCGTAAATCACGTTTGTACTGCCTTATTCATAAAGTTAGCTGTCTATGTAGTTTATAAACAAGACGTTTTCTGAGGCACATAGCTCATTACTAGGACAAAGATATGTTGGAAAGACGCACCATTACAATAAGTTGTGGCCAAACAAATGTATATGTGCTCAGACTTCGGAACAAAGAACTCAGAAAACATCCAGCGAGAATAGGGTAAACGAAAACACTTTGACTTTCACCCCTTGCTAAGTCCCACGCAAGTAGTAGAGACAATTCCGATCTCAACATATCAAACTTTTTGCATTACTATCTAACATGGACTGATTTTTACAAACTCTAAGTGAAACTTGAGTGAATCAGAGCAAAACTTATACAGTTGTTTAGGCTTGTAATGTATACTTTATTGTACAGGACTGGGCTCAATACCTTGTCACGCTTCAGCTTCGTTCGGCTGAACTCGCTTACGCCTGATAAGAAAATACAAAGCATAAAAACTCCTTTCTTAATGACGGTTCTACATTTTAAGCAGAGTTGCGCCAACCCGGTGATAACAGTAGTGCTCATATGTTACTGAAGAATTTCCAGCAACCTTATGTGTGGTGTTCGTCCAGAAAATGTTTTTTATTGCTAGTGGTCAGCTAAATCCATAGTCAGATATTTCACAAACTTATTCCTCTCATAGAACACAAGCAGAATTAGTAGATATTTTATTTTTTTGATACAGCAGATGTTTGCCCAATCACCGAACTTCCACTTCGGTGGCGTCTTTCTATCCAAAAGGCATCGTAAAACCTACGAAATCCCAAAAAGCTGCATTTTCTTTTCTTGCTCGAACTACCACTACCAATCAAAATAAACTGGCCATCAGGCTCAATTGACCCACCGTGAACTTTTCTAAAAAGTCAGACTTACAATAGTGATCGTTAATTCTTGGCTCCTGTTCAGCACTGTGTGCCGCGGCGTGTATAGGAAGCCCCATGTTGCTGAGCATCATCAAACAGTCTTACTTAGATGATAATTAAACTGATTACTTTGCATTCAGGTGAAATGCAGCTCAGCCAGCCGTTAGGTAAACAGCCACGCGATCTGGTTGAAAATAGCTCCGCCATCCAGGGGATAATTGTGGGCACACTATAGTCCTAAAACAGATGCCATAATTTACACGTAATTCCACAGGCAAGTCAGTTGTGAATCACATTCTGCAAATTCTCACTCAGAGACCCAGGAAAAAACACACTACAAAGCAAGAACTGCGTAGCTGGAGGATAGCATTGCCATGTTTTTAATGTTTGCTCTACACGTTCAAGGTCAGTTCTAGACAGTAAACTGTTTCCAAGATGGAATTCATGTAATAAATTGCCCCCTAAAATCACCGTTGGTGGAGCCTGAAAGTGCCCACAATGTGAGTAATTAGGATTCAATAATAAGCTACTGAAGCTCATAAAGATAGACGAACTTTTCGTGGACCGAACTCAGAGGAACCTTGAGTTACAGTGTCTGCATCAATATAAGTTCTCAAATGAGTTCATGGATTGTGCTTCCATTGTGCTAATTTTGGGTGATTCTAAGGTATAAGGGTATTTCTTGAACTTATAATTTAAGAAGTGTTTTCTTTCAGGCAGCATTACCTGTGATCCTTACGATCTACTAGACAGACCTACCGAATAAGAATATTCCTCCATTTTAGTGTTGAGAAGCTTTATGGACATCGCCAACTTGGGAAAATAAAAGGGCCTACATCAATTCATAGTCACGTACGTGATAGAATTAAGATTGAGTGCGCTTCGACTAGTCGCATTGTTGCGTGAATTTTTTTAATGCTGTTATGGTGAAAATACGGTTGAGGAAAAGGGACCAGAGAGGTAGGATATCGATTCGTCTAATGATGTTGCCCGATTATTACTGTGCTGATTGTTAGCCAGCTTGGTTAGCATCTATGATCCTTCACATTTGCTTTTCTCTGCTTATCACGAATTCTTCGTTTCCGAGTGCGGCCAAACACGCGTAGCTGCGACCGAGTGAATGAGTCATATTCCCAACGGTTTCAACCAATCTCAACTACAATTTGAAGCCGAGGTCGATCATACTATAGCCAGCCAGTTGTGTAAATGCGGACTTCTATGTGAAATCACGCAAAGTCGTCTTTTCTGCGTCAAAACTGAGTGCCACCGAATAAATACCACACAGAAGCGTTGATACTAGGGGAACAAAGGTAAACAGTGAATCCCTTCATATCAGTTTGTTACGTCTCGTCCTAGATGTTATCTTAAAACTAACTAAACCATATAGAGGACGAGTAGGCGAAACGCACACCATCAGTATGTTTGTATGCCGAGTTCGAACTTGGATGTCACGCAGTAAATTTGTAGTTTTCATCCGAATTTAGTGTTTTCTCATGATATTTTCAGAGCATTTCATTTATTCTCAGGTACTCCTGATGTGACAACATGCTTACAACAAGAAAACTGGGTACGGTGCAGTTTTCCTGAAATGCAGGACAAAAGCCGTTTTACCGAGAAACATTGTACTTCCGAACGGCTGAACACTCAAAAGCAAACTAAGTTGTCCTTTAAGCGTGTATGAAGCTCGAACAAAAACGTTTCCTGAACAATGAAAAGACCGAGGACCCTTTCAAAAATCTGCAGTTTCCGAAACTTTAAAGACATGGTTTGGATGTATGCGGTGATTCCGTTTTGGTCGTAAGCGTCATTTCGTAGGAATCAGCAGATAAACTTTGCAGGCACTGTCGTGTGTCTCTGTGTTTCATAATCTACCAAGAAACAGAACACACGAATTGAAGTCATCTTTGTTGTAAAGAGATACCCAGTTGGTGGTCTCACTTCGGTCGTTGACCAAACGTTTTAGGCCCGATTTCCAAGCTCACCCAATGGAATGCCAGTCACCCATACAACCTGAGCCAAAAAAGTTCCCTCTCATAAGCCCCAAAAACTTTAAAGCTGCTCAAAACAAGAGTAAACTAGTTGTACAATAACGAATTTAAATCCATTCGAGGTTCAGATTACTCCTGAATTGCGAAGGATCTCATCCAGCTTGAGTTCTGTTTTCTGAACGCTACTCCGCCTCCTGGAATTGGACATCAGTAGTCAGTTAGTAGTGAGTTGCCGAATAATATTAATGCACAGCTTAAGGTTTTCATGGAACGACGTTCCATATAACTCCTTCGCTGCGGAGTTATCTATTTGAGGACGCCAACTGAACAGTTACAGACTATTGAACAGGGAAGCAAAACTCTCATTTGCATCTCGTTTACAAAACTGAATATCCCCCTTCTCCTTGAACGCGTCTTCCTGAACTTTCTCTGGATATTCATTGACTGCTACTCAACTGCAAGCAAATGCTACAAAGAGACTCCACAAATTCCATAAGAGATCTCACTTTTCAAGAGACGCAAAGCGGATTTACTAGAAGACGTGCTACTCACATGCCTCATCAGTAGTATCCACCGTTACACTAGTATGCGCCCAAAAATTCGGTAACCATATTTGAATACCGAGTTTTTCACCAACCAATATGACAACCAGCAATGACTGGTTACCTGATTTCATATTATCTTTAGTCAGGTATCCCACCGACGCTGAACCTACTCCTGTGGATAACTATCAATATCATCAAGTGCGTTATAGTTTTACTCTTTGGGGAGCTGTATTCTACCCGTGACATGACCACTATGGGTGACATGAATGCAGATGTGATAGTGAACGTATTGTCATCACCCTATCGAACCTCCGGGCACTTCGTTGATCAAACCCAAACTAGGTATGTCGTCTTTTTCGGTAAGGTTAATTAATTATTAAGTGACTAAAGTTGCGTTAACACAGTTTGGATCACCTTTCAAGTACGTTACCCTAGTAGTGAATTTGGAATGTGGTAGATTCTCAGATCGATTCGAGAATCACACCCGCCGGATAAATATGTAGGTTAACTATGTCTACAATTTGATTTGGAGGGCGCAGAGCTGGAGGCAAATGTAGAACAAAAAAGACTACAAGTCTTTTTCCAGTGTCACTTACAGGCGATTTAACTGGTCGATTTCTTTGTTTAGAAAGTGAGTGTCTCGTGTATTAGTAATCTCGAATATTCCCGAGTCAAACAGCGAAGTGCTAATGATATCGGTTTTTCGGCTTTGCATACATAGGCATGAATAGTTTCCTTGCATTTGATGTGCGTCCGCTTGTTCACATCTCTAACTTTGGCACTCCATCAGTCACCCGTTGACAAATACCTGATAACATGTGATTTGGACGTTGTCAATCTCTGTTCTGCAGCAAGCAAACATCACGCTAGGCCAAAAACGTCTGAAATGCTAAAGTCAACAAACAACATATTTGGAGGGTAAGCTGGACAATAAAACGGCAAAACGGAATAATGCGTGCGCCGTTTTAGAGGAGAAGTCATCAGACTATTGGCCTTAATCCAACATTTTGAGTCACGCAGCTTTGGAAATGATAAACCCAACCTCAGATGAACACATGCTTACAATTCAAGAACACTGAGCAGCTATATAGTGTAAAAGTACGCACGTGACAGGGCGTTTCAGAAAATGGCCCATGCCTCGAGATGGTGTTAGGACGTGAGTAATGAATTCGAGTCGACATCTGTCTTGTTGAAAATATCAAGTAGATGATTATGGTCCTGTGACGTGAATTAAATTGTGAATTATGAAGTAACTAAAATAACTGAATCTTTGAGCAATAAAAAGATGTCCTAAAATGACCAATAACATACTCGAGAGTTATGTGAAACCCATTGTGGTCGGTTGAACATCAGCCAATCAGATCGTACGGTGGTTACCTGAGCCTTAATATTAACGAGCGAACGGAAAGTACCCAACAAAAGTGAAGGGAAAACGTGGAGTCTATAGTAAGTTGTAAACGTTTTGCTCACCTTTAAATTTGGATGAAACAACTTTTTCCGCAGATATGAGTGAACTGTAGCGGCACAGAACAATAAATCGCAGCACTTTTACTTGTTGCTTTCAAATTGTTTTCCACTTTTTCCTATGTTAAAATTGTGTCCATGTTAACTTTATACATAAACGTAAATTACCATTCACTTTGACGAGGGACCCTGGGCGAAAATGTCCTCGGCTTCTCGCATTGTCTTGCGAGAGCCAAATACTATCAGCCCTACATCTGTAAAACACTGTCGCACAGTTTTGGTTGACCACATCACTAACACATCTGCCCAAGGATTAATGGGAATCTGTCATTTTGACATTGTTGTATGTGGTTTAAAATACTTGACTCAGTATTTTATACCAAACGGGATTCACGTAAACCTGAATATACTCGATCCTCAAGGACTCACCTACGGAATGGAGCAGCTAATTTACCAATTCCACAAAAGAGAATGATGCTGCCTGGCTAACACATCACAGAAAGTGAGTGCATCTTAAAGTGCACCTAGAGAAATAATGAAATCATAGAAAATCTGGATTTCTGGAAAGAACAGGAATACTCGCAACGTGCTGCAGAAGCACGGTGTTCTTCGGTTTCAATTAACTATGGCAAAAAGTCAAACACGATAGAGTTAGAAAAATAAATTACTAGTCCCCATCAAATAAGGACTTATTTAGGGATAAAGGGATATTTATATATAAAAACAGGCTTCTGAGCCACAGCAGATTAGTTACAGCTGCTCTGTTGCCAGTCTAATTGCCGACGCCTACGTAATAGCGATTGTGTAAGGTGTGTGTAATGGCTAGATTGCGGTGCACGGCCACCCTTTTTCACTCCGATGATGTAAGCCTGATTAATGATCACCTGGTACTGTTGCTAGAGTAGTGTTAGATATGGTGATAGAAAACTTTACTTTTACATATCAGGTAAGCGAACATGGTGCTCACATGAGTTTCCTAATTCGGAAAGGGTTCCCAGTGTTCAAAGAAATGCTGGCTATGTGAAGTCTCGACCAACGTATTTTCATTCGGGAAAAATCGTCCGTTGCTGCTAACCAGTAAATAAACCACAGCGGTGTATGCAGTAGTCTCTGTCTATTATGAATACCAAACTAACGATCAGTCAGTCTGACAAATAGCCACAACAACATCTCACAGTTTGAATGGAAATTTTTGGACAGTGAACCGTTTGAGAATTATACTTTACTACGACATATCTCATACTGTAAATAACTTGAATATTACGTCATATTATGTGAAGGTTAGTCATTATACCGATGGACTCACAAAAAGCATTCAAATTTTGTACACCCATAATAAGTTAGAAATATCAGTGCATTTTTTGTTCAAAAATCTGTGAATACCACCTACCAGATGCATATCGTATTGCTAGTGACGAATGAGATATGGGATGTGAGCAATTGATTTGCTGTGTAGAACCTTTACTTTTTTTACGCACTATGGTAAACGTTGACAGGATTTTGAGAGAAAAAGCAACAGAGTTTAGCATTTTGTCCAATACATATAGCGTTGATCAGAGTGAAGAAAAACAATGCATCACTGAACAAATTCTTACCCGGATATAGTCAGGCTCATGAGGTTTTATACCGATTTTTAACTTTTACAATCCAGATGGCACCATTACATTGAGCTATTTTTCTTCTATAAGGATCATATCTGTAAAACCGCGTTTGTAAGCCAAGAAATTTGTCAGTGCGTGGAATAAACTCATATTCGGATATTGCAGTTGGATACACCGTCGCCTGGGTGATAAGAAGAATATCAATTTAGTGTCTCAGAATATTTGCAGCAGAAGAAAACTGCGTCTGAAAGATCGTGCAGATTTTTAGTTTTTATTAGACCTGTCGAAAATTGTGAACCTTTTTTGGCTGCTCTTTACAGCAACTTGAGGCAGGGCTGTCAAATCACAAGTGACAACAGAATCAATAGTGTTTACATTTTCCCTTCCAAAATATGTCCAAGACTCTCTAAGTTGCATGGTATTTCAAGTCCAGTTATTATCAAAACAGAAACATCAGTATTTTTATTTTGATTAAAGTGTCCTGAAAACCTTAAATTTATTTTTTTAAAGACTGTTAGGCCCAATAGTTTGGCATGTATTGTGCGGAAAATTTTAATCACAAAAGCTCTCAGCTCAAACTCGAGTAGAAATTCATATAGCGCTACTACGGTATCCTGGTGTAAACAGTTGGAACATGAGAGTTGATCATCGCGAATTTCAGACGGTTTTGTAGGATCCAATAAAATCACCTAAGGTATTGCGAGTCAAGTGTGATAAAGCTGCATAGCTCCTTCAAGTTGCTTCTTGTGGAGGCCGTTCATTTCAAGGTTCGGCGAAAATAGTGGATTGCACTGAAATGCCTTGCCGCTGGTAAAGAAAAATCAGCACAGGAATATATCTTGTACAATGCATCAATGTGGTGTTTTCCTAGCAGCATATTATCTTCGCCAAATTGGGCTATCAGCTAGCATCAACTCAGTACAGTACAGTCCGGAGCGCTTTGATATACGACCCAATGTGATGTCAGGTTACTTGCTCCGGTTAACTAGTTTGCACTCAAAAAATGTTGGGTAGTGGTGCGCTTACCAAGATTTAGCCGAATAACTGGAATTCGTTCATTGGTACGATTTACTCAATAGCAATCCACTGCGTAATCCTTGTTACTTTTTCTGACTAGGGGACTGTATAAACTGCTCAACTATCCAATGTGGTGTGAGATGGTTTGAACTCTCGACAGACTTCCTGTCATTCACCATTGCAGCAATGTACACTATACTACTGGATTCGTGACATAAATCTTTCATAGTTTAACTCTGGAGAAACCATTACCGCAGACGTTTAACAGCTTAACAACAGATCCGTATGAAAAGACTACACCGACTATTCCCAACTGATCAACTTGACCGGACTGTGCACATTTCTCCCACGCAGTAAGGTATCAAGTCAAACTAAACTGATTCAGAAAAAGCGTGAAAAATCCAAACATGGCATTTGCAAATTGTTGTCAAGTTTCTTGGAATATTAACTAAAACGCTGGCTTGAAACCAACAACTCAGATAAAAAGGAAGTCATTACACCGAATTATGTGGAATAATGAGAAAACACCAGAAGCGTGCCATTTAATAGCGTTATAGTCCCTCTATAGGCCGTCGACACAACTAATTTAGTCCTTATCATCAAAAACTGTTGGGAGTAGAGTCACCCTAACTAGAACACGTTTAACGAAGGCATGCTGACTTGACAAAAGCTATCGCAACAGAATATTTAAGTGAATATTTTTCATTTGGTTCCATATGCTTCTGTTCTCCGCTCAGTTTAAAATGTCTGAACTGTTTTGAAGCATCGACTACAAACATAATCTTCCCAGTAAAATGAGACATTAAACAACGCAATGGATCTTGGAAACGGTCGAGCAACAAAAGGTGAAACAGATGTCAATATGTCAAAAATAATTAAATTCTCAAAACAGGATTAGGTGTACCCTGTAAGTTGTGAACCAGGCGTGTATGCATATCACTGAGCCGAAAAAGTCATTTTTCGGAAACACTGGCCCCTTAGCATTAGTCTGTGAAAATTTTTGCGCACAAAATTTGGCACCAGGCAAGAAACGAGCTGAGATGTCCTTCCCGTAAAACTGCCGACATACATAGCGTAATCTAATGAGGATCGATTGCTTATCGAAAAAAATAGTCGCAAAGCGTCACTAGTACTGTAGTGTCAGACAGTGGGTAGAATACTATTGTTGAGGAGCAGTTTGATTGCATCAACTGAGTGCCTATTCCAATGCATGCACTTTTTAATCCAGGACTAATTCGAAAACAATCTCCTCGGGTATCTGACAGATTGGTTAACTTGGATTTCCGTCACCTATGCACACCCACCAAGGAAACCTCGCTAAATTCTGGGGTTTCTTGCATATTGGTGATACGTGAACACGGGTTGGGCGTTCCAAAGGCCAGTAGACGCACTAGATCTCTGTCACACGCAAATAACATCAGATCGGACGCATTAGTCGCGCAGGATCCCAAAAAACTCTAGTACCGACGATTCACCATAGCTGGTCGGATCGACAAATAAGCAAACGACCGTATCCATCTGTCAGTCTGTCCTGTTGTGCAAGTGCAAAAATATGATGCGGATGATTGTGCAAGTGCTCCAGGCAGGTTTCAGTAAATCAGCCGATTATTTTAGGCTGGGTTGATCGCTTTCATATTCTATCCTCTCACAGTCCTTTTTGGAGCTGCACAGCATAACAATGTAACCCTTCAAGTAAAACACAAACCATGCAGGCGGTAGAGATAAAACCTGGAACTCCTCTGCAAAGCAGCATTTTGCACAAAGCCGCGAAAGCATAAGCACCGAAATTCAGGCACAAGAAAGTTACGAAAATTCAACGGAAGCACTATAGCAGCGCGAATAACTTAGGAGTTCAGCTGTAAATGTCCTTTCGCAAATTGAAAAAATGATGAATTGTGTTCTGCCTCGCCCGAATATCATACGTTGTACATTGGCCTGTTTTGATAGAGCGAAGCGTGGCCTTAACTAGCAAGCAAAACTAGGTCAAGGTCACATACGGAACTACCAGCTGCTCATATGGTGGCCGTTTTATTTCACTTTGGGTGTTCAATGTAGGTATAAAGTGTTTCGTTCGCTCCTTGAAGGATTCATATAACCATCATTTAAATCGTGGAATCGTCCTTTCTAAAGTACTTTCGAATGGGAGGTTTTCACGAAAAGAGCGTTGAGTAGCAAATAAGAATAGGACATTTGATAGAAATCTAACTACACATAAGGATGGCCTGGATTTAGCACCCACATGCTAGGTGGTGCTATCTTCGTGCTGAGCTGAAGGTTCACGAAGAGCGTGCTCTGCATCGGCTGCTGTTGTGTGCACTTGTTTACGGTAAGTTGCTGTCCAGACGGGAGAATAGTGATACATAATCCTGACAAAACACGGTGAAACATTTTACAACAAGCTCTTCCAAAACTTGTTTTGAACTGAGTATCTTACTTTATTTGCACTCTACTAGGGCATAGGAAATTTCATTTGAAGTCACGCTGCTTCAAGGGACAAAGTAATATTTCAAACACAGGCCGTTCTTGATTCTTGTGTCCACATACCTTGAGAATGAGCGATCGGGCAGAAAATCTGTAGTGCTAAGTGCACCATACTGTTGGTCCGTACCGGCATGTGTTTAAAAATCACATTCTGATAAAACAAATTTGAAAACTAGAGATTATTTATGGTTACCTTAGCAACACCGGTAACCTGAAACAAACGAACAAACCCTGCTGATTCTAAAAAGATAATTGTTCAGCGGGTCCAAAGACATCGTGTCGCAAGGACATTTCATTTTGGTTACTTCTGCCACAATGGAAATCTCTTCACCCAATTTTAACTGTGCCCATAAATACTTAACTATTTATTTGCTGTAGCAAAATTTTCTCCACCTGGTTCCTATTCTCATCGTTTTCCTACCAGTGAAGAAGTGTAGAAGATGACGAATATCTGGTAATAGGGTTTTAATTCTGGTTGATAAAATGGTGTACATTTTGACTAAACTGATATCCCGTGGAAAACATTTCTATACGTTCATTTTCACTATGAACAAAATAAACGCAGTGCAGTCAACAGAAAACGGTTGATGATACGTTCTAAACCATGCCTGGCTACAGGGCTGTCGAAAAAAATTAACTGTATGTAAAAACCAGCGGATGACACTCCAGTGTTCACAGTATCTGGTGACCTTTGATGCTTACATGAGGTCACAGTGTATGAGGAACAGTGTTAATGGAAATTCACACGACATGTAGCAGACTTACTGTAAGGCGATTTATACCACACCCATTGGGAAGTATTATTCGCCTAAGAGATCATTTTTCTGCTTGCCCTTGCTGGGCGTAGCTGTATTTGGACTTAAAATGTTTCCCGTTACTTCTCGACGATACATCCAAAAATTGGGCATGCAAAAATTGGAAGTATGCCCACTAAGCTTATGATCAGGTCAGACCCAGAAATCGATCAGATGCAGCCGACACTTTGCTACATAACGCTTTGTGTTTGTGCAGTATACCGCTGACCTGTGCCACTACATCAACCAGATTTTCATCAGTATTCTTATTTGGACGGCAGAATACCACGTTGACATCCTTAGTAGTGTATCATGTGGCCGTTGTTCTTCGAAATAACTTTGTTTAACCAAATTATACGATGGCTCCAAACAAGCCCATGTTTCATTTGCTTTGTCTGCTCACATAAAGTAACAGGGCTGGTGTTGCTTTACCCAAAGAAACGTTCCAATTTTCTCATAGTTTCTGATTTTAATTCAGCTCGTTACGTCCAAACACCTCCATTAAGCTTTGGTAAAAGTCTGCAAATAGTGTTTCGGGATACGATTTCTTCCTGATCAGATCGGGTGGTTGTAGATACGTAAAGAGATGCATCTAGCTGCCGGAAGCCGTACCCATCGTTTTTAGTGGGCACCCTGTCTTTCTCGAAGGAATGAACGATGTTGCATCTGTCAGTTTCTTGCCTTGCTGGATTCAGGAACAGCCTGAAAACACAAATGCAAGAGCTGACCCGGTTCTCATGACTTGCAAAAATGTAATCGGTGATTTAAAAGTTATCTGGTGTGCCGCTTGAATAAGCTACTGTGAATTGAAATTATTAACCCCAAGTTTGAAAATATATGCAAGCTCATCCAGAAGAACGAAATTGTTGATTTTTCGCTAATTCATTCCCGCAATTGGATAATGGTTATTCTGAGTTGGCTATACTATATGCTTCCAAATTCCTTCAGATCAAAGCTGAATAGCGCTCAAACGAAATCGAAAACTAAGCTAGTCACGGTGAATGTTCCAGCTGATGCTACTGTTTAAGAGGATATTTCTATCCTGCTTATTGTTTTCGAGCAATATGAGTAAATGTGTTCAAGCATAAAAGTCCACATCTAACGCACGTAACCTTGATATATCCGGACAGGTAAAAATCAATCCAAAGTAACCATATAAAACGGTCTAAAAGCCATAAACTTGAGTTCTTTATGGGATAAGTTTTAAACACTTTATGATCATCCGTAGATGACGGTGGGAAAATCGCGGTCCAAGTAGGGAATTATCCTTTGAACTGAACCCAACCTCTAACTTTAAATGATGAACCACCGTACAAAATATTTAATTTTCGTTGACCATTATCAGCAAAGTGCACCTCGTAAATCCCTACGGTGGTTAAAAAGTGAAACATTCCGGGTGGACTTTTGGGCACTGTCTACTCAGTCAACTAATCAGTGACGGTGATTTTTGCACCACGACATGAAAAAGTAGCAGGATTCTCTAATTTCACGGATTACAGGTGACAGGATGCTGAGTAGTTCAGCAAAAGATGATTCCTTAGACTCGAGATCGATGGAACTTGATATTTTTGGTTCTGAGTGGATTATCCATTTTTTGCATCCAGTGCCGGGATTTCAGATACTAAGATCTATAATTAAACCTCAAAATATCGAGCAACATAGGCTAATTTTCCAAGGTGATAATCAGTTCTAGAAATGCAAGTGGAAGAGAATATCCATTGAGTTCCGTGATGTGTGCAGGGGTGATGATTACCCACAAAAATAAAGCGTCTAAACTGCGGTCAGTGATGACTAGTGGATAAATTTCATCTGCCGCAGAGAACAGGTATAAGATTCCCTTAAGTATCCGGACGAACTGATTTTGGCAAACCATATTTGCTACTAGATTCTACAATTTATTTCAAACCTTGTTCCTTCTAGTAATGTTTACTCTAATGAATAAAGTGTGCCTCAGTCACTAGCTATCATCTTTGTTCTTTTGTTGTCTATCAGCACCACAAACACTTATCAGGAAATTCGTGAATAAGAGCCACGGTAAACGGCGCCGAGAATTATTTGGTCACTGCGAAAGAGTAAACGTCAATCTCTGTGGGATAAAGATAAAAAGGCTTTTGGCAGTCATATAAGGTTATGATTTTTTCATCAAGGTATCATAGTAATGAGTTTCGCGCAATGGCCTTTAAATAGGTGTGTTTATGGGTTTTGCTCACAGCTGGAAATCCGGTTGAGTGAAATACAGAGCTAAGGTGTTTCAACTCGATACTGGACACAGGTATAACCAGGGTCATACTTGACAACCAGATGCCCTGGCTATAAAACAAATTTTAGCTGCTTTAATAAAATAGTGCTCAAAATAGAAAACTCGTTAAGAACTTTTTCAAACTGGCTTTCTTCATTTTTTATCACTACTTTAGGGGCAAAGCTCTATTAGTACCATCTTGATCACACTTGCTAATATATGACACGCAGGTACCGCACCGATGCACCAATAATTAGAAAGAATACATATCCTTCAGCCATAAAAAGAGGGGCTTTTTGAAATTCTGTTTTTTACTACAAAAAATATCTCTACAAAGCTTCACAATATTAAAGGAAATCTGGACAAAATCACGCCATCGGGACGAATGTGGCTTTCAACTTTGCGCACAAGTTAAGTACCAAGGTCCGCAAACTTATCTCACACCACATGTAATAAATGCGTGAGATTATCCGATCGATATTATGCGTTTAGTATATGAGTGAACTAATCTGGTAGCTCCAGTAGTAATAATTGCTAAGTGTTGGGTAGATATACCTTATAATGTGATTTTGAAAATTGACTCATACAACTAGGTCGTGTCCAACACAGTTCTCACACCACAGACTTCCTTGCATGTACGTGGTTCTCATCTGACATAATCGGAATAACTTACAAAGGTTCTTCCCTCCAAAGATCCAGATAAACGTGCATTTTGGTTCGCACTGGAGGCGGTGCAAATGTGTTTAATTTGTACAGCTTTCAAAACTATGCCTGAATGAATCTGTTTACAGGCAGACACCCTTCCTGACCAGTCCACATGCGAAAACTTTATGCTTAAAATGTGGCTTACCCAAGACAGATGATTTTATGGCCACATACTCCTTATCTTTATGAAATTATTTTTGAGTGCTCAATCATGATTCCCGCATACCGTCAGTGCGCTCTAATAGCCTTCTAGTGGCTGGTGCATGTTTTACAGCGATGTTCTATAACGATAATGTCCAAAATCACACGGGTGAAGACCTCAAACACTTGCAAATCAGTGTAGAAACTAGAAATTTGGGAATGTTACAACAATCAAACACGCAAGCTGAAAATCAAGCATTATTAATGGCGTTTTTTGGATACCAGCAATCTTGAGATTTTCGTGAATCGTTTTACGAAACACAGAATAAGCTACTGGACAGGCACAAACGCATATCATGTAGTGATTTTGAATACTGACGCATGGCTTAGCCACATAAGGATTACCACAGATCCTAACTTTTGTGTACCGTAACGTTTCCGACGTAAGTTGGAAACCTACTTTGGTAATGAATGAACGAAATACCGATTCGTCGGAGTATCAGGCATGCAGATGAAAATCTATCTTCATACTATACAATCAAAGCTCCTTTAATTCATCTACCGTCTCGGATGGAAAAACCAATCGTGTACGATATCCATTTTGGTGCTATTTTGTTCCATGATATCCCACCAATGTCTCCCTATCAAGACAGAATTTTCAAGAAAAATCAACAACAACACCTAATATAACGTGTTGTAGGAACCGCGCCTCCCAATCAAGTAGTCTTTGATCATACAGGAGCACAGACCATGCTAGATTATTATATAAATGTAGAAAAAGCATGCATTACGGTTGGCTGAATGGCTAGTTTGATGAGGAAGGACACAATGCTATCGAATGGAAACGTAGGTTCAGCTCAGCGATGATCCTCTTTTATATGCTCCAAGGCAATTGCTGCCTGCGGTGTTTGGCGTAAGGAACTTGTAGCAAGCAAACCCCGCTAATGGTTGGATGAATTAACTTCCCAAGTAACTGCGGTCTTCCTGTGCAGACACTCATTTAAGGGAGCTATATCAGTTTTCCGGAATACAGTGTGAATCAATATGGAAGGCATATACAAACCTAATGGAACGTGGAAAACTAATTCTTCCATTCCATAAGGACCACCAAATGAGGACCGCTAATATTTACTGCGACAGCACTTTCGTTTTTGTGTACACATAATTAGTATGCGGAATATCATCTTCTGATATTATTCACTCATACTTTAATGGTATTCACCACCAGCTTGATTTAATACACAATGGGTAATCGGGATTTTGCCTTGCAGGTGAGGTTAATCACTGCTGAAAATCCGTTTGACATTGTATATCTACCACTTTCTCATCGACGGAGCGCGTCGTAGACATGCACAAGACCACTCAAACCACAGCCTGCCGAAAGGAAGCTAAACGCTGTACATTCAGTTATGAGTTAGAAGAGTGCAAATAACAGAAAGTAGTGCAACACATATTTGGGTTAACAACAACTGGGCTGCCATTAACTGACCCTTCAAACGACGACGTCTCAGTTGTGGTATTTAGTGAACCTTGATTCTACTTTCTAATCTGTAGGAAGTACCGAAATGTTAAGGTTTGGAATGTGACTAATATCCTTCTAAAAAACATGCAGCAGAGTACAGCCATTTCATCCATGCTTTGAGCCATCAGTTGTGCTTCATCACCGAACTAAAATATTAGAACTCAATTAAAACACCTGAATAACATAGAATACCGTAATTAGACAAAACTTGACCGTTCAAACTCAAAACTAAAATATCTCACTTTCAAACCCAGTCAGCCGTACGCACAACCAACGGGACGTGGGAGAAAGATGCTTTTCTAATAAACAACTTCATGATCACCCAAATTCTCACACGTAGTTTTGCAGCGTGTTAAAAACAAACGCTTGTCTGTGACGAGATACTCGGACTTGCTTTCTACCCTAAGTGAAATTAGAAAGCACTACCAGCAGGTGTTCTAGCTGAACTGTGTAACCGGAATGTGAATGGATACCAGTTACTCAAATTGGTTTTGTAATAAATAGGCATAGTCAGCGCAAAACCCCTTACCTTCTTGTCCATAGAAACTTGGCCGCGGAAACAAAACTTACGTGAACGTGTATTTTGGGTGGTACTTTAGAAGTTCAAAACTTCAGTTGAATAATTCGAGAAATTGCAACGCGTGCATCTCAAGTTGGAACAACTAACCTTTCAGGCGCCAAGGATTTACTCGTTCTTTCTTGATGATGACCATAATAGATAGCTTTAATTGTTTTAGCCAACATACTCAATATGTGAATCCAAACGACTCACAACATCCAAATGCTTTATCTACTTTCAAACGCATTGAGGAGATGGCCCACAAACGTTAGGATTGTCACTGTGAGATTAATTTTATTTATTTCCTATTGTAAGCATTCAAATAGACCGCTTGGTACAATCAACAGACCGCCAAATTTGTACTCAGGAGTAACTCCTGGTAAACGAGAGTCCTTAAATAGCAAGCTCCATAACTGGGGAAGGAAGTACGTTTCCACAAAATAAAAGGAATTGATACAATTGACATAGTTAAACACCAGTTGCTACAATCGTGACACGACGACATTCATTTAATTCTGTCCATCATTTTGATGCGTAGACCAAATTGCTACAATGAATTTCAAATGTAACAAAATCTTCATGACTAGCCATTAGTAATAAGCGAATCTAAAAAAACAGCGATTCCTGCTCCGTGATAATCGAGATATCGATCGGTAGGTTTATAACCACCCTGTAAGTTTCCTTCCACTCGGTCCTAATTTCTGCTGAGTATGCATACATAAATCATGTGAATTTATAGGAAAATTACCTGCTTAACACGTGCCCTGAATGCAGCAGCTGGCAGGCATGGGAACAAGAACTAAAGGTTCGTGAATGAAAAACATTTTCCTAGTGTACATTCATCATTCACAGTAAAAAACGAAGGAAGAACACGTTCTTGTTCTACTTGATCACCGCACACAAATTTCACGCTACAAATAAAATGAAGCTAATGTGTGGTAATGTACAGTTTACATTTCGATGTAGGTTTGCTATTTCTTTGTCACTGTTGACTCCAAATACCAAAAAGCACGACAGTTTAAGTTTTCATGCGTGAAGTTTCAACACTTATCTGTAGTCTCTAGTGAGGCCTCTTTACAAATTGAAGGAGAAGTTTTGATGTCTTCATTAGCACGAGTGACGTGTTGTATCACATTTGCATAGCAACTAGCCATTTCGGATATTGGAAACCAATCGCCATTTACAAATGGGACTTTCAGCAAATATGTTACGGGTAAAAACATGTTACAAGCGGTCCATGCTCAAGTAAGGAGATGGAAAAGCAAATTTGCAATATAGCATATGAGTGCTGTCAGTTTTAAAAGCACGTAGCTCTTCTGCGCATACGGTGCCTTTGTAAAAATGCAAACAGTTGATTCCAGAGAACAGGCATAGGTAAAAGCTTTGAATAAAAATAAAACTTCTTCTATATAACATTGTTGACGTACTTGCTGAAAGCTTCTTGACAATTTTCTAATCTTTTCACTCTTCTTGGGATCATCACTTACGTGTAGTCAACGTGTTTCCATAATCTCTAAGTAGAATTCGAGAATTGCGTCTAGCTGATCAAGCACAAGAATGTTGATAAGCTGCAGTGGTGAAATTTCGGATATTTTAGTAGTGTGAAGCCAATAAAAATTTTTTAGTATTCTCGAATATTTCGCCAACGCAAATATGAGGCGGTCTTTGTGTTCCCATTTTAGTCGATAAAATATTACAGACGAGCAATTCAGTTGAGACGTAATCATAGTGGCACCAAACTTATTTTCAAATGAATGTATTTTGCCAAAAGAGACATTTTGTTCCGACGTAAAACTGGTACGTGCCATGTGGAATTTTCTCCTCACACTTAATTGCATAGCCAAAAATCTCAGTAAACCTGCAAACTTTACCTGCATACGATGACCCCTGGTGTGACCAGAAAAAACACTTTTCCTTCTCCTTGTCAGAGCTTGCATTAGAGTGGCCCCAAAGTGCTTCCTGATGGGGGTGATATGTCCTAATATCATACGTTAAACATCTGGAACGTTTGTGGCTACATGAAAAACCAGCTTCTTCCAATTACTCCTGTTAGAAAACTGGAAGGAAACCACTGAATCATTATAAAATCTGGCAATATCGACCAAATAATGTTACCAGAATAAAGTGGCCGCTGTAAAGAATCGGGTATAATATTACACAAAAGTGAACAATGATTGTAAAAATTTTAAATTAACGTTTACTTTCACTAATAACGGGGTAACTTAGGGATACCAGATGGTAAAATTAGGAAAGTAAAAAAACATTTGAATGCCATTCAACAGAAATATTCTTAGGCCATGTGAAGTATGCGTTAACGGCTTTAGACATATTCGTCGAATTTTTCCTTTTTATTTTCCATCAGTAATGGTAACACATTTTGCCAAATTTATTTATTTATTTCACAAACGACCTTCTTTGTGATTCTCGTAGGTTTGGAACCTAATACCAAATGACGCTACATTGGACAGGCATACAGTCGCGGTGCAGGCACGCAAAGCGACCAAGCGATGTTCGAAATTTACTTGTCCTTTTACTTGCCTTCTTCATGCTGGTTACAACAACTGCCTTTCCAAATTTCCGAGAAGCAAACGGATATTATGATATTCCAGGATTTGAAGAACTAAGTGGAGACGAGGAATTGGTGCAACCTTACCACCGACAAAGCAGAAATGAAATAACGCAGCCAAAGAAACCCAAAACATTCATAAATCCCGACGCAGTAAAAGCATACCTGCGTGCTCTAAATGACTACTTTATTGCAATTGGAAGGCCGCGGTGAGATTTTGCTTTGCTTGACTGTCCTGCTTGTTTCGTGTGTGCTGAACATACGGTCATCCAACTGAACCTCTCTGGAAATCTTATACCATATAGACGTAGAGCACTACTCATAAGGTTGCTGAATACTCTTCCATAGCCCACGACCGGTTCCATCCTTCTTGAGGCTAAACAGATAGGCGAAGTCCTCAAGCTTCCATCAACCTGAATCTAAGTTGGACAGATTTCGACAGATGCAGTTAATTGTATATCATATTATAAACCAGAGAATCAGCCGCGTTCTAGGTGAATCCCGTCAAAACCAACTTGATTTGCAAATGAGTGTATTTGTCAAAATTTTATCACATTTTGACGAACATACTCAATAAAAGCGCCGGACATTAAGCATTTGCACAAGATTCACTAAAAGGAACTGAAGACGGCTAAGAACGAACTTTCTGAACGAACTGCGAAGCATTTATTCATATATGTTATCTAGATTGAATTTCCACTCTCTAACCGTGAAAACAACACCTGTTAACAAAACAATCACGCAATAAAAACCACTTGGGTAATAACAGTAAATACAAATAAGTTTTGGTATATGATAGTCTTTAACTGGAGGTGCTGCGGGTGGACCGCCTCAAGTTTCGGCTGGTATGAGAGATGTCAAAGCGTAATTTCTTGTCTGGGCTTCGATCAAATTATTGTTGAATTCGAACGCACAACCCACACTGTTTTGCAGTAAGACTCGTTTGACAGCGGTTCGCTCTGGTGTGACCCAAACTGTTAGACTGGAATGTCTTGGGGCAAGAGTGCAAGCTCACAGTTTTTTTTCTTTTACCGAGAAATAAACCTTGTAGAAAACTTGAGGTGAAAACACACCAAAGTGGGGTAAGATTTTGTGGTAAATCAACCGTAAAAATTCTTGAAAAATGTTGTTTTCGACATCACAACCTTCAGGTGTAAAATCTCATCCCATCACCCTCTACTCCAAACTTTAACTTCTCACAAACTACGCAACCCACAATGACTTTTACAACATCCAGGCAGAGGTAGGTCAGAAATTTTTCAAGAAAGGAAAGCTTTTGTCCGGGAGGATAGTGTAAAATTTACCAAACTTAGGCACTAACTATCGTTTAGATGATAGTAACTCAAATTCACAACGTCTTTAGAGTAAATCACATGCTAACGAAAATTCGAAGTTTACCGTCAAAAGAAAAACGAACCAGATAATTGGTGACAGTAGGACAATGGGTACAAATGAACTTATTGAAAAGCCTTTTAGTGGATTTACTGGACATATTGTTGCATTTTTCCGTCCAACTGCTCGAACATTTACGCTGGAAAAAGCTCCTAGCTACTTCGCATTTTCCGCTAAACTTGTGACTTTAGATGTGCTGTTCATAGTGCACTTGTGGATCACAAGAATTATCCTTACCTAATATGGATGCTACTTAAATAGTAGTCACCAGGTCAGAGGTCGAACCGTAATTTTGTAAAACCATAATAGGTCGTTACGTCTGCGACCGCAGTGATTTTAAGAATGTTAGAAACTACGAAAATTATTTCCTCCCAGTTTTGTACGGAGGGTGAGGTGGATACAACATTTGATATTCCTGACATTAGATAACCCGGTTATTCTTATGTCAATATATCATTTAAGCATCGCTTTTTTTCTTTTCTAATGACATTAGAATTCATGCATTCAGGGAGTTTCACTGTTTAGTTCAGCAGAAAAAAAAGCCAAAATAGACTACCAAAAAGCATCGGTATCAAACGTTCAAGAGGTTTGGGATACAGATTTTTAAACGGGGAATACAATTGGCTAAAATTTTCAATTAACCTAAAACTCAGTTTACTTTGTGAATGTTAAAGGCAAATAACATCAGTGTGATGGTTTTTTCCTTATGGTAAACTATCTGATAAATGCAGTGCGGAATAGATTCGTCTGACTGACGAACTAAGTAGTCTTCTAAGCCTGCTCAAATGCACGGTCCTCCAAAGGACACTTTAACAGTACACGGTTGCTCCTTTACCATAAACGAATCAAAGTTGTAACTAAGGGAGGGTAGCTTAAAATATTTATAGAAAAATCACCTGAGGATTTTACCTGTACCAAGTAAAAGTTTAGCAACTAATTTTTCGTTTCGAGAAAAAACGGCTACGGGATATTCTCCCTTGAAGTGTGCCTGTTTTGCGACAACCGCCGTGCGACAAAGTACGATAATTGGACGAAAAGTCCCTTCAGATTATTTTGACGGACATTGACGATGATAGTAACAAGAATTGTCATCGATTTGCAAACAGAGCAAGAGTTATTGATGTATTTTCTTAAGAAAGCCAGGAATGCCTCAGTACAGTCATTACTTGTGAAATCGCCCTACTGCCAGGTCACGGATCGGACGTCTTTGGTGCACTCTATGGAGCCACACATTGACAAGTGTTTGTTGAGTCTTCGCCTGCTTCGAGCGAATGAAACACTATATTTTACAACGACAGTGATGTAACTGCCACCTATTCAGGTGTCAGCTGATTTGGTTGTGTGGGGAGCTGTCAAGAAACTTAATCTCATCCAAAATCGGAGATGGATTATCAACTCATATGAGAGGTCTGCAACCCTGAAATGTAATTCAATCCAGGATTATCAACTCATATGAGAGGTCTGCAACTCTGAAATGTAATTCAATCCAGACAGGAGTCAAAGGGAGGTAAACCATCTTTTACCTCGAATTTCTGTTACTTCACTTGTTCGAACAGTCAGTCATTGACCATTCAGAAGTAAATAACCCTGATTACGGTCCATTATTGAGGAATCATTGTGTGTTAATTAAGTTACTTTTCTGCCGTCCCATAATGAGATAAATAAGTGATTTTAAAAAACACCATGTCAGTTCTATGTATCAGAATGCGCAATACAACTACATCAACAGAACAACTGTGTGGAACTCACAAATTCAAACTCCACGTTTATTTGAAGTGAATAAATAAATAAATAAATACATAAAGTAGATAAAGTAAATAAAATAAATAGCGACAAAGATTCGGGATCTCGCTGTTGGTTTGAGGAAAGCAGAAATATCTTGCACAGCCCTGAAACCTGAGAGAAGTGGATGCCAGTCAACCTGGTTAAACGTTTACTAACAGAATGAGAAGGTTTTCGAAGTCAGTTAAAGAAAGAGGTAGACTGAAACCACTCCTTTCCTTCCTGTTAAACTAGGGTTGATGTATTTTATCACGGCCTACTTGGTCTACCCCATAATTTATATATGACACAAGGCCTAAAAGCCTCAACTGTATGGTAACTTTTGGGTTTTCTATGTCCAAAAAGCCGCTGATCTTATCAAAACTGTTGGAAAACCTGACTGACAAAAGTGGAGCATTTCTAATTCCACCAGCCGTTAATCTAAGGCCAAAAACGAAATTGTTAACATATTAGTCGGATTGAGTTGTCTTTCAGCTCGCAAACCATGCACAGAAGTGCATTGGTTCAGGTTGCTACGACTTCGCTCATAGACGACAGGGAATGTAAGGGAATACCGGGCCACGCGTCGGAGGCGGTGGTCCACTTTATGCATTTACGATAAATAAATCTGTTTGTCCAGTACGCTTTGAGGTGATATCATCATCATCACCTTCATCGACAGTATGACATCAGTGGCAAACACTGATGCTTCGAAAGCCTTATTCCAAAAAAAAGAATAAATGTCGCCGGAAAAGGGGACCTATTGCCAGATTACTACAATTATTCCGAGATGCCTATACCTCCAGGCACTCATTCAGGCAATCTGGATAGAAACTGACAACAAGAACGTCACTTATATCCGTTAGCAGCCGTTTCTTGCAGCGTCTTCAACCAGACGCAGTGGAGATCACGCGGTCCCCGTCCTGGAAGGCATATAACACTGACAGCACCCAAAAGTTTCGTAATATCCTTCCTACCCTTTTGCCAGGTCAAGAGTTGGCCACCTCTTTGCTTCTGTCCGTCAGTTCATCCAAAAAACACCTGCGTCTTCTCTTCCTCTTCGAAGACGAGAACGATGTCGTCTGTATAATCCAGATCGACAAGTTTTTCCCACAGGCTATTCGAATGCCGGGGAAGTGGAGACGTTCCATCGTTCGTTTAATGATTTCATCGATGACGAAGTTAAATAGAAAGGGATAGAGTGGGCACTCAAGCTTTTGGAGAACTCGCCGTATACCCCCACACGTCCGGAAGTCTGAGAATACAAACAGCTTATTATGTTCGTAAACTTCCGAGGCATTCCTTGGTGGGCAAGCGTGTCGGGAAGAACAGGCCGATCAACCGACTCGAATGCACTTTGGAAATCCAGAAATGCTAAAATTGTGGGTCACTTATACGTATGGCGTTGTTCTAGCACCTGAAGGAGTGTGAATATTCTGCCAACGCAACCCTTAGCAGCCCGGAATCCCGCTTGATGCTCTCGTGTCAGTGTCTCATGAGTCACCGTAAGGCGACGAAGCGGCGGTGATGCCAACAGTCTCGTTGAGTCCGGGTCAACTTGATCCCCCTGTGGTTACCGCACTCACTACAAGCCCTTTTTTGAAACTGGGCACTACCACCGACTCTCCCTAGTTGTCTAAGACAGAATCCGTTTCCCAAATGCAAGCAATCAGATCAGACAAGCGCTGATTGAGAGCATCACCCCAATCTTTGAACAATGCGGATATGAGGTTATCCGGACCAGAAGCTCGGAGGCATTTGGGAGAACATATACAGTCGTAAACCTCCAAGGCCGTAGGTGGTTTCACGTTCACCATCCAGGGTTCTACGTCAGCTGTGGGGTCCAGATGGGTGCCAACTGATGGTTACGACAATTGTTGTTCGGAGTATAAGCCCACCTGTAGGGGCTTTTTTGTTCAAGATGGTCACTCCAGTCGGATCTTTGATGGTTTCTCTCACAGGTGGTTTCCTGGGGCCGGTCTTATGCACCAACTGAAATGATCTTCAAGCAGTCCCGGCTTTGTGGGCCTCTTCCCTTTACTTGGCTTTTTGTGTCCACCACACTTTACGGTCGGCTCGCACGCTCACTTTCACTTGACGCTTGATAATTCGTGACATCAATTTATGTTCGAGACCGGCTGGGATATTTCCCCGAGACTTAAGAAGCCGGTCAAATATCCACAGCTAGAGTGTGCCTGTCAGCTAAATCCCCAGTACTATGAGAAGTGACGACAATCTCGTCTCAAAATGAGTTCATATCTGATGGTGGAGCATTTGAAGGGACTATAGAAGACGATTCTGGTAAGTTCGTCTACAATCTGGATCTGCCAGTTTCTCAGATGCCAAGCGATTTTCCGCACCTTATGCCGCCCAGAAAACCGTATGGAGAAGCGATACCGGACGAGTGCGTGGTCGGACTCCACAAAACCGTTCCAAAACGACCGACAGTTAGTTATTGATTCGCACCATCGGTGGCAATCTGATCGATTTGATTTTGTGGCCGGCATGCCGCTGGAGGACTTTATATGGCCAGACGACTTCAGCTATTTTGGAAGTAAGTACTGCATAAAAGTAGTCCGAGATATCACAAAGGTGGATCAATCCTTCAACATTGTCCGTACGTGCCGTGTCTATCCATGTCGACCTTCTAGCTGAGTCTCAGATAAGCTAAGCCTGCACACTTGTGCATTCGTATCTTTGGCAATCACCACGATATTTCACCATTTAGCTCGCCGCAACAGGGCATTCAGGGCGTCATAAAACCTGTCTTTGACGGTGTCGGAGCTACAGTCAGTTGAAGTGTAAGCAAACACGCTGAACAGACATGTATCAACTTCCCGCTTGCGAGACTCCTTCACAGTCGTTGCCAGCTGAACCGCACAGGGGCGACTATCAACAGGTATCCAGTCAAGCAAGGATACTTCCGCCCGGTGACTTGTGGCTATACCAACCCCTGCGCATGCTGCCGGCGCAGCCTCTGTATCAGCAGAGGTGCGTAGCCGGAAGCGAGTAGAGACTGATGGGGCGGTTAGCTCAACCACTGTGCTTGCATCTTGAATTCTGTTTCTGAGACACAGCACACATCAATGTCAAGCGAGTCCAGTGTGAGAGCAAGAGAAGCTTGTTGTCCTGCTTGCTTCAGAGTGCGCACATTGAAGGCGGCCAGATAGACTGAGTGTCGAGGCTTGAAGAGTGATTTGGAGATACCTGAGGATGTCGGCGCCATGTGACGAGCAGATGCTGCACGCGAAACCGATGCAAGGCGCACGGAGTCATCAGTCCTAAGTGCTGGGCCTACAAGAGAGAGAGTTATTGGTGGGGTGGGGAGCAAGGAGGAAAAAGTATGTGAAAGAGAAAGAAGGGAGGCGTCAGCAGTAGCCTGTTTTCGCTTACCCGCCCTGCTGTATGCAGCGAGTAAGGCAACCCGGCTGATGGCACCGCGCGACGGTCGATGTGGCGTGAGAGTATTATTAGTTGTCACGGTTGTACTTGGGCTGGGATACTGTTAGGGCACCCACACCTAGACAGGAGGACGATTAGGGTCTTCAACCAAAGTCTTCGGCTGACAAGCCTAACCGCAGGGCAGGGGTGTAAATACATTACTGTTTTTACGGAACAGGTCGCCACACATGTTCCAGGCTCCAACATAGAGGATAAGGAGACTGTGTTCTTCAGAGCTCTAACCATTGAAAAAAGTGGCATGTGAAATTCTGTGAGTGTCGCGCGGAGACTTCCCAGTACATCTCATTGGGTCGCCGAGGTACACAAAGCGTCCCACCGCGGTAAGGTTCAGTCTCTTCGTGACTGATGATAGATTTGACGCAGGACCGCCATTAACTGTGTGACAGCCACTGGTTTGTTTCGGCCCACGGTCCTCATCCGGACAGACGACACTTGCCCACTCGACTTAGTTGACTAGTAAGGTATTTCGGCTTCGTTACCAGGTCATGGGCTGAACACCCCTGGATTGTCCCTATTCGGCCCAAGGCTGGGCGCAGTAGGCTCTACGGGGCTCTCTTGCGTACCAAGCTCATGGCCTAAGCAGCGTAATCTGGTCAATGTGACCAGCTAATCTACCGAGGAAAGGAAGGTTCCAGCAAAATATCTGGCGTACCCGAGCACTACTGATTTGTTCCCGCCGCACCCACGGAACAATTCAGAGGCACGTATGGCCAAACACATGCAGTCTCCCAAGCTCTTCCGCACGCAGTAGCTACGCCCCTGATCTATAAAACAGGACAAATCGAACCGCGGTATTATGGCTTCTACCACCGTTGACATTCAGTGTGATACAGCATCGGTGCCACAACTGTCGGAATTTGGCCAATGCCGCCTTCCTTCCAAAAGCAAGGAATGGTTTTTCATTAGTCCTCTGGAACCCATGGAGCTAGTTAGATGAAGAACGTATCTACCACATCGATCGGTCCACTCACAAGCAAGAGGCTTGGGTTTGCTTCCACTCAAACCTGCAGCAGTATTTTGTCATTTACAGATGTGAATCGCATCCCAAACGGTGTAGGGGATAAATCTTTCGCCTTTTACTGAAGACTTCTGTGTGAAGGTACAACACAGTGCATTATGAAGGGCCTGATCCAGGATCAGAAGTATCGTCGGTGCACTCAGTGTTCGTGAGCGAAGGCCCAGAGAGTATTTCGTACCCTAGATGCCAGAGGTATGTGCGAAGACAAAAGGAGCCCATTAGTCACGAACCTAAAGGGAAAGGGCGGCAGAGAACGCCATTGCCTGACATTAATGGATATGAATTTGCCGTTGATAACTACGCGTCCAGGAGAAGAAGCATATAGAGTCTTCAAAAGAGACAACAATTTGGAAAGAATACCCTTCATTATCAGACACCGCCACAGTTTTTGACAATCAGTGGAACAAAAGACAGATCTGAAACCAAGAAAGACAATCATTGTTGTCCTTCGGAAGGAGTGCTGCAGTTCCAACGAGGTTGGAGCAAAACCCAGCTCACAAATTCAGCCCTTCAGATGATGGATCACCCTTTGTAGTATAATAAAATAAAGCATCTAGGACGCTACGGTCAGTAGATTGATGTCCCGGTGGTTTTCGCAGAAGTTTCTTGATTCTTTTTGAGTATGATGATTATAGTGGAATAAATTCTTCAGTTTGGCCAAGATAGACAACCTTTTCATCAAAAGGTAAAGGATCATGTGCGTTGTTGCGATTAAGCAACAAAATTGCCCCCCCCCCGGAATTCTATTGTCGATGACGAATGAAACCCAACTTTCCACTCGAATTCGTCTGGTCCTTCCAGAGATTGAATTGATGGAAACCACCTGCAGTGTTCTTCTTCGGAGTGTTCATTCCATAGTTTAAGACGCTTTTGTGAAAGCACTGAGGTCCCATCTTCCTTGGAGATCGTTTTACCAACATCCACCGATTGCAAAACACTTTAAGCCATCCAGATGGAAGAAGGGATAGACAGATACGAAACCGGATGTTTGCGTGATCAACACTGGCTTGCATCCGGGTTGGTTTCGCGAGAAGTGTGGACGACTGTCTTGGGATAACGGGTGATCTGTGAGCAGCAGATGTCAGCAGACTGACCACTGGCTGCGTGCTGTCTAATAAACCATAGCAGATACTTGGGTCTATGTTCCCCGGATTCTTTGGTCTCCTAAGTAGTGTCGCCGTAACTGCGAAAAATTTGGCTAGTTTGGAGTCGCGGGGTCAAGGTAGACTGGCTTACTCAGTTGCGAAGATGAAAAGTTGAGATCAAGAGCGACTTTCAGTTTGTTTATTGTTTGCGATTAGGGTCCCTCTTGAATGCTGTGTGCAAGAAAAGTAGTAACAGGGTCCATCCTATAGAATGTTTGGAATAGATATACTCTAGTAGGGTTTGTTTCAAGAAACCTTTTTCTTTGCGCAGCTCATCGGAGAGGCACTTTTTCTCACCGCGTTTATAACCGAACCGGCATGTAAAACCCAAACAGTGGATTTAATAAAGACCCAGTCTGAGGCGGATAGCACGGATACCTTTTGAACAGAATAGCTAAGAAAGCTGAACTAACGCTTTCTTCTTTCTCGTAAAACATACATGATCTAGGGTAAACGATTTAAAATGTGCCTAAATGTTCCTTAGTAGCAACATAAAGTTCAACTTAACGTTTTCAAGGTCAGATACTCAACATATTATCACATACTTCTCCTTCTGTCACAACCAAGCATATAACAGCACGTATAAGATCGAATTGTTGTCCTAGGCGACTGTCCATGCTTGATGGTTTAACTTCCGTTGTAATCTGTTTGGAAGGCAACAACTCATTCCCACTGAGTGGAATCATGAATGAATTTTAGAAGTTTTGGTAGACAATCAATGTTTGTCTTCCTTACAGATTTTGGTTGTAGTGTAATCTAGAAGTTTGCAGCTAAGCTGATGTTATACTCAGAATTTACGAACGATTTTTAGACTTGCAATTTATGCTCCATTATGAGCAGCATTTATATCGAGTCGTGTATTTTAAAGTACTGATCATCCGTGAGCATGAATTGTCCCAACAACATGTGTATTTCAGTCTTGGAAAGAACGAGTTGGCTTGCTTTATTAGAATGATAAGGAGGACGGTGTCCGTAAAACCGTCCACGGTGGAATGCTAGAACAACCCAGTTTTCTATCGGTGTGGAAATTAGAAAGAATGATTCTTTGTCTGCAGGGTTTACGTACCATCAGAAACAGATTGGAGCATTCACAGAACAATGTCTGTAGGTGGCCTAAAAATACTGACATATGAAAAATGGCTGCAAAATGGATTTAGAAACATTACATGAGATGTTCTCCTTGAGATATTTATTGTTGTATTCCGGTTGCTTCCACTAGTAAGCTCTACATCAATTTGCTGTATATCTGGGCGAGAGCTTGTTCGGTGGTTCTCCATTCCTTTTTCAAGGCAGCTACCAATTCAGTTCCGGGGTCATAAACGTGTTACACTTCTTTGCTCTCGGTATATAACTATGTGCTATGGATTTGGACCGAATGTTCCGGGGTCATAAACGTGTTACACTTCTGTGCACTCGGTACATAACTATGTGCTATGGATTTGGACGGAATTACAAAGGCTACAAATTGGTTACTGCAAATACTGAACGTCAAACACTGAACATCAGCTCCCAAAGTGGTGAGAAGCTTGCGCCGCCCATTTTTCGTCCACATATCCCAGCCTCATAAGCGGTCGTGACAACTAATGACACCATAACACCATACCCTTCGAGCTCATCATCATCCCCATGTGAAGGCCCTGTACGTACTGAACACGGAACTAACGTATAAATTTCAGGTTACGCCTGAGGTCGTTCTATCGTAACTCATTCTATGCTATATTGCTTGAGCTTTGATATAATTTTCTCCCAATTTTTATAATTGCTGATTAATGTCGAAGGCGCTTCACGGCGCTTCACTTTCTGTGATGTATCAGGTGTGCACAAGCTGAATGCAAAGTGGCCCAATAGTGATGTCCCATTTTGAGAAAAATGCAGTGCCTTCCCGCTAAAAGATCACAAAATGAATGCAGCTAGCCTTAGATCACAACGAATAGCGCTAGTTCACGGCTGACAAGAGACGTGTCTGTCAAATTTCCGACGGAGCACCTTGCTCTGAAGGCGTCTCCTTGGAGAGGTTATCGCAAATGTCTTGTTTGGGGGTCTTTTGAATGGCTTGAATTTCTCATTGAGAACGACAAATTATGAAATAAACATCTTCTGTGTATTCCATCAAACCTGACCTTCATATGTTTAGCTCAGCTGTAGTACACAATTTCCCATAACGAACTTCCAAGTCTTTCACCACTTGTTATCAGGAGCCCCCAGGAATAAATCAATATCACATAGGCTGTGACATTCTACCTTTGAAGTTACCCGTATTGCGTTGCGTTTGTTTCGGACGTTACCATCACACTAATCCGGAAAGAAATTTATTTCTCCCCTTTCAGATTTGGTTGATACCACGTCTTGGATGTATTACAAAAAAACCCCACCTACTGAAGTTGCTATCTGTGAATTTACTTTTTGGAAATACAAGCGAGGCAGAACTGCCCTGAAATTTGGCCTTCTTGCTTTACATAAGCTTCATAGTTAGATTACTTTCGTGAGCCACACTTTAACAACAGCTTAGTCGCTCTAGCTGCTATCCACTGAAAACGTTTACAACCTATCTGCAGTCTTCCAGATCCAAAGTAAAGGGACTGGCCAAAAACGAGCCCAGTTAATGGCGGTGTAACCCTGGGGTACTATAGTGCTGAGCTGAAAACAGTCAGAGGAAGTTTCGACCGTGTTTAATGAGGCACTAGATCACCAACGTGCGTGACGAGATGCTCATCATATCCAATAAAATGCAAAATTAGACTACCTAAACCAGATACATTGCAGTCTCGTAAGCAACTTAAGGAAGTTTGTTAATTCTAACTTAGGAGACAAAACAGGAACGTTGCTTTTGATTTGGCATCACGTTTATCAGAACCGGTGGAAAAATTACAATACAAGTCACTTCTGGTATAAAAATCAGCAAGTGACATCCAACGATGACAATGGTGATTAGGAATTTCTCAACTTTGCTTCAATCAGAAGAGTCCATAAAAGAGCGGCCGACATTGGAGAACTATGGTTTGATCCATATAAAGCCATGTGGACTATTCTGACAAAAAAATGGAGTTTCGCCTTTCTTTTCAGGTCAAAAATCACGTAGTAAACTGAACCGCTAACACTAAGCACTAATAACCAATATGATTTATTTATTGAAAAAAACAGTATAAGAGAGAGGAGAGTTACAGTTGACGACCTGAGTGACTATCTTACGCCAAGCAGCGAATGAGTTCTCTTCCAAGAAATACACCACCAATTCTCTTTACTGCACTTCCGAATATGTTTCACGATTGGATTATCTGCCGTATCGGACTCTGACTGCTCTAAACAAAGAATACATAAAGAGTGAGTGCTTCACACTGGAGAAATGAGAGACGATCCTAAATCAGCTTCACTATGTGAGTATTTTATGTAGAAGCTAACGATTTATTGGTAAGTCCTGTTTTAAAATGACCTAGGTAGCCTAGCCAGCTCATGATGAAAACTGCAACCGGCTGGAAGTGTTCCATTACACAACTGGCACCTCTCATAGCCTGGCTATGAACAAGTAAGCATCAGAGAAGCGTTTTCGGAAATGTTTGGTAACAATTTGTAGATTTATTGCTGGGCAACATCTCGTTTTTGACACAAAAGCTTCGTCAGGCCAAGTTGCTAGGTTACGAGGTTGATTGAAATTTAAGGCGGAAAGATAACCAATCAGCTAAGTCAAGCTAAACCTGTGTTAGTTGTCGGCCAAGGGATTTTCCGTGTTAGGGCCAGTCACCGAGCGTTACGTTGATGGGGGAACCTAAATGGATTTGGATCCAGCTTAGGGTCCACTGCTTCTGTTTCATGTGATGATCCCTCCTGAGCGTCGTTTGCACTTTTCGTCCGTCTGTGTGGATGAGCTAGTGGTGCAATAGTTGTGTAAGAAAGAGGGATTCTATGACCTTTGGTGGATTTGTGATTTCCACCCCCTGTTTTTGGTAATGTTTCCATGCGCATTGACAACCACACAGTCACGTGTCAACTCGGTCTACCTAAGACCGCTCTCCATACGCTCGCCAGTTCCACACCCTCAATTCTATTCACGCTGTGATGCTTGGTAATTTCCACCGCCTCGGCTGTCAGCCGCTGCGTTGTGAATAGCAGTTACCGTCTTAAAACTTCCACATTCTCCAGATCTATTCTATGTCCTGTATCTAACGCATTTGCCGCCATCGCTGAGTCTTTGATCAGCGTTTGGTATTCTTCCACACTTCTTGCTGGTCTGTTTATGCAGTTTGTCCTATGTAAACCTTAGCACAATCGTTGCAGTTAATTTTCTACACACAGTCCCTTGTCCTTTCAACCGGGAGGTAATATTTCATTTGAGCCAAAACTGAGAGTTTTTCCCTTCTGAGAAAAGCTTCTGAAAAGTTGTTCTATTGTCAGCTAAGTCCAGCAATCAATAACCCCCGATGTTCCTGCTTTAACTGGACCGAATGCTGTGCTAGTCTATTTCTTACTGGGTGTAGATACCGCAGTCAATATCCTTCTTGATTGCCGCCTGATCAAACTCACTGGGTATCTAATTTCTTGAAGTCTGTTAGCAATCTCGATTTGGACTGCTGTTCGGTCGATCTCTTCTGTGCACAGCGTTCTGACTAGACTAAAAATTGATGAGACAGTTCTGGCGTACACAGACTTTGGATGTACTGATGAGTAGTCGAGGGCGTTTCTTGTGTCTGTTGGTTTCTGATAGATAGTAGTTTTTCCACCACCCATATGTGTTATACAGTTCAAGAAGAGCAATGAGACGGAGGCGGACTCTATCTCTATGCTGTGATGATGTGAGGATTATAACTCTTGAGACAGTCATGGAAGCTGTTCACCTTATCACGTTTGATTACAATAAAGGTATCGTCAACATAACGCCAAAATTCTTTCGGTGGACAACGATATCCGGCCAAGGCTATTCGTTCGAAGTCCTCCACGTGAATATCAGCTAAAACTGGGGATATTGGAGATCCCATAGCAAGACCTTGTTCTTGTGTGTAAACAATTGTGTCAAAAACAAACTGATCGAGATTCAAACACACTCTTATGCCCTCAAATATTTCATCCACCGATAGCTGTGTCTGCTCCCTATTTGTCGTGTCTGCCAATAATGACCTCTTACTTACCTCCAGAGCATCTGCCCTAGGGATCTTTCTGTACATTAGGATTACGTTCACCTCCAAAGGAAGCCCCGTAACTTTACTGGCAAAGTCGTATGAATGCTTAATGAAGGTGCTTGATTGCCCAGTGAGTGATTTTATTATACCAGCCAAGAATCTGCCTAGCTCATGTGGTGGCGAGACTATACCATCTACTATTGGCCTTGTCGGGACATCTGCCTTGTGGATTTTTGGCAGTCTGTAGAGTCGTGGGAGATTCGCACCTTTTGGATACAACCGATACCACTTATCTTGCCGTAACTGGTTTATTATAGATCTTAAATATCTACCAACTTCAACCTTACTCTTACTATTGAAGTACTATTGCTACGGGTCACTTGTCCATCGGCGAAATGTTGCCTGACCTTTTGAAGATAGTCGCTCTTGCTCATTACTACTGTGGTTATACCTATATCGGTCTTCGTAATGACAATACTATTTACCTGCCTCAGTGTGTTCAACGCCCTCCACTCTGATGGTGCAATATTCGAAGCTCCTGGCTGTTGTGAATTTAGGACAGTGACCTTAGTTTCTCAACTTCCGCTGAAGGAAGCTTTTGAAACACCGATTCGACACTAGGAATCAATACCTCCGCTCTTATTACTTTTTCTCTCACTGCGAAGGTCAGCTTGTTTTCTAATAGACAGCGTTCTTCTTTACTCAGTGGTCTGTATGACAAGTTAACTACAGTACAGTAATTGGTGGATGGTTTCATTATTTCTGAGACCTTTCTAGAGCCTCGAGTCATGGAAAACACTTGCTCGAACTTACATATCTGTCTGTCCTTGCACTGCCGGCCCTTCGTAGGCTTCAACTCTGTGGCTTTGAAAGTACAGTCCCTGATGTTCTCCAATTCAATGCATAATGCAGCCAAACGGAAATGACCTGAGGAACCTGCTCGACTACTTCAATTGCTTTGCTTCGGTGAAAAAGTAACTTGAAGCACGCGTACGTTTGTTCCTTTATTTTGGCGTATGGATGATCTGACCAGTGTTACCGCCAGAGATCTTGTCACTTGGAAAATACAAACTCATCGTAGCGTTTTTTAGCCCAACTGCTTGATGATACTCACCTGTCCGGTTCGCAGTATCTGAACACACTGTAACCATAGTCTATCCACACATTTACTTTCGCATGCAACGCGCGGTTATTTTGTTGAACGAAGGTTGTTCTTTATTGCAAGCCTATTTCTGTGAGACAGGTCTTTTCACACCATATCAACTATAAATATACCTGCTCTATTAGATAAAAACAACTTTTTCTTAAGAGTTATCGTGTGGCGTACGGCCGTCGTCACAGAATTATCAGCAAGGCGCACTCCCAAATCTGGATATGATTATGGTAAATGATACCCACAGCCATATGCTGATTTCAGAGGAAGAGAAAGATAGCCCTTGAGCAGATGGCTGATCAATGAACGGTACAAGTGACGGACAGTAGAAAGTCAAACAATCCAAAGAATTAAAGCAAATCGGTCGGTACCAGACCCAGTGAAGGAGATAGAGTGTCTCGTAAGGAAGATTCTTCGGCAAAGCTAACAGTCTGATCAACCGAGAAGTGGAGAATTTTTTAAGAAGTAAGCTTTTGGTGGGAAAATTCACCGAGTAGTGTATTAGGGGCATAAATGTTTGACTAAAAACAATAATTCATACAACTTGCACTACTCACATCAGGCCTTGATTTGCTTGCCACCCTCATCCCACCAACGCATATTGTACCTGCTGAGTGGCTGTGAGAATAATCCTGCTTGCATCATCAAATAGTCAAATGTCTATGAGACAATATTTCTGGGAATTCCGAGGCAAAAGTCAGTTTAAAGTGATTCGAACTCCGTACAAAAACGTTTACCCATGAAATACGTCCAAGTGTATTACCGTAATGCGTGAAGTATTTAGTCACACTGTTTTTTCTACATGACAAGAATGGTCACACATTACCCAGTATAACTGGCAGCCGTCTACACTCTACTGAATTTCAACAACTCAGTAATTTTAGACTAGCATTCAGGTGCAAATTTTATACAAGACACCACAAAAATAGGTATTGGGTGTTGTTGTTTTAACGTTCATGAAGGCTCGCTTCAGCAAAGAACGTCTTTACGTAATTTTGTCATCAGCCTCACTTGTTCAGACCTTGTAGGGGCTACGACAAGTTGCTCGCTTTGGAATCGTGGAAGCTGTCACGGAAACCTGGGGTCATAACAGCACTTTCCGCATATATGCATTTGGTGAATTCAATGCGAGATTTGTTGTTTCCTTCTGTGACAAAAAATATCGTTGATGATAAGAACACAATTCGGACAGACCAGCTTTGAGAAGTTAGAGGGTGTCGAGAACGGGATCATCAATAACAGCAAAAGTTGTTGTTGGACTTTGCGAAAATTGAGGAGGCTGCTGAGGTGAGGGAGTTAAAACATCAGTTTATCAAAATGTGATTTTATGACTCGATATACAAGGCTTTCAAAAATCCTTACGTAGCATCACTGTGTAGACCAAAAACATCCTAACGCTCGGTAAACACTGTCTGTGTACCACATCCTGACAATCTGAGATGGAATTACTCTAGTTGTTTCGAATAAAGTCAACTTTAGTTAAATGACATGTACCTGTTTTCTTCATGGGAAATTACTGTGATTGCCACAGTGTCTAGGTAGCTCAAAATTACTTGAAGGTACCATCTTATTACTCAACGATTGCGGAACATTTCAACACCTGACCCTGTAGTGTGAGTTGCGTGACTGAAGGGTGAGACGCTGCCTCCTGTCTAAATACGAATTAACCGCACTACTGCTCGGCCGTTGGTGTCGAACGGTATAACCTTCAGCTAGTACCCAGGAAGTTACGGGTTAAAATCATCCTTGAGATTCCTGAGAGGCTCAACACAAAATTTAAATAACTCAGAATTTGTATATTCTTTCAAATGACATCGACTCTTCTTTGGAAGAGGCAAAATATTCAAGTGACTAACTTTTAGCAATTTTTTGCCTTTGTCTGTCAGAAATTCGGTGTTACGCTTCAAGGTTCAAAGACATTTATAACCGTTCAAGGAAATTTCGTCTGTTCCAGTTGAACACCCTCGTCACCACCCGAAATCATTTTACAAATTGTATACAAACACCACAGATGTTCTGGTTGTTTGCCTAACGCTTGTAGCCTTTGTGCAACAATGATTCATGAATTTTTTGTATGCTATTCTCTATTTCATCGCATCGCCTTATGCACAGTGGCAACTAAACATACCCGTAATGTGTGTACGTGAATCAATCAGACCATAATGATTCTGGAAGTTTTAAGAGTTATCATTTCTCAGCAAAGATGATCAACAAAAGATAAATGTTGCCAAATCATGTTTGTTTCAGTCTACTTATAAATGAGTCTTTTTCATGCAGATTTGTACCAAAACTAAACTCTCAGTCACAGAAAAGAAAAAAACAACTAAAGAATGGAGACAAATGATAAAAATTACTTTTCCAACCTGCCGCAGTGAATCGAACTGAAATCCTTATTGACCCGGCAAGCTGATTACCCACGCTTATACACAGTATCATCCTGGGAGCAGATCATCGACCGTTCTGAACGGTTGCCCTCCTGTTTTGGCGTAATTATTCCGGTGAGTCCACACCAAAGGGAAGCACTGGACTCGAGTTTCGCTCTTATTAGAGCCCAGAGCAGTGCATATCCAATGGCCGTGCCGCGCTTTGAATTCCGGACATCTGACGTGTGAAGCGAGCATGCTACCACTACTCCACCAACGCATGTTGGACACATCCGAATTTTCACGTCTGAACAGGCGAACGTGTTCACGCTTGAGCAATATGATGGATGTGCCCGACCCATCGAACGACGATCCAGTAACTGTCCTGGTTGTGACGGTCGACTGACCCGCCAGTCAGGGCTTCACAGTCAGGTAGCGTCATAGACGCTCAAAACCCAACGGGGTTTTGAAGTATGGTAATAATAGCTCTGTACTCAGGCGGGAAAAAGTTTCACTGATTTTATCTGATTGATAAGATCATACGAGAGTTTTGCTCACGAATTTTAGACCCATGTCTCCCAGTGGCACATTGAGTCTGATCCAATAATATCCAGTATCAGTTATTCTCGCTAGATCACCTCACGGGCCAGACCACCAATTTTACTTCTTGTAATCACGGACAACATCTGGAAGGATAAGTTTTCACTATCATTTTTTTGGACATAGGTGGATTGGCAATGTTGTGGAATAGAGATAACTCGGGTGCGCTGATTGGTTGTTGCTCTGTTCGCCGAGCTTAGCAGTTGGATTGCAAGCGTTTCATCACCAATCGAGGTGACATTGTCTGTGCGGGATCGAGTGGATTGATTAAGCTTAAGCAAGGAAGTTAGAATTCATCTGCACGCTTAACTGGCGCACACAACAGAAGGAGCGACGCACAATTTATTGCAAATGTGGGGCTACAGCTAACCGTGGTAGCATCTAAAAATTGCATTGCAATCAGCTTTTACAACACAGTGGTTAATATGCTGAAAAGGCTGGGGATCCCATTTCCCAAATCGTTGTTGAGAAGAGACCAACTGCGTTTTTTGATGGGGGTGAGACGAGTATGAACAATCTGCATAGCGTCGAATATCAGGGTCAACCAAACGCATCATGACGTACACGCACATAGGCGACACTTAAAAATATTGCGACCGGTTTGTTTTCAGATGTCACTTTTAAACTTCAGCCTATTTAAATCCGAACTGCAAGATAGGCATCAAACAATGTATCTGACCGTGTCAGACGGCGCATAACATTTAGGTCGGTTTGCTTGATGAATACTGGGACCACATCAATTATAGGGAACGACTGGAAAACATTGAATCGCCGTCTCAGTGCACAAGTGGATTTAAACTGCACTAAAATGTGGTTGAGAACATACGCCTGATTAATATCCACGCAAAGTGCAACATAAATGATGAATTATCATGTGTATGTCCTAGGCTTTTGACAAAGTTGATATATCGAACGTGGAACTCGAAATAGCTGTCACAGGAGTGCTGTTGTCATTATTTAGATTCATCATGTGGACAAACAGCAACCCGATGGCTGACTGTTTAATAAGCCGTTTCGGGCAGATCCCTGTGGACGGCGAGACCTCCGATAAGTGTGTGCAGGTAATTAATATGGTTTTGTATAAAATTCTTGGACGACTCAGTTAATTCAAGCGACTTTCTGACTTCTGGGTAATAAAGGTCCTTAAGGAACAACGCGATTATCATTGAACCACTATATAACTGTACTATAAATTAGACAAATTTCCCCTATCGTTCTGCCTCTTTTTCGCTGAATACACAGTAGACATTGTCGCCTAGAGTTTAGACTTAAGTAGAACCGTTCCAAAATTCTAATACATTACATATTCCTATACTTTTTTTGAAAATCATTTGAGCATATTGTTTTGCAGTCTGAGTAGATCCACACTTTTATGCTACTATCCCGTTGAGATATTTTGTCCCATTTGTTGTACCTTTGTGCTAGTAGTGTAAACTTCTCTCGAGCAATTAACGCCTCATTAAATACATCATGTATTTTTTCTACTTAATGTTATGTAAAACATGTATACTGGAATGAATGAGGGTAGCACAATACAATCACATCCGTACAATAGCCAGAAGTTCGCCCACAGTATTCTTTTAGCCATGAAGCCAACTTTCCCACAAGCACAAACGGGAACACGATTGAACAGCACTCACGTTGGAAAATTGCCATCAACTTGCCAAACAAAGGCATGCAGCGTTATTGTAATATAAATTCAGATTTACGGACAAGACTCTGCCCTTCAACATTTCTAACCTTAGAGGGTAAAAATAGCAGACTTAGTGTAAAAGAAGACCCATAATGATTAATCACTCCAAACTTGGCGAAATACACTCATTTGCAAACAAATTTGTTTTTTGCTTGCTTAATTGGGTTACGCTGCCTCTCTAAGATCCTCGCGATGTTTCATCCAACGTTTGGCCACAAGTCCAGCGAAGACAGTTTTGTAGGCGCATTATTTAGTAAGGTTACTCCGTTGTCAAATAAGATACTGGTGACCAGGAACTATTTCCTTAAATATGGGTAAGTTTTACCCCATTCCATTCCACTGTAACCTTGCAATAACAGAACCCAAAATACAAAAAAACATGAATATATTATTACGTAACTCAAACTGATTTGCTTGCACAATTTAAAGTCCAGTAAACCATATACAGAAAGGCACACTTGCTCACTATTTTGATTTGTAAACCAGACGTCGAGAGAAGCTTCAAATACGATGCCCGATTTCAGTGTAACCTGACCACCGTCAAGGTATTCAACCTGCCAGGATACATTCCTGGCAGAGAACGGCAACTTGACGAGTAGTGGTACAACTTATAAGGAGGAGAATTGTTCAATTCGTTGAAAAACGCTTAGAACCGACCGAGCAGTCATCGTTTTAAGAAAAGTTTGTTAACAACTGGTAGATTTATTGCTGGGCTACGTTTCGCTTTTGACACAAAAGCTTCGTCAGGCCAAGTTACTAGGTTTAAGGCGGAAGGAGAACCAATCAGCTAATCAGCTAAGCTAAATCTGATGTAGGTGTGTCACCAAGTGATTCACCAAGTGTAAGTTTGATGGGGAAACCTAAATGGATTTGGATCCAGCTTAGGGTCCACTGCTTCTGTTTCATGTGATGATCCCTCCTGAGCGTCGTTTGCACTTTTCGTCCGTCTGTGTGGATGAGCTAGTGGTGCAATAGTTGTGTAAGAAAGAGGGATTCTATGACCTTTGGTGGATTTGTGATTTCCACCCCCTGTTTTTGGTAATGTTTCCATGCGCATTGACAACCACACAGTCACGTGTCAACTCGGTCTACCTAAGACCGCTCTCCATACGCTCGCCAGTTCCACACCCTCAATTCTATTCACGCTGTGATGCTTGGTAATTTCCACCGCCTCGGCTGTCAGCCGCTGCGTTGTGAATAGCAGTTACCGTCTTAAAAATTCCACATTCTTCAGATCTATTTTATTCTGTTCTATCTATTCTATTCTGTGTCCTCTGTCTAACGCATTTGCCGCCATCGTTAAGTCTTTGAGTGTAGGAGACTTTCTAAACCACCGTTACCTAATGAGGCAGTAGCCTTCGAATAAAAAATTTTGACACCTCGTTCGAGGCCATGGGCATGCCTACTAATCAAAGAAGTCCAATTGTTAAGCCTAACATTTACGGATAAAACGCATTTAAGTATTGGTGGGGCAAAGTCAAACCTACCAGGTACGATAACGTTAAATTACTATCGGATCGCGGGTAGCTAAAAGTGCATGCCGTCTACCATTGCACCATAGCACTCTCCCAGTGCCCTTGAAAGTCACCCTACAGACGTGTTAACAGCCTACAAGTTCATAAAGGGTGTGTCCCACATAAGGTTTCCGATGAACAGCGCGGATAACTTGACCGGCCAACCAGTGCTGAACTAACTGTCCGTGACTTGAGCAATGTGCTACTCAATGTTGTGCAGCTGTAACCATATGCTCAGGTTTCTCTACTCCCATGTTCAAATACTACCGTAAATCGACCTCCTGTATAGACTTTACAGTGATAATGAGGTGAGGTTTTGTTCTAATGTGAAAATTAACGCACGTGAAATTACTCCAAAATTGAAAAATGACCCCATTTGTACCCAGGTTGCCTACATCTACGCAAGAAGAAATAAGTTTAAGGAGGGACGTCTGATGACGAGTTTGGATCTCCATTTTCAGATGCTTCCCTTTTAGACTTCAGGTAGAAAGAGGACTTACCACAGCGCTCAGTAGTATAAGGCTGATGGGCGAAAATTCTGAGCTGTCTACGCCTAATAGCTCACTGGTCTTTTAAACTGCCAGCTTTCAAAAGCGTCTTCTCAGTGCGCAATACAGCATCACGGTCTGACCTCACAACTTCTGAATTCTGTTTCGCTACTACTCACATCTTTAAGAATGCATTGTGACAGGCGCTGCTTTGTTCTGGGAATAAAAGTGTCGCCGCAGCTGTAAAAGAAGTGATAATTCACGTGGGCGGCAAATCACATCATTTGTTGAACAGTTCTCCTGCCCTGTCTTACTTATTTTAGTTCGTTCACACCAAAATGCGGAAACCGGTCGTGGGCTGTCGAAGAGTTTTCAGCAATCTGGTGAGTAGTTTCCTTTGTGGAAATACATGAATTTACCCAGCAGATTTCAATCGTATACTACACTACCTGACTGAGACTTCCTGGCAGGAGGCATAATGGATCAACAAAATCAAGATACTTACAAGGTTGTCATTCGAGGCACTGGGCACAACCAATTTCACTGCCCACGAATGAGACAAATTCTCCCATTTAGACGTGATAATTCAGGTAATTATAGCATGCTATGGTGAAACAGTGGTACCAGTCTTGTCTTGCATGTCGGAAAACTGAGGTGATGAGCTGACAATCTCAAGAAATAAAAAAGCTCAAGTCCTTTTGTGTGTGGACTAACCAAGACGGTGGCACTGGCACAAGAGGAGGACTTAAAATAAGTGACGAGAACGCAAACTCTGCAATCGCGAAGACTCACTTTAACCGGGAGTATTAGGAAGAAAACGTCCTGGTGTTTATGGAGTTCTTTGAAAGAATCACCATACTTCCTTACACTCTATATTATTGACTATTCCGCTTCACCTATTTGCAGTGCTAAGCCAATTGCTGCAGATGCAATAAAGCTCGTTTCATTTTCAATCTGCTTTTGCCCTGAAGGAGTTCGGCACGGCAAACAACAGCGACGAACTCAGTCACAGATCCATCCATCAACTAAGACGAGGATTATACTCTACCATTGTCCAAGCCGGGTCTACATTTCTACCCCGGTTCAGTGTTACTGAACTAGGTTCCTGGGTCAACGAACTTCCACGGAAGGTAAAAAATTGGTATGCAAGCCAGCGTCGTCAGAAGGCTGACTGGAATAATAATTCGATCCATCATTAAGGAAGACTAACGTCTTGGCGGCTGAGGTCAAAAGCTTGCTAGAGCAAATTCGAATGAACATTCAGAAGTGTTTGGCTATTTCATTCGTTCTTATTCATGTATGTGCGAATCTAGTTATTATTACACATTTACCACTCAGTCACCCGACGTAGAACGACACACGTCGGATCAGTTTCCTGATTTGCCTCCCTGTATTCGTTGTTCTGCGAAAGGTTTTCGAAGCGCTTCCGACCTAAATACCTCAACTCAACTGAAAACAGCATCACAATCATCGAGAAATACACTCATTTGCAAATCAATTTGTTTTTTTCGAAACCGGTCGTGGGCTGTCGAAGAATTTTCAGCAACCTTATGAGTAGTGCATTAAGCATCACTATTACTTTTCTTATCAAGTGGTAAGAGGGTGATCATAACAAGATAGAAAATATCTGATTGGTTTTTCATTGAAGACGTCTTCTGCTACCAAGCAGACCTTTATGGTTAGAAGGCGCTTAAAAAAGATTCTAATTGAAAGCCCTACTGAAACTTTATTATGATATGATATGACGTTAAAGCGTATGACGTATTATAATACAACACAATATAATACATTGTAATATAATATGATAACCGTTTAATCTTTATTTATTTATTTTTAACTTTTCTTTTAAGTTTAGTTTAATTTAAATTTAATTTGATGTAACACAATGATATAATGTGCAGCCACCGGGTTGAAAACATAACAAACTAAGTCAATTTAAATTAACATTATGAAAAAAACGCTCTTCAAATTTGTGATGCCTCAGACGATGTTGTCTCCACAAGACTCGACCGCTCCGCAAACAGAAACATTTCGGATCGATTTGATTCATGAGGTCTGCCTGAGTTCATGCATGTGAATACAGTGCACTCTCAGTGTGTGCGTTTAGGTATCAGTGTCAAAGTGCTGTCTTGTGTGTCCGGACGCAGGTAGCTTCTCACGACCTTAATGCAAACCATGTATTTGTTTGCCTGCGTACCCCTCATGTTAAATGACTGTTTCTTGGTGCTATCTCGTAATCGCCCGGAGTTCAACAACACCACAAAAAATACAACTTGCTACTGAAATAAAACCCTTTTTCTTTAACCGATTGTCAGATTTCTTCCATTGAAGAGGAAGGATTGTTTACAACTGGTGAATTTGATGAAAAGACATAGTTGGATGGCACTAAAGTAACAGTGGTAAACTTTTTACTGATTTCCCCAGAAAACCGAACTCTTGATAATATGAGTGACAGCTATTGTTAAGTCAGTGATCCTTCTGAATGTCAGCGGAAAAATTTATCTACTCAGGTACCTACGTATTTGAGGATATCAACCAATAGGCGCAGTGATTCTTGAGTTCTATAGACTGCCCAAGATCCGCAGACCGAATAGACCCATTCTTGGTTAGTTTAGGTCCCCATACCGTATCACGGCTATGGCTGGCGGATAGCCTTAAACCAGTTTGCCATATGATTTGTTAGTACAGCCTTCGAGGCACCTCGGCATTTCCAGACACCATCAGGTAAGTCAATGTGGGCAGGAAGTAAACCCTCTCATTGGACACATATTCCTTGTTCATTATTTTCTTTCTCACAGAACAACCTGATACCTTTGTGACTACCTATTGAGACTAGGTAGAATTTTATTCCACTATTGCCATTCTGAAGGAATGGTTATACCAGTGTGAAGTGCGATTTCAGTTCACTAAATGGTAGTACCAGCGAGCTAATGATGTCGTAGTAGTTTCTCTACTGGGCTTACTCACTGGTGTTTTTAAGAGTTACCTTGAAATTCGTTAAATCCACTTAAATATAGGAAGCATGGATTTCTACCGGCGATACGCCTTTTGTCACCGTGAACAAATCCACATAGATTCAAAAGATTCTGAGGAATTTTGATCGAGCAAGTCCGACAATGTAATTAACATTCATGAATGAAATTAATGTTTGCTTCCGTCCTGTAGATATATATGTATAAAACGCTTATTTTACCGGAAACTAGTCCAGATGTGATATCAGTTTTACCACCTTTTTCCCCTAAAACATAAACGGAATTTGACTCGGTATTTACTGACGGGAGAAGAAAAATCTGCCTAGGAAGCTAAGTAAAGACAGAACGCAAAGTAATGACAGGGGTACTCCGTGAAAATGACAATGCAACGGTTCCTTTCAAAATGTCTGTCTACTAAAAAAGCCACCCCAGTAGTCCCCCTTCATCAGTTTTCCTTTTAAAGGAGGTCTTGTCACGGACCATCTGACATCAAACAATTCGGGTAACTTTTCCATTCGCTTTACACAGTCTATAGTTTACTGTCACTCATCCGATGCTTCTACACCTCAAGGACAAGCTGCCAGTCCACAATGAAACATTGGAAGTCTACTCCTTTAGTTGCTGTTGTCCAGTAGAATACATAGGATGCACGACACATTAGTTACGCAAGAGACTAAACGAACATAACCAGTTTTGGCTGACAGTCGGATCGAGGAAGTCTATCAGTAGCACGCTGGTCGCTCACTCGTCTAAAACGGCTTAAACTTATGTGATTAATTCTAAAAACGACTCAAAATTATTCCAAAATACTGCACCAAACATCTATCTACAATGATCCGTTTATTATCAATGTCTGGCTACAAATATGGCAAATGCGATTGTCTCACGCAACCCACAGCTGCGCAATCTGAAAATGCTCGAAAGTGCATTGACTCTACCATATTCAGGTCACGCGACCTGTGTCCATTCAGGGCTAAATTTTGTGACTTAAGCAGTTTTCACGCTTTTACCCGCAAATTTCGCTTTATATTTGTTTTACTAGTATTGATTTCTCGCTGTTAGTTTTACTGACCAGAAGACTAGATATCAATATTATTGATTTTCGTCAACTTGTATTCAGAATGGTTTTCCGAGCGGAATTTAATAATGTAAACTGGCGTCGGATAGCAAACTGGGGAAAGAAGGTCTTCATCCACTGCAAAACAGTTGATCGACACGTCTCAGTGTTACCTATCTCACGGAGGCCGTTTTCTCACTTCACAACGAAGTTGAGGCCAGCGTTTTCGAATACTTCTGTTGGCTGCGTTGACAGGCTCTCACTCTCTTGTACAGCTGATGACTTGGGCATGACATCTAAAGTGAACTCAAACTGAACCATATGTTGATCAGTTTAATGGAAAACGTCAGCCGACTGAGCACATGACGCCCTAAGCGAAACGTAATTGACATGCACCAAGCTCTTGTTCTGAACGACTAGCAGTGGCGAATAGCGTTGCCACTTTTTTTCAGTACCTCCTACTGTAACCATCTCTCTTGCGTCATCAGCCTCAGTTAACCTGGGTAAAAACCGCATGGTGTGCATTCATTATAAGAGTTGGTGAGTCTGTTGGTGAGACCGATTTAAGTTGAAAAGCTGGGTGAAGTGGGGGTGTAACTGAACCGCATCACGTATGACAACTTTGCATGCTTCTCAGTCTGAATCCCACACCTTGGTCGACAATGCGATCAAGATAGGTTTTAACTATCGGTTTACAAACCTACTGACGTGAGCAGTATCAAATAGAACCAAAAGTATTTACATGCAACCGTCGACATTGACAATTATTAAAAGCTCTCCCATGACAAAAGCTGGAAAAGACGCGGGAAAACGAAGTTTTTGAATCAGTCAAGTGGCATCAAGTTAAAAGGCCAGTAACTCAAGCTATGAATTGTATCTGTACTTTAGCCGTAAGCGTCTTGATGAGATACGTTCGCCCTCCGCCTGTCACTCGGATTGATCATACCAATTGGACATCCATTCACCCTAAATGTGCAGTAGAACATTAATGTGGTATTGTTTCTGAATCGAGGTAAAACACCAGTGCAGTAGTTCATCCTCACGGCAGACTTAAAATTATGCTCTAAATTAGAGTGTCGTACATGTCAACCAGAAAATCCAAACAATAAAGAAAACATCTCACTGTGAAAACATTATATGATGGATGCGGCAACCGATTATATGAGCCTTAATTTCATGCGTCTTTTCAAAATAATCACCTCAACTAATGTTTAGAGCACTTTAACTGTTATATTTATGAATATTGCAAATCAAACTGACGCGGTGTTTTAGTCCGGCTTTTTGTAGCCTCATGCTTACAGCCAAATCGAGGAGCGTTATTTCGATTACTTAAATGTCAAAAACAATTCAAAAAAGCCATTCTGCTTTTTGTTAAATTTTTTCATGTTGAATTATTATGTTTGGTCAAATTTCAATGACTAAGCAAAGCTAAGACGGAGTTTTTTCGGATTTAGAACGGACACTTTGAGCAACTCGTAAGTTGTCCCCAAATTGGAACAAGGTCAGACATGAAAATTCAGGTGTGTTGGTGGAGTAGTGGTAACACACTTGCCTCGCATGTCAGATGTCCAGAGTTCAAATCCCGGAACTGCTTTTGGATATGCACCGCTGATGAGCTCTAATAAGAGCTGAACTCGAGTGCAGTGCTGCCCTTTGGTGCGGACTCGCCGGAATAATTACGGTGGAACTGAACGACCTTTCAAATGAGAGTGATGTGAATATGAACAGAGTACCTATCCCGCAAAGCCCCACAACAAAAAACATACATGCCTGAAAACATCGCAAACGGGAGATTCAGCTGGGTTCCAGGTGAGTCTCTCGCAAAAACCAAATTGATATGCAAATGAGTGTATTTCTCGATAACAGTGCAATTTGGGTTCAAGTAGAACATAAGGTTGACGGAAACTCGGGGACTGCGCCTACCTGATGAGCCCCAAGAAGGGCGAAACCGGTCGTGGGCTGTCGAAGAGTTTTCAGCAACCTTATGAGTAGTCCATTACGAATATACATGTATCGCGATATCTCGAATATCGTAGCACAAAAAACATACTTATTTCATGGACCTTGTAAGAACTTCTCGTTGCTTCAGTCTAACTGCCATTCTTTATCGTGCAACTAACCAAAAGTCGAATCAAGTGTCATAGGGACATTATTCTCTCCGAAGTTCCAGCGCTTAAACCATTTAAGGCTGATCGGTTTTAGAAGGTGAGCAAAAGCTTTTCACAAACCCAATACGAAGAGTCTATAAATTGAACGCGCAGAAACCGTCCTAAGATCCCAGCACCTTCGGTTGTTTGCACATCTTTTTACTTATATATGGGCACTTTTGATACGTTATCTAGATTCAAGTTATCGGAATCTGGCCGGAATATTTCCGATTTATGGGAAATTTGCGGTGTCACGCTATTTAGGGTTCGACGTGCTTGTACAATGAACAAAACTGGCCAGAGTCTCTCCCATTTAACTATTCATTAATGTCGTACCTCTAGCGTGTGTACTTACTCAGTATGCATTTTTAGACTGCATCAAATGTTATAAACCTCTTAGAATCAGCGTTCAAGTATGAGTTATCATTCTATTAAGGCAGCACTTCTTCCTTCCTCAGCAAGAAAAGTGTGATGCCTAACAATTGGATAAATTGCTATGTAGTTCGTTATTCACCAGAAGTAATTTTGAAAGGCCAATTCACGTGTTACTTCACAAGTAAACTGGAGGAATCTGCGGCAGGACTTTTGACTACTTATATTTCACGTTTGTCTGCGAAGATGCTCTTTGCTGGTCTGTCTCAAATGGAGCATTTTTTATAAATGAAAAAATTCATCTCCCAGACGGAACTTCACATTCTAACTACATTTGCCGGCTTTTACTTCCGCAGGAGGCCGTGCTAGTCCTATCGGTTTTGTACTGGATCCACACAACACTATTCACTGAGAAGGCATGCACAAAGTTCAAGAAGCTATGTTGATTATACTCTGACAAAACTATTCAGCGCAAGCTCTGAACAGTACAGCTAAATAGCAGTTATCTCGTGGATAGACACGCAGGTTTCAGTGAATACTCCGACCAATTGGACCTTCATTTCCTCGTTTCTTAAAACCCCTAAGATAAGCTAGAGTTACCAGGAAGATTGATTACCTGATGTAAAGCTAGCTGACCAGATAAATCACAAACCACTGCGTAATCTACTGTGGATGCGCTGAGTATGTTGATCACGAATATATGTCATCTGCAAGGAGGATTGGCGGTACCTGAAAACTGTCTACTCCTAATGATTTGCTGCCATTCTATGGGGAAACGGGTCATCCGGCAAACACACGCCCAATAATATCCTGAGACTCAGGCTGCAGAGGAGCGTGCTAGGCCTTCGTACCCTATTAGTCGCTGTGCCTCTTGGTTGAAGCGTCTAAAGGCCAACAACCTATACGGCCTATTCCCATTCATCAGGCAACTTGTGGTTATGTGCAGCAACCAAAATTCTCATTTTTTACCTTCCTTTTGTGAGATAAGATTAAGTTTAAACAACGGCTGATAAAACTTACTTATACCTCGGACTTTGGACAGAGAGAATAAACCAATGATTGAACATTGATTCGCGGAACAGTACCGAATAATGGTAGGAAAACGACAACGTGTAATACAAAGGTATGTTTCGCGCATTTGGGAAACAGTATTCGTCTTGTGGTGTTTTGGAGATTGGTAATTTTTTTCACATCAATAGCTTAGCCTGGTATTTTGGTGAGATGTTTGTTTACTAGACCTGAACTGAAGTACGTCGATCTTTTTGTCTAAACATGCTGTGAGCACAGAAGGGCGTACAAGGTAGCAAGGTTCAAAAAGATTTCAATCAGTAAAATCTAATCCGATCGGCACAAAGATTGGCCGAGATGTCCAATCTCTACGGTCATCTGTCTCAAACCCGACCTCATTAACCATGAATTCGGATGTAATTAGACAGCTGACCAAGAATGCAAAGAATAACTCAATTCAAGTCACCTCACGGAGATGCTCCTTCTTACTTTTAGGCATCCTTTGGACATTGTGGATAATTTAAGGTTCAAAACACAGAACATACCTTCATCCTAGGTTGAGGTTCTACGTCTGAACTTATCAACATTTGCACAGAAAATCGAAGTCCTACGTTGTCGTAGAAGTGCAAACGATGCGCGTTCCCAGTGATCTCAAACAAACACATATACGGTAGTCCTAGTTTTTCAGCATACATTTATTCTGTATTTATTCTGTATTTATTTGAACTTATGCACTTTTAGGACACATTTTCGCAAGTCGAAGAGCCCGATTAGTAAGTTTATAGGTCAAAGCGCAACGTCTTAGAATCTAGTATAGAGGTCACAACCGTTCCCCTGCCTGTTTGAATTTGAAAAAAACACACGATGCACGCCACACACGGTAATGAGAGCTTCTGGACCACAACGTCACATACTAAGATGCTGTTTCCTGATTAACAAAATTATGTCCCACATGACAGGCTTACCCGTGTTACCCGAACCAACGTTAGTACTGTGCTATTACATAGGGTTAGCTTTACCCCGTGACGGCAAAGTTGACGAAACACATTGTCATTATATGTCTTTTGTTTAGAGCTAAGCAATGGTCAATGAATGACACGACAAACTATGAATTTCTTATTGTTTTGCTGTGTGTTCAGTCCCGAAACCTTTTTGTAGACTTGCGAAAGTTAGTCACGCATGTGAAGTTGCTGCCTGATAGAAGTTGTATTGGAATGCCTCCAAATTTCCGCGCGCTTTCATCTGGCCGTGAATTCTAACGTGCACATTTCCAATGAATAACTCATCGCACTTCGATTGTTCTCACTGCGCTCGGCTTTCCCTCCATCCTGTGAAAGACTGAAGGCTTGTATGACTTCTCTTTCTAATATCAAATAAAAAGGTTCCCATTTGGCTAACTCCCATGCACCAGGTGTAGGATAAAATTCATCAAAGGATATTGTTCTGAATTGAAGAATGGGAAAATTGGAAAAAAAGAAATTCTTAGTGTAGTCCAACTGCAGTTCTACGTTATTTGGTGAATAAAATCAAGACATAGTCGAAAGACAAGGAAGATATTACTACTTGTAACGTTACAATACCTCACTCGAATAATTTATTTATACAATCCAAATGTTGTAGATCATGAGTAGATTTTGCATTTTTAATTCTGGATTACATCCTGCAAAGCAAGTGAAACGCAAATGAAAATCCGAGGAGCACCCCTGAACCCACTTCACTTTTTTTGACAATTGGCAGTGCTTCACCAATTTAAAGGTTCATTCGAGGCTATCACATTTTGTCTCGTAGTTAAAAGATATCAATATTTATTGGCGGGCTTGGACAGCAGTGCATTTACCCTAGGAGACACGGTCAGTTAGCAGGTTTCACGTCAAAACGAATTGGTGTGATGACGCATTCTATTGAAAGTCAGGATGACTGTCTCTGGGAGAAAGACCTACTTTGAAAGGGTTGTTGTAGAAGGGGTAAAATGGACGAATGGTTGGTGCAGCTAGTTTGATCCGCATCGTGGAAAACATATTCCGGTTTAGAAAAACATATACTAGAGTCAGTATGTCCCACTTCACTCCAATTTTGGAGTCATCCTTTTTTCGATCTTTGCGCTCGAAGCTGAATAAAAACTTTAGTTTGCTTATTTGTCGTGGTTTTTGTTGAATCCTGAGAATTCGTCTATTGTTCAGGGAAAGATAAACTTGGGTAAAATTATAAAGCCGCTCACAAGCTATAAAACGTAAGTTTCCATACTGGTTTTTGGAGGTATCAAATTTTTTTCTAGCCTCAAGCAAACTGATTTGGTTTCGATTAGTTTCCGGCTGGTAAAACTTCCTTTTTACTGACATAGCTTATAGTCATTTTTGCACGTTTTTATTCGTATTGCTGAAATTACTTAAATTCTTGCATCATAACGATCCCCAGATTCCTGAGCACTCAGATTTTCCTAACAGAATGTACTCCCATAAACTCACTGACTTTGGCCTCAAACATGGCCGTCGCCGCAACCAAAACTCACAATAAAAACTATCCGTCTTGAAAAAACGTTGGACTAAGTAAGCTTCCATTCTTGTGTATATCACACAAAACCAACCAGCTGTTGTGGCGCATGTCCGGGAGGTTTCTGTTACTTTGAGAACACAATATGACAAAAATCTGCATAAAAATCTTCGGAGCACAACAACTCTTATTTTGAAACTGGGCAATCGCTTTCCTTTATAATCCTTTGGAAGAACAGTGCTCAACCAATCCCCTGCACTTGCTCACTGATAGATGAGGCTAGGTCGGAGTCTGAAGCTTTTAAATATTTTTACTACTCTCAAAATATGAGTAACTTGCCACAAAAGATTAACCCCCAAGCCACTTGGCTCTTCCTCCTGATCTTACACCCTTGTCGAAGTCAGCACCACACGACATGATACAAACTGCGCGGAAGAAGAGCATCCTTATATGCTGTATAAACGTACTACACACCATGTACCAGCTACCAAAACAGAATAGTATTGTGCAGAAATTTGAGACTTTTACTCTTCTTCAAGATTCATGTGATGTGCACTGCCGATGATTCTAAACAAGAATGACGAAGAAGAGCGAAACTGGTCAGGAACTTTTCGCTATCTTACTAGTAGTTTCCTTTATGAAAAAAACAATGAAACTCCTTAATAATACCTACCAGACTTCAATGTAGGCTTTTTCCGGCTGGAAGAGTTCCGCTGAGAATCGTCAGGGAATCAGCAATCTGTTGGTTTGTCATGAAACGGTAATCTTTCTTGGTCGGTCACTGGGTTTCAGTTAAATTTGATGGAGGCTTTCCCAAAGAGTTAGAATTAGTTATTTGGCACACCCTATCTAAGTGCGCTATTCAGTGACAGCCACCGACTTGTGCAGTGATGGCTTCCATCTATCATAGTTGGCGAGTAAGAATATCAGTGTGTCCTCACAATCCCAACAAATCGATTTTATGGTGCACCGTATGGTACCTTCCATACTTCCAGGGGATCATAAGGTTTCCGACAAGCATGCACAATGGCGTCTTGCCAAGTGGACGAAACAAAGCAACATTTCAATACGAAAATCTTTTGTACATCTTCACCAACAAACTGTGTTATGTGAGACAAATTCGAAGGTTATGAACTTAAAATAGGTCACTGAGATTTCCGCGACGAGATGTACATTCCACATTAAAGGACACTTTGGGCAACGTAGTAAAATACTCCTACACAACAACTTAGACTCTAATATATCAAGCACGAACGAAGAATGAACGAATCCATATGTTCGGCAAAACTATCGTGGTTACCGTTATAGCGCACTACCTGCAAAAGAACCATCCATGGGGTTGGTCAAATAATTCTCCCTGAGAGAGAGTAGCCACTTTGGCTTGAAACAAGCTAATCCAAAAATTCAGTAAAAGGGATTCCTCGCAGTTATGTGCTCATTTATGGTGTAATAATCCCATAGTGGGTAATCAATCAGGATGTCCTACAGCTGGAATGCCTTTCCACTGGAACATTAATCCACCTTGAGAGACCCCTTATTCGCTACATGTCCTGGATCTTGATGTCAGCATCAACTATTTTGCATCTTAGTTGGAGCTGGTCGTTTCATATTTTTCCGCATTTTCTCTCACGGAAAGAAGGGCAGCTATGGTCAACATGTGCATAAAGATTCTGCTGATTAATCAATTTGATTTGGTAACGGATAATTCAACTCATCGTTTAGAGAGTCCGTTTGTAAGCGTCTCCGAAAAAGATATCTAGGTCATATAAATTGCCTTTCTCTGCTACTTCGGATATTCTGACGACAGACGTAATAGACCAAAGTTAAGCAGGTGGTTACGAAAGAAGTTATTTACGTCACGCCGGCAGCCAGCAAACAACATGTCACAAAAGTTCACTGACAGTCATTGAAGAAACGGATTCAGTGTCGCGAGCTAAGCGTTTACACAGCATTGCCGTAGCAATGTTTAAAAGTCCAATAAAGAACTCAGGAAAAGAGCAGTCTGGTGGTGGTACCACTGGGGGTTAATGGACTGGTGTGCAATTCGTTGTCAGAATGATAGTTGAGTAGTTTTTTTTGAAACCATGGTACCGATAAAAGTACACTTCTGTGCTCAAGTGCCGGCATTGAGAGTTGTGTTTATGATAATCCGTCCAACGCATGAATTTGGTTGAGGTGTTGAGAGTACAAACCAGGGGCTTGAATGGGCGGACCGCGTCAGGCTGGGTGTGTGGGAGAAACTACTCTCCGGAAAACAACACAGAAACCTAGTACCCCAAGAAAACGCATACACACACACATACACACGGGCCAGCATGTCGACAACCTGTGATTTGAACTCGCGTGCTCATAAGTTAGGGGATGTAAGGCCCTAACTCTGGTTTCGTTTTTGTGGCTGCATTCGTTCCATCATTACAGCCGATATAACCATGGACATGGCATAACGCATCTGCGACGACTAAATTCATTTTGACCTAACATCGTTCGCCATAACACTTTCCGGAAGAGGAGAGATGATGTTACCATAAGAATGAACTATCGCTGTTATGGTCTAGTATGGCCGTCCGTCAGTAATTCGTAAATATTTCGAGGTACACTGCCACCACTGTAGCCATGTCAATGCAATACAGGCTCGTAAGTGGGATACAGTCGAAGATGCTACCTCAAAAACTATAACTAAATTTGATCGTTCGTCTTGAGCTTAGTTGAAGACAGTGTAAACAAGGTCAAAAAGAAGACAGACAGGATTGGCCCATGGCACATCAAATTGAGACCCTTGTCGTAGGAGCACTTAGCACTGCTAGAATTGATGAAGAAAAAAGAGACAAAGCGTGCATGAACGTCGAATAATGTGGCGATTTGTCAGTTATATTTATCAGCTTTGCTTTGCACTGTTTCAAATAATGGCACTGCGAAATAAAGTCAGCCTGACGCGAAATTCAGTTAAATAGCAAGTGAATTCCTCGTGTATAATAAATCTGAACTGGATGTGCGAACCGCCGTTCAAGTGAAACATCATTTAGGTGGAAACTCGGAGGACTACATCAACACTGTGACCTCCAGGAAGGAGGAAACTGTCAGACGGCCATCATCAACCTTGTGAGTAATGTACGGCGCTGTAATTCAATCAGGTTTTTTACTCTTTCACACCTGAGCTTAAATAACTAAGTTCATAAAACCGTAAGAACAAGTTAAGAGGTGCCTTTAGAAAGCTCCATTCCATATTTGCTGGATTCCTGTGACCAGATGGCCCAAACTTAATACAGCTTCCAGCCTCGGTAGAACAAACTACACTCGCGTATTTACATGGACGACTGTAAGATAGGGTTAGAAACTTCCTCCATTTATCAGAGAAATGGGTTTCGATAACGCAACGGCGATTGACAGAAATGCTTGATACCCCACTGTCGGGTATTGCTTGTCACATCAACACCGTATCCATTCAGTTAAAACTATTTGATGATCTTTCCTACTGCGATAAGTCATCGCCGACCGACCCCCGTACCAACTCAGGTTGCAATACACGTTGGTAGCTGTGGAAAGCCGACAAATTTATTGAAAATTATATAGTTATCGACTACTCGTGTACTATTATGTCGTTGCGTATGAGATTGTCTACCTGTAAGGTTCCCGGTCGAACGTCACCAAATCATCTAAAATTCTGACAGTTGATCAGCCAACCGCTGATCAGTTCAACAAGCTTAGTGACTGACTTGCAGACACTGCATCATCGTTGGAGGACAAATAATCCGAGCGTAACTAGGTAGCCCTGAATGGTGCGCCCAGAACGGAGCAACAGCCAGCCGATAAACCACCACCCGAGCTACTAGTGTAACGTTGGATACTACTGATGAGGCATGTGAGTGGTACTTTTTCTCGTAAATCCGCTTCGCGCCTCTTGAAAAGTGAGATCTATTAAGGAATTTGTGGAGTCGCTTTGTAGCATTTGCTTGCATTTGAGTAACAGTCAATGAATATCCATTAAAGTTCAGGAAGACGCGTTCAAGGAGAGGATGTATATTCAGTTTTGTAAGTAAGATGCATATGAGAGTCTTACCCTCCTGTCCAATAGTTTGTAGATGTTATGTTGCTGTTTCGGTATTAAACAACTCCGCAGCGAAGGCCTTCCTTTTCACCAGTATTCCGAAACATTGCTTCCAGCTAGAACTGTTGGACTCTGCTCATGGGTTTGGTTTTCTGGATAATCACTGCCCAAAGATACAATCAAGTGCAATTTGTTAGTGTCCTTATGCTTATGCCACTCAAATATGCGTTTACCAGATGCTCTTTGTGGTTGCCTGCTTTTAACAAGTGTTCACTCTCGTTTAGCGGAACCAGGTTTGTGCACCAAATTTATTTGACATGGGAAATACAAAATTATTTTACATAAAGTTTGCGGCCGACGGTCGACGCCTACTAGCAATAAGACAAAGTCTGTATCTAGCTCTCTGCGACCAAACCAAAGGAGCAGCTAAATCACAAAGCTCGCGGGATTCTGGAGACACTGACAACCAACAAGAAGGCAGACTTTGGGAGTCATGTTGGTGGAAATCTCTACATTAAAGTGTTTCCTGCTGCATTATTGTTCATTAATTTGTGAGTTGTTGCAGGTCATTGATTCGAGCCTTCGGAACAAATACTATGTACTTTTTCGAAACATAAGAAAACGTTCACCAGTCCAACAGCAGTAATTTCATGGGCGCCCATCCTGAGCTGGTCAAACCATGACAATTACGTACCGGTGTCGACGCACTGCTTTTCTTATACAATTATTCCACGTCGGTTGATGAACCAAAAAGCGTCGGGCATTCAAACTAGTTCGTTTGAATTTGCGTGTTGGAAGGTATTGAGTAGCGACGAGTTAATTCATAGTATGCGGTAAGATTTTTTTCAAACTGGTACTGTTGGAGGTGTGACATGTACACAAGGAACCCTGCTGCACCACAACTTTTCAGTGCTTACAGAATTTGTAGAATATGAGTTACTCTAAACTGAACAATCCTACTAGTGTTCTGGTTTACCTACTGTGAGTAGTCCATTCCAATTAAGGAGTCAATTTATTCCAGTTTATTTCTTAATTAGACTACAATTATTGTGTGTGTTCGGCATTTGAACCCCAGACGTCTGACGCGGCATGAAAGTTACCACTGGTCTAGACGGCAAGTTAGACGCAGCTAGATTCTCATATCCGTTCAACTTTGAACGATGCCTCGAAACCTGATGTGATACTTATGTTGATTGATTGCCCCGCTTGTAAAACATCCCCTTCAGGTAGCCCAGTAATGCTTGTCCGATCATTTTTCGCTTTGATTCTTGATACGAAAATGTTATCCCTATCCTTTTCTATTCTTTTCACTCTTCTTTCTCCAGGGTTAGGGCGCACTTGAACACTACTAGGTACTGGCACTGAATTACTTTCCATCGCGATTCCATTTTAACGAAGTACGATTATGTTATGCAGAACGTGTACTGCTTGTGTCGTATCATAGTTATGGCTCTTCTGTTTAGAATACATCATTTCTGAAAATATTTTGACATCTGGATACGTAGAACTGGGCACCGACCCACATGTGCTGTTTGCTTCATCCCCCCACCAGCTGAAATCACCACTCACCATTCTTTATTGCTAGCTCCGTTTGAACGAGGGCTCCAGACAAACTGCAGTAACAGTGCTCGTTGTCTCTTGTGTTCGGCTAAAAACAGTGAAACTTATGTTCTGTTTGATCTAACTGGTACGCGTAGTTGAGAACCAAGACCCAAGAATCAAGACTAATCAAGAAAATGATGAGACAGTCAGTTGAAGGAGTCCATTGCTACACTAACAAACGACAAACCTAGAATTCGCATGCTTAGGCAATGGTCACGTACGGAATCTGGCCGAGCTGCTACTAACAACTTTTCAGTAGTATGGTGAACAATCGAGATTTAACAGCTGACTGTACCTCAGCGTCCATTCCTGTCGGTTGTTGTATCTCCTCAGCACAGACACGTAAGTTTCCCCAAACTTCAGAGTGTTTATATGGATGCCACCAAGCTTCCGCATGGAACTACGCTGACGTGGTGGGTAAAGGGACAGTCAGAAAATGCCACTGTATCTGGAAATGAGCTATGCATTCACTTTGCATATTCGATTTTGTTTCTCATCAGTCTAGCTAATAAAGGATGTCCTTATGCACAATGGCCAAGGAAACAACAACTGAGTAATAGTTTTATGAAAGCTACCCACATATTTGTAGTGTTGTTTGTGTGTGTAGCTAAAATTAAAAATCTCACTTTAACAGCCACCTTCCTGTTCTGACGTGATTATTTGGTTAGCCATGTTCTACTGGTAAACATCAGGCGCAATTGAGCGGGTTGACAAATTTCTAAATCAGCGTGGGTGCATTTTTGTAGTACTGTTAATAATCTCCAATATAAACGAAACCCGATTCTTGTGCATATTCTTCGTCAAGGATAAAATTAGGTTAAACACACCAAGGTACAGGAAGAACTTTTTAAATCAGTGATGACGAAGCAAATTCAATTGATCTATCAGTTTATTCAAAAGATGAGAGATCTTTGAGTAAGATCTGGATGAGATCTTTGAAAAGCCACTCTACTGCATCCCACCATTTGTCCTTTCACAGTACTGATACTTCACGTTCAGAACAAATGTAACCAAACTAATATACCTAATGATGAGTCACTTGAAGTTAGCTAAGGTTTTAACCACATTTACTTGTAAACTACTCTCACTTCTCAACAACTCTTTCTGTAACGACAAAGGCTACAAAGCATCTGTTTGGTAGTTCATTAACATAAGTCATTAAGCCTTTTGCAGAAACAAGCTTATCGCTCTAACACCACATGAGCTTTGGTTGAAAGGATAAACACCTCTTTTCATTTAGAATCCAGATCAGAAGGAAGAGTAGACCAAAGTGAAACTTTTGCTATTTCATGAATAATTCTGTTTATTTTCGGATCATAGAGATCCGGCGTCCGCCAAGTATGCTATTTGTCACTTCACAAAGTGTTTAGAAACGGACTTGCTTCTTGTTATGCTGTTTAGGGGAACGAGTATGCTGAAATTAACGAGGGCAATCGCACAAACATACAAGAAAAAACGTCCTTATTGAGAGAGCTCTTGGACAATACAGTTTGACAGAAACAAAGTTTTACACACAGTCCATCTTCCATATATACCTTGGTTTATGCCAAATTCGAAGACGCTGTTTTGAGAGAGAAGCCGAAACAAGGTATGTAATAAGCTATTCAAACAAGTTAGATGTGTCGGTATCAGGTATGGAACATGTATGGCGACGTGTTCTGTAAAAATGGAAATGCAATTGCATCGACCGCCAAAGACCGCTGCCTTGCGGCTTTTGAGCAATAAAGCTTTGGATGAAGACATTAATCGTCCTCCTGTCTACGTGTGGACACCCTGACAGTATCCCAGCCCACGCACAACCATGAATTTCACACATACGAGTAAACGCATGCCACATTAGCCATCGCGTGTTGCCATCAGTGGGGTTGCCTTACTTGCTACATACAGCAGGGTGGGTAAGCGAAAACAGGCTACTACGGATGTCTCCCTTCATTCTCTTTCACACACATCTTTGCTTTCTCCTCACCCGATTAAGGACTCTCTCCTTATACGCCCAGCAGCTAGAACTGATAACTCCTGCACCAGTTTTGCAAGCAACATCTGCGCGTCATCCGGCACTGACATTCTCAGGCATCTCAAAATCAATCGTTTGGGGCTCAACACGCAGTAGGTGTGGCTGCCTTCAACATCCGCACTCTGCAATAAACAGGAAAACAAGCAACTGTTGCTGTTACAATGGACTCACTTGGCACTGATGTGTGCTGTGTAGTGGAGACAGGAATTCAAAACGCAAGCACATGGTTTGAGCTAAGGACCCCAGCACTCTTCACTCGCTTCCGGTTCCAAATCTGTGAGCCAGAGACTGTTGCGGCAGGATGTGCAGCGGTTAACATCGTCCTAAGTTACCGGGCGGAAGGATCCTTACTTGACTAGATACCTATTGATTGTCACCTGTGTGTGGTTTGTCTGACAACGTCTGTGAAAGAGCATCACAGGCGGCAATTTGATCGATATCTGTTTGTCGTACCTGTTTGCTACCCAAAGGAGTGTAGCTCTGACATCAAAGACAAGTTTTATGGCGCCATGAATGCATCGCTGTTGCGAGCTCAGACATCGCTGTGGTTGCCGGAGATCTAAATGCAGATTGGGCAGGCTTAGCGCTTCTGATACTCAATTATGCGGTCGACATGGATTGGACTCGGTACGTACGGACAATGATGAACGATTGCTTCAGCCGTGTGCTGATCACAGGCTGTTTTTATGTAGTGCTAACTTCCGAAACAGCCGAAGTCGTCTGGCCACATGGGGTCTTCCAACGGCGTGCCGTCTACGAACTCTGTCGATCATATTGTCATCAGCCAGCAATTATGCAGATCAATAACTGAATGCCGCTCGTTTTGGAATACATCTGTGGATTCTAACCACACACTCGTTCGGAGTTGCTTCCCCCTATGTTTTTTGAGCCGCGTAAGGTGCAGACAAATCAATGGGCGCCAGAGAGACTGGAAGATCCGAATGACAGATGAACTTACAAGAATCGTCTTCCGGATTTCTTCCAACTGCACCACCATCAGATGTGAATTTCTGCTGGAACGAGATGGCCACCTCTTAGAGCAATGCTAGGATTTTGCCTCTGGCACGGTGCTACAAGCCGGACTCAATCACTGGGTATGAGACCGAAGAGTGTCGCTGCCTAAGTCTCGAAAAAGTATCTCGGCTGGTCCCCAATATAACTTGATGCGACGAATTATCAGACGTCAAATGAAAGTGAGCATGCGAGCTGATTGTGAAGCCTAGTGAAAACGGAGAGTCAAGGACATGAAAGAGGCCCACAAGACCGGGAATGCCTAAAGCTTATCTCAGTCAGATCCCCGGAAACCACTTCTGAGAGAAAGCATCAAGAATCAGAATGGAGTGACCATCTTGAATACAGAAGAACGCCTCAACCGGTGGGCTGAATACTTCGAGCAACAACTATCGTGGCCACCAGCTGCTACTTATCTGAACCCCATAGCTGAGGTAGAACCCTGCATGATGAACGTGGAAACCCCTACGACCTCAAAGGTTTAAGACTGTGTACTTTCTCTCAAGCGTCACCGAGCTTCTGGTCCGGATTACCTCATATCCGCATTGTCCTAGGATTGGGGCGATGCTCTCAATCAGCGCATGTCTTATCTGATTGCTTGCACTTGGGGAACGGAATCTGTCTCAGACAACTGGGGAGAGTCGGTGATAGTGTCCATCTTCAAAAGAGGGGCTCGTGTTGAGTGTGGTAACCGCAGGGGGATCAACTTGATCCCGGTCATAACGAGACTGTTGGCGTCAACAATGCTTCTTCGCCCTACGGTGGCTCGTGAAACACTGACTCGAGAGCAGCAAACGGGATTCCGGCCTGATAAGGCTTGGGTTGACCAAATCTTTACAAATCATTAGGTACTAGAACAACGCCATACGTATAAGCGACCCACAATTCTAGTGTTCTTAGATTTTCAAGGCGCATTCCACTCGACTGACCGGTCTGTTCTCCTTGACACACTTGCCCACCAAGGAATGCCACAGAAGTTTGTGAACACAGTAAATTCTTCGTATTCTCAGAACTTATGGCATGTGAGTATACGGCAGCCCTCCAAAAGTTTTCACATTTAAAGCGGTGTCTCAAGGTTGCCCATTCTCTCCATTCCTATTTAATTTCTCGATCGATGAGATAGTGAGACGAACGCTGTAAGGTCTTCAGAGCCCTGGTGTTCAAATAGCCTCTGACGAAAACCTTGTCGATCTGATTCCACGCTGTTGATGATGATGATGACGTTCGTTTTCGAAGAAGAGAACAAGGCGCAGATGATGAACTGACAAGTCATCTCATCCTTTGATATTCACTTTGTACCCACAAAGTGAAAGGTCATTCTCCTGGACATGTAGTCACTTCCGTCGTTATTAAATCTCCTCATTCTTGTCAGTCTCAACACTGACGAACCGAACATCGCGTTAAAATCATACAGTTTATATGGAACAAAGGCTTTTAGTGATGGAAAATGGTTTCTAATGCAATAAACCATCAATATGAAGCTGAATTACCTCACGGAAAAAATAGGGGAGAGGTCCACGACAAATACCCACAAATAACCAGCAGGTCAATTAAAAGTTGTTGGTAGCTGCTTTGCGGCTTTATTTATCTTAAATGCGTAAACAACTGTCGTTACACTGGGAATACATGTAGCAGAGTACTTTACTTTGGCTTGTATTTACCTAACTCACTAGTACCAACAGCCATTCTTTTAGGAAAATCCTAGATGAAATTACTGGGCACCACAGCAACTACCAGCAAATTAATAATGATATTAATTTACAGCTAAAAAGGATAAAAAACAGCAAATAATAACTAGGTAAGTGTCCAAAAAACCATACTCTACTGCAAACTACCTCGACTGTAGTTAACATATGCCCACTCCCTAAAGGTGAGTAATAATAACTCAACACAGAATCATTGGCGTACGGTGCGAGAAATAGGATGGCTGGATAAAACCTCATAATATGGTCAGGACCAACTGCTGTCAGACGAATGCTTGATAATAAAGGCCAACCCAATACGAAAGTAGTAACTACTGGCAGAGCAGAAAGAGACCAACGACAGATACTCCGAATGCCAGAACATCGTCAGAGAGCTCGCAGCCACTCAAGAAGCCTCAACAGCAAAACTACGTAACAAGTGCCGTGAAGGAGGCGTTCGCTATCAAATTAGAGCGACCAGACCTCCGTAGCCGGAGATGAGCTCAGATGAGTCTGTCCAACTTCCCTACGATGGCACTAGTCTGTCAAGGAAACGCACGAATTGAATGGGGGAGCACGTTTTGCCTCGTGGTCATGAATCGAGGTGATGTATAAACTGTCGCACGTAAGAGAGGGAAAATGCGTGTGATCAACGCTTTTCCAGACGACCGGCTTCTTACCACACTATATGATGTTTGCTCTTCACTGTGCGGTTGACTACAACTGCGAAAAATTATAGCTAACTAATCCTCTTTGGCCGTTACTAATGATTGCTGTTTAGAGACGCTTTATGAATCCGGATAATCTATACAGGATTTCAAGGTTGGAAAGTCCAGTTTTTGTTTTGAGCCAAGAGTGCAACTTAATTTGATTTATATTGCCTATTCTGACCACCCGACTTGTTTCAAAAGACTTTCTTGATGTTGTAATTGTATATTTCTTCACCAACCAATATGTGTTTTGCGCAGCTTTTACTTTTCAACTGACTTTTTATGCTGTCAAAAATAATCATCATATCACCGAAGTTCTCTTTTACATGAACAAGGGACGAGAGGATATTTTGCGATCATAAAGTTGCCCTCCTACGTGCAACAATCTTCTGTTCTTTCTGGAGAACGCTGCGTAGGTTCTGGCGCGATAGCTGAAGACTCACAGTTATTGGATGCACGTAATCTAGGAGCAGTATTTGTGACATACGAATTCCTGTAAGATTGCACCTATCGTTTCTTGAAGGATAAAAGAGACAGCGCGTTTAACGGATATGTGGTCGGTCAGGATGACTTTGATCCGCAAGCCGCCACAAAAGTATGTTGACTGAATGCTCGGAAAACTTCTTCGGTATACGTTTTTAGCAGTCTGGATAAACAGGAATTATATTCAACTAGTATCAACTCTAACAGTGCAGGGCAGCTGGACTCGGTAAAGAAAATAGCTGGATAACATTTGAATAATGACACAGAGTTGTGAGAAAAAATCTGGTGACCTATTGTCTGGCTGTGTTGGCTGTCGAATGCAGTCCTCAAAAGCAATGCTTTCAGAAGTGTCTGAATTTTGCGGAGGTAGAATCACTTAAAAGTAGAGTAATTTACCCTTGCCCCAAGAAGAGCCACACCAAAGAGTGATTACCCTCTAGAGGTTCCATAACAGTTTTCCGTATCCGTCCCAACCTGTCGTATTAAAGGTCAAGTTACCTTTAGCCTTCCTTCCAGAAAGATTTAAGTGGAATTTAAGGGGGATTGACTGCGATAAGGTCTCCCAGGGTGCTGTTCAGTTTATGGACTGAAGCTGTGAAAATTAATGGGACCGCAGAACAAGCTTAGTGTGAACAGCATAAAACAAGCCAACTAACAGGAAGTCTACGTATCCATAGTATAGTATGGTTGTTTTAAGTATTTACTGAATTTCAACACATTTATCCCCTCATCAATGAATATGAGCTTAATGGATGTGCACCAAAAGTTTCCACACTTGGCCGAACAACATTATATTCACAACAGCGTTGGTGGTGCCAAAATCCGAAGTAGCTGCTTGTCCTATTTTGACTCAAAATTGTCTTTGAACTAGTTACTAACGTATGTATCATTTTGAGACTCTAAGTGACTGGAGTTGTGCCTTGAGATTATTACGCATAAACTGACACACGTACATTTGTGTATGGAAAGCTGTACGCTACTAGAAGAAAAGGGACCCGCCTGCACACACACGCACATTTGAGCGCATCCGTATATTCAACAACAAGCTGCTCACATTAACCCCCCACATACACTCACGATCGTTGGGAGTCTGAATGTTCACACAGTAAGATCATCTTGTCTGTAACTGATGCTGCAAAGGTTGTGAGGATGCTTCTGCTATTGCTGATGGTGATCTAATTTTGGGACAATCCACTTTTATTCCGTTCAAATGGCAGTTGTCTTCGACCTAACTGTTACCACGCCCTGTTGTACACCGCGCAGCTGACACTTGCTATAGGCAGGATGATGCACGCCTGTGTGCATGTGTGCATATGTTCGTCGACGAATCGATAATCGCGTGTGCAATGAGCCCATGAGAAGGTTGGTAGAGATTGCTTCGAGTTACCCTACCACGAAAGGTAATTGACATGTTACTGCTGCTTCATGCCAGAAACGCGCATACATGCAAACAGAAACACTTAATGAGACTATTTCAATTGTGTCATTCTTCCTCGACCAGCAAAAAACCGATGAATTTGACCTTGAAATTACGCAAATCGATTTCTATGTAATCACTGGGTAATAGGGAGGCTAGAACATTCAGATGAATGAGAACTTGGGTGTGGTCATGTTTAGAGATGGGCTTGTGCAGACACTGGACTATCCTCTGACAGTGTACACATTGGTGATGCGTCAGTTTGACGCCATCCACTTTCAGAATGATTACTTTTGTTGTGAGGTATTTTCAACTCGGTTGATGGAGAAATCGATAGAAGTAGTCAAGGAAGCTACTCTGCATTTTGTACTGCGTTGTTGGGCATGTGACTGGGTGACTCTGGTAGTTTCTTATCCAAGATGGTAGTGGTCTACCCGAACTGAAAATTAAGACAAGCATATCACTTCTCCGCTTATCTATAACGAAGGAAAGGGTTGAGTGATTTAATCTAGTGATTGGCATATACTTCTCTATATAAAATCGTGGAATTTATGAAAGCTAGAATTTCACTCGTCGGTTGGTTTTCGACCTCGAGGAGAATCTAACTTCTAGAAGAACTTAGTACAAAAATCCTGACTTTCATACCTTGGTTCAGTGTTTGATTCTTGGGGGGATGTGTGCAAGGTGAAGCTACTGGGAAGATGTGGCCCCAACATATTTATGCCTCTGCCGCTTGAATCCGAAAGAATACTCCGCTATCCCATGGTTGCTACATAAAGGTCCAAGTGTGTAACTTTTCCGCAGTGGTAGGAATTTGGTGCTGCAAAGATATAGCTGGCTACGTTGGTTGTAGCTTTCCGGGTCACTCTGGGGTCAGACACATCAGGAAGGTTAATGAAGAGCGGTCCGTAAAACGCATCGAGTCTTATATTAGGAACACTTATCATAAGAATCATTCTGGGGGTAAAGTCACACTGTCCATTACCACACAAGCGAGTTGGGAGACGGTGATCAGCCCTACATTCATGGAAGCAGCAAAGAATGCGACGCTACATTCAGCCCCAGATACGGCATAATATGATTGCCGGGCTTGTGGATATGACCGCTGGAATATTATCGTTTCTAGTCCAAAGCTCACCAACTGCGCCCAACAATAACGACAATTGTTCTGTATCGTCTGACTCCTCAGGAAGTGCCAGGCTCCCACAGCCGAATGCTGCTCTTGTCTGTTTCCTCAGGAAAGGATGATCTGTCCTCAGATCATGACTGGGAATTTCGAACAGCGTGATAACCTTTATTAATAGGAAATGCAGCCATTCACAAATAAGGTACATTGAATACAAGGAATTAGGAAAATGATCTCAATAAAAGCTTATTCACTTGCGGTGGGATATCAAAGTGTTCAAATAAATTGAAGTGGTAGAAGGTAATATATCTTTCGTCAGATTTGCATGGTCCATGGGAACTGAAGATGGCCCATTAGAATTCAAGGGGGAAAGAATTATGGCACTGTTTGATGAGTAGGGAAAGCGGCAGAAAACGGAAAACTCCCGAGTAATCTATCTTTCTTGTACTGTGTTCAGATTCTTGACACGCGTTCTACTCAGATTGCTAAACTCTGATAGTCCAAAAAAGGGTTTCTGATGGACAACGTGGACTCCGAAGAGGATGCAGCACAAGTGTTCTTATATTTACAGTGGGTCGGAAACGACGCAATGCCGGAAACAAAAGATACCTTCATACGGCCTATTCTTGGATTTCGAAGAGGCCTTGGTAGAGGAGATACAAAGACGCTAATGAATGTTCTTTACAGTCCTGTTGGTTCCAAAGCCTATTAAGTGATCAAATGTTCACTCTAAAATGAGGATCCTGCAAAGCATCGATGTAAGTCACTTGCCGAGTTTGAGGTCGACATAAAGGTGAGGCAATATTATGGTATATCCCCAAATCTGTTCAGTAGTGACCGTTATGAAAGTGTTTCGGGATTGAGGAAATGGTGTGCACAAATTCAGTAACACGTAGAGGCTTGACTTTATGGCTGGTGAAGCTTCTTGATGAACACGAAACTACCCGAGACGTTGGTTCTGCTGCCGGTCTTGGATGATGGACACATCTGATGCCTGGCAGAATCACTTAACAAACTGCAGTCTTTACAAATCTAGGAGCTCTGAAGCACTGCGTATCTGAGTCTACAACAAAGATGAATCCTTCGGATACAGCATTGAGTGGAGTGCAACCAGTATTAATTTTGCTCACTAAAGTCACATTTTCTTGAGTTCATTTCACTTTCTTGTCATCGTTTTTAGACTTTGGTTGTTATTTAGCGACAAACGACTATGCTTCTTTTTGTGATTATTCGTTTACTCAATCCATAACATAGAACAAACCGTGTCCTCACTTTGAGGTTATCTCTAACCAAGCAATTTGTTGCTGGTTCCGAGTACAAATTCGTTATGAATTTGTGCATTTGATGGAGGCTTCTCATATTTAGCGTTTGTAACTGTCATTACTGCTCTATAATAATGTACATTTTAAGGATTTCAAAGGCTTCAACCTCAAGGCTGTCCGCGCTAATTAATTGACAGTAGAAGACATTCAATAGCCGGAGCCGCAAGCACCTGCGCAGCTTACAGGCCCACAGGCTTGAGTAGAATTGGACTCGTTTACAACCCTTTGGCACCATAGCGCCACAGAAATAACAATGAATTGCCTGAGGTAAGTCCGCTCGGATTTCTAGGAAAAATGCTTCGCATTGCGAGATGACAGTACCTGTAGCAATATTCGTTTCACCACCCGATTATACGTTCTGACCTAAATAAGAATCCCCGGTAGTCCAGTAACTCTGAATCCTTAGATAGGTCTCGGACTTCTGCCAGTAACACAAATTACTGATTACTGACACCATCGCCGAAGAAAGATCGGCTACAGTATTCACCGCTAAAATAAGTTCTTTCAAGAAAAACGCGGGTTGATCTCCCTGGCAAAATAGCGCTTACCGTTTACTCCTAAAAAAAACAACGGCATTTGATTTTCTGGAAGGCTAGGCAGTAAAATCTCTAAGGTCGTTGAATTCCTACATAGCAATTAAAATCATCAGGAGAATACTGTTTCATGCATTGTTAGCTGTCAATCAACACCACACATTTTCGTATGATTATACAGATGGCTGGTGCTAGTCCAATGCTTTAGGCGCGAATCCAGGAAGAGAAAGGTTCGTCGTCCAAACACTACTGTAGCTTTTCGACAGCTACTATCTGGATCTAGACGAGCTGGCAGCTTCTCAACTCCCGTGCTCATCGAAAGGGTGCTCTGCGTGAAACTCTTGGTGTGTTTTTTACGTTAGCGTAATCACACTGACAGAAACAAGTGTCCAAATTTGCAAATGTAAAGATCTTTGGTCAGCTTCAGCAGTGTCCCCAGCTGCACATAGAGCTCAACTGAGTGGAGTTTTATTCTCACTTTTGAGATCGACCCCGCGACCAATTTGACCCAGATAGTTTTTCAATAAGGAAAAATCTAAGAGCAACCACGTCAAAAAGATAGAACAATGAGGGCCTATCAGGAAGGTCAGATTCCTGAAAACAACTACTGAATGCCCGAGATCTACTGAGACCCTCAGCTCTGCTAGGTGTTGACCAGCCAGACAACGCCCCCTCAATATACAGCGCCTCACAGCTTTCTATCAAACCCAGACAGCGCGAGTCAGCGTTGCTCAAGGTCAGACAACGCCCCCGCAGTATGCAGCGAGTCGCAGCCTATACCAAGACCAGACCGCGTGCGTCAGCATTGGACCAAGTTAGACAGTGTCCCACCAATGACTAGCTTGAGTTGTATTCTCGCACTCGCACGTACTCACTCTCGCGCTCGCTTGTTCGGAATATAGCGGTTGTGTTCCCTTCTGTGAGTCTTTTTTCCCGGCACTAGGCACTGGAGCGGGTCAGCAATCAGATACAGCAGATTAGCGAATCAGCAGACATAACAGGGCCGTTCTGGCGTCATCAGCAACAAGCATCAAAAATGGAATTCGGAAATCTACTAGACCAGATGGGACTTAAACGCGAAAAAATACATCCAATGACGACACGCTAAAATTTCCAACTGAGTGATGGAAACGATCCGCTTACATTCTCTGTAATGGAGCCTAAATTGAAAGAAAGACTAATAAAATCACTGCAGAAATATGCAAGTCAAATTTTCGACGAGAAGTTTCAGAGGCGCTCCTGATTACTGAACTTATAATTGCGAACAACTTAAGACTTTTCACTTTTTTTTTAAGAATATGACCCACAGACGTGAGATCTGTGAAGAAATTACGCCAGGTGTCAAAGTTTGTTCCCCCAAGAGTGCTTGTTTTTAAAAGGAGAGAGGCGGGAGCGCATTACATATATATGAACATTCGTCAAAGCTGCTCTTTGTCAAAAACATTCATCACTGCTCCTTATTCATTTCTTCTCTTTCATTCTCCTCCGAAAACCCAAGCTAAACAGCCTATTATTTCGACTTACTAGGCATGTCAAGCTGTGAACTGACCTATCCAGAAACCATATCACAAGTAGCTGATCGCTGTGAGGAAATCTGATCCCAGAAAGCTGACGTTGAAACATTGAATACTCGCCCCAAACAATCTACATTTGAACGTAAAATGGAAAGGCATTCAACCAGTAAGACAGAAACTAATGATGTATTTACAGCTGTATATGACAGTGTATTCGACAGTGTAGTGCAATATCTATCTGATGGAGCCAGTCGGAGCTATTTGGAGGATGTCGGCCCTAACACCAAGTTGCCAGCGATAAGCATTTTGACTCTGTGATATAGGCAGCTGGTCGCTCTCGGACGCAAGGTAGCCTGATGTTCTGTTCACCGCAAATGTTGTTACCGTTTTGCTCACATTCGAAGCAATGCGCTTTTATTACCGGACAAGGATGACGCGCCCGCACTGCATAGCTTTTTGTAACAGAATGGCATCAACGGTCATATAATTCATGCGTTTCGCACACGGAGAGACTACCTGACAAATAGATAAGAAACTGCCGTCATGGAAAACAACATCAAGAACACCATAAACGAGAGCTACGGCTGGGTTTCACGTGAGTCTCCCGTCGAAATCAAAGTGTTATGCAAATGAGTGTATTTCGCTAACGTCAGGTTGTATTCAATTCGCCCAAGGTTTTCGTGCGAGGGGTGAAAAACTGAAGCAGAGAAACTGTCCACTTCATGTGGAATAAATGCTCCATATATTCGGTGCCCTTGCAAGTTCGCGGTTGTGATATACTACTTAAACGTGGTGCACACGTTAGGTCCTATCAGCAAAATGCTAACGAAAAAGTTATTTGTACGAATACAGTTTAGTAACGAAGGCAGTGGTAAACATTGTGAGCTCCATGGATATGAAGGTGCTATATTGAAGTCTCATTATGCTGAACCTACACCACAATAGTGACATCTTCCAATGCGTAGTATATGTCTCGTCAAACTATGAGTCGAATCAGATCAAGCCAGCTGGGATGGGGCAGGATAATGCACCCAAACCCGGAAGACATTAGAAATGCGTGCTTAAAGAGACATAGGGAGCTAAATTCTACTGGAAAGCATCAGCAAACTTTGGCTGGGTCTTCACCACATCCAGTTCAATTAGCTATGTTCAGTTAAGTGGTAATTTCTGAATTGTCCTGAGGGATGGTTGCTTAAGTGAAGTTCAGTATGAGCTTCTGGCAACATGTTATTATGACAGCAAGTTGGAAAATCCAGCTAATTGTCGGAAGTCTCTCTAACTTGATGTTTCCTGCTGGCGCGCACACTCGCTGCTTTTGGGACCTGGAAATTTCTCCGCTTGGTTTGCCTGTTGTTGTTTTTTTTCGATGTAAGTTTGCATGAGGATCGTAAGGTTTCACCGAAACTTCCCTGTGGCTGGTATGTTTACTCAAGAATTTTCATTTGAAACCAGTGAACTGGCTTTGATTATTGGTCTCCTAACACACCAAATGGAATATATAAAACTACAATGATGAAGCTGGGGGTGGTCCAATGTCAAAGGTCACTTTAGAATGTTGCGGGTCCCAATCTTCCTCATCGTCACTGCCGTTGAATACAAACGAATAGTAAAACCCTATCAGCTTCTCTTCATTAGACGTGTAGCTTTCCAGGGCAAAGTGTAGAGTCTGTGTCCCACTGTCTTAGACCTAGTGAACACAGCGAACTAAACTGGTATGGGTACATTCTTCTGTACGAATAATACACTTATCACACAGACAATCCTAAAATGTATGGTACCAGATAGCTTTCAAATGGTATATAAAAACACGTAAGTAAACAGTAGGTACCACCCAACTGCGCACTGATGATGTCTCCTCGTATGGTGACGAAACGTTTCAAAACACATTGCTAAGCTCGGTGATCACATCAACAGCCACCTGATCAGCAACCAATAAACTCACCCGAGTTACCAATATTTCGGCACATTACCAACACGGAAACAATATTTGCGCTTCCAGTGACTGATTGTGATTTTTTTTTCAATTTTCGTTTTCAGAATAGTCACCCACATATTGTCAAGTTAACTGAAGAGTTCAGGAAACGTTAGCCAATATGTCTCTTGACTGCCTTTAGTAAATCACAGGCGTAAATTCTGTTTTACCTGTGTTGATGAAGCCTCGACCATAAGACAACCGCAGTGACCATTGTTGGTGAATGGGCCTAGATAGTCTTGTTAAGAAAGATCTCAATCAGTTTACTGGCTGGGTGTAACAGAATTCATGTGAAAACCCTACACGTGTTTCTGTATTTTTTTTATAGAAAGCGACCCCGAATGAAGGCGCTTATGATCTGCCGGACAGAAAATGTGTATTCACGGTCATTTGACGATTCGACGTACCACGTTTAGCACCATACGTGTTTGAACAGATCTAAGCATTCCACTCACGTAAAAACTTGTCCGCATTTTCACGTACAGCAGAAATTGAGTATGTAGCATGTCGTGATGTCGTTGAGTTGAGAATTCCAGTTCAGAAAATTCGCTGGCCGGACTTTATGTCTGGACCCGCTACACAGAATACGTTTTCAGGGCCCAACACACAGGGGTTTTCACCCCCCTGACTACGTGTTATAGTAAGTTGACGCAGATCGTCCAAGCATACTGACGGGTTCAAACAAGATCAATATTAGTAGACTGAGACTGGAACTAAGCGCAGCTGGATTTCAGGTTGGAGTCAGATTGAAGACAGTTCCAGATAGCATACAGGTAGCTTCGAAATAAACCGATAAACCTGATCAAATAGAAATCACTATGTCCATTTTGGGAAGGCATCTTGACGTGGACCACCATTTCTATATGTAAACCATAGTTGTGTTCTTTTTAAGGGGGTGCTGTCAAAATATTGTGCCAGAATGTTTTCACACTGTGATTTATTTGTAATATCACCGCCAGTTAACATCATCTATGGAAAGAATCCTGAGGATAGGGGAGATTATGTGAGGAGCATATTCTTCCCCGAGTTTTCCTAAAAGGGATGCAGAATTTCGTGCGAAAAATGAATCGCTTCAAATATGTAATTAAACAGCTATTCGTCTATCTGTCCGTCCGAACAGTCATCCATTCACTCTTCCATATGTCCATCAGCGAGTCAGTCAATCCAACAGCCAATCTTTCAGACGAACAGGCAAGCTATTAGTCAGTCAATAACGTAGTCGCTCAAGCGGTATATCTGTCGGTTTCTATATTAGTCGTTCAGTCAATCAAACAACCAAACAACCGATCTATCTATCTATCTTTCTTCGTCTCCTTTTTCTTACCTCCCTTTCTCTTTATTTCTTTACGACTCCGCATCTGTTTTCCTATTTGTTCATCTTTTACAAGAAGTAGGAGTCTGTTTACGTAACGGTGCCGTTTGTATAATACTTTAGCTATTCTGGCTTCTGCGCATGCAACGCATGAAATATACCTTTAGGTGTAGCTGTATTTCCAGTAGTCGGAGTAAGCATCTTAGCTTAAGCGAACAGCCACGACCCACCTAGTTTTCGTACGTCTTGTGGTTAATGACCATTTGCTTGCACGGTCGGCCATGAGTTAACAACTTGTAGTGGCATGTTTGCTCTGTAGTAGCAAGATTCGCTTCCTGTTTTGCGCGAAATTCTGCCCTGCCAATCAAAAGATGTTGAGGCAGTCAGTGGTTCACTGGTTTCGACAATTCGTTGTCCGTATAGCCCCAAGGACGAGCAACCTTGACTCGCTTCTTTTTAGTTTATGTTTGTGACATAACTTGTTTCCCGAACCAGATCTTTTGGACGATTAATGTTTCATTTTTGTTCAGACAGACTGAGAGTTGGGTTTTCATAATAGGAAGGGCAACTGCGCGTCCGGTTATCCTTGTAGTTACTAACAAAAAGAAGATCGAATTGCATAATATATTGTTTCGCTCTCCTTTTTCAACTCAGACCTGCTCCTACCCCGGCCTTAACATGTAATGTCTAGCACACAGCATTTTTCTGACTACGACTCAGCAGTAAACCGTTTGTGCCATCGCATAACCAAGATCAAAAACCAGATCTGAGCAATTTTGCTGAGGCTCTGAGCTTTTTGCCATCATTGAACTTATGTGAAAAATTGTAAAAAAACAAACTTCAAAAACCACCAACGTGGGTGAAGGGAGGAGAGGGCAACTGATATGAGTCGTTATAACACGCTCTGTATTCGGAACGTTTACTGTTTATGGATGAAAATCATCGATGCTGAAAGCGTGAAAGAAACTGACTGAAACTGACCAGTGTGAGAAACCAAGGGCGCAAGGGGTTTTATGATGTCCAATTAACCAGCTTAATCAATGTATCCTCAGCTGACCTGGATACTGACGGAACATATTGACCATGAATTTGCCGGAACTTTCCGACGGCCTACTACCAGTTTTATTAGGACTCATCCTGCAAGTGTAGTCTCTGAGTTTCCGTCAGCATCATGTTCCAGTTTAGCATCACAGTGTACGCAAATAGTGGAAATCATCATAAACGGGAGGTCTGGTTGGACCTCCTCAGTACCCATGCAATTTGCAGATGAGTGTATTTCGACTACTCCTTACACTTCATAGATTAGGTAGAAAGTAAGGCTGACGGAAACTCGGTGACTAGGCCCACGTGGTCGGCCCGAAGAAAAGCGAAACCGGTTGCTGATTGTCGAAGAGTTTTCCGCAACATTTAGTCAGGAAAATTCACCGTGGTATCTCGAATAGTGTAACAACTGAAACATGTGGTCTTTGTACAAAATATGCACCATAAATAGAAGGTTTAGCTGGGATTCAGTTGAGTCTCCGGGTCGGTATCAACCTAATTTGTAAATGTGTGCCTTTTCGCAAACGACTTAGACCTTGATCGTTTGACATCATCAAATGAATTATACGCCGGAAACAGGTACCTTTTACGAGCTCTACTCCAAAGATGTAATAACTTTAGCTTCAGCTGAACTCAAAGCTAATGAGATTCTAACAAATTACATTCCATTCCACCCGAACCCCAAGATTAATCTAGAGTTGGAGGCTACGTTGGAACCACTGGGCTAATCAGTGGCGCATATCAGAGAACGCTGCATAAAAAACAATCAAGGAATGTACGTTTGACAGCTTCCTTCAGTTTCCCTATAATAGGGACATCATAAGACTTTTGAGCGACGACGCGCTAAAAAACTACTATGACTGCTCCACCTGTTGTGTACATAGAACATTGAATACGTAGCCCCTAGGCTGAGAACAAAATCGGTCTACACATCTTTACTGTTCGAGGTCGCCCTCTCTCCGAGCTGGGTTCACGGTGGCTCCGGACAAAATGTCTTATGTGTCTAAAGACTGACGGGTAATAATACGCGAAAAATTTATTGAGCGCATTGCCACTAAAAGACACTGCCAACACCCATAGCCAAGGCTCCTTTGTGATCACTCGAATGCCCGTACACCATATACTATCCCTAAACACGTGGAATCCCTAAAAATTGCTGCTAACATCTTGTTCTCTTTCGTATCATTATATCCATTTTCGGAAAGCAGGCTGATCTGCTAGATCACGGCTTTGCCTCATTCAATGTAAATTTTCCCCTTCTTCCACCACTTGTCAGATCGCATGCAAATTTCAGTACTGTACATTGCATTACTCAGCCTATCTATCACTTTGTCCGGGGGCCAGTCGGTCTGAGTAACCGATAGTCACATCGATTGGAAGGATGTTTCGGGTGTGGCCTACGGACTAAACGAAAGCATGCACTGACTGATCATAATGTCAGATAATCAGGATTATACCTCACAGTTCGGCACTTCTCCCCTGTTGTTGAGATTCTAGCGCTACCTTGTGAGACACTCTGTGATGACCCTATAAATACAGTTGTAATAATCTTTCTTTGTCTCCATAACTGGCTTTCTCAAGCTACCATGCCCTTTGATACACCTTAGTGGGCGAAGCAGGAAGCCAAGGACCGACCTAGAAGTTGCACCACGATTTGCAGTACACAGCACACTTGCAATTTCAGAGGCAGAAAAGGTGCTTGGCTCGAGTACGTGTGCAGTTATGTTTTGTCGTGCTAGCTGACGAAGGATATCAATAAAACCCTGATAGTTTTGCTTATCCTGACCCAGCAGCCTGACCAGAGGCAGACTAAAACTAGGGAAAATTTTTGCTCGCCCACGGAACGGGCGTCTGAAAATGATGGTTCCACCAAAACCAGGACTAAGGGAGGGCAAATCGGGTTGATATGTCGCCGCACTATAGAGACCATGATAATAACCGTGATATATTCATTCCAAACATAACGATTCTGTTCGTCAACATGGACAAAACACGTGCTATCCTGGCCCAAGTTTAAGATCTTCTCTGTACTGAAGATTGTTTATGCCAGCTGCGCGTTGGTGTCTGACATATGGAAACTGCTCACGGATGGCAATGAAGCGCTCCAATTCAATGTTGTTAGGCGGCTTGTGAGCCTATATCACGCCTGGTCACTTTTTAAACATGTAAAATCTCCATGGGATAAGAGATGCTGTCACGGTAGTCTTAACAAAGCAGTACCTTAAGAGCACTGACCAGAATAAAGTTTCTCCTTAAGGTGCATAAACATTTTGTGTACGCTGGCATTGTTTTCTGAGACACTACATTAGACCAAAGAATAGTTTGACTGCCTTGAACTTTGACAACCAGGTAGTGGCCTTGAAAATACTACACCGGTTCATCTCTATCGTTCCGAATAAATCAGATCAAAGTAGAATTCTGTTTGAGAAAATTGTTTGCAATACCACTGAGAATGTTTGTACCATGTTGTCCTTTTAGGACACTGGTATTCAGGGACACGAGACTGGACGAACTTCTCCAGGATTACATGCATTCGACATTAAAAAGGGCTACATACGGTTACGTTGCGCCTGCTCAGACTAGTGGGTTCCAAGATAGAATAATGGATAATAGAAGTCAGATAAGTGTGGGATTTCATTCGGTCAGACTAAGTAGTCAAAAACTGCTACTTTTTTCTGTTTTATATTTCCAAGATATACTGTTGATTTCCACGATTTAGAAATCAAAGAAAAAGGACTTAATCGGAGTTGTATGTCTAGTTTGAATAAGAATATTTGGCGAAAGCTCCGTGACATACTGAAAGAATCAACAGTTTTTCTTCCCTGGCGGGCTAGCTTGAACATAGTTACCGCGGAAGTGACCACGTTGAGAAAGTTGCTAGCAGTACCTTATCGTTTTCGGTTGAAAAACTGATTCCATTGCAATGAAAGATCATTTTGATGTGTATAGGTTGGTACATTTTTCATTAATCCTGGAGTTTAACCTTGGAATTTCAACGTCCAAATCTGGTTCATTTACCATGCCTTTGATAAGTTCTCACTATCTTATCATTCTCACCTCTTCCATTCGGGGGATATACGTAGTCCCAGTGAGTCACTCGAACTTAACGCGAATTCCATTACTTTGCAAAACTTTACTAATCAGTACGGATAGTAAAACTCATGTAGCTGTCTGAGAATACAAAACGATTGATCTCTCAAGTATGTGATGTTCGAACTAGACTGGTGTTCTAAAATTACACAACTTACCGTCAGATGGCATATGTCCTCTCCAAATGACCTCCTCGACTAGTTCATGAATGTTCATGTAAATTGTCCGGGGACAGCATCCAGTGAATATTTTAGCAACGTCTCAGGGTATATTCGAACCTTTGAAACATTCAAGGTGCGGTCGGAAAAAATGAATTTCTGGCCTGCAAGATACACTTAGACATCCTAAGTTTAGCAATTCCAACTGGAACACACTAAGCTACTCTGTAATTAGCTAATAACAACTAGCTGTGAAGTCGGGTACCTTTTAGGTAAGAGCCACCCGGAATAACTTATGAAGGTAGTGATTTTATACTGAGTTTGTTCGTATCTACGACTTGACCGTATCGTTCGTCTTTTGTTCATTATTCATTCAACTAACGATTGTTGTTCTGTTCCGATCAATAAAACAGCGCTAACAACTCAGTTGTGTATCTTGGATCAGGCCTTAAAAATTCGGAAATCCTGGCGACACAGGGAAGAACCTCTTTTAATCTACATATAAAATTTCATCACGTAAACTTGACAACTCGTTAAAAAAGAGAGACTGACAATGATTTTAGGATGCATACAGGCAAGCACAATTGATTGGATTAGGATGCATCTCCGAAATGTGTTTATAACAGCTAGTTTCTTCATGCTGGATATCGCAATGGGGATCATCTTTGTTCTTTTGGAGCGAATGAACCCATAGAATGCTGCGATAACATCAGTACACTCCCGATTAAGCACACCGAAATTAAGACGCTCCTTGGAGTGTTGTAGATCTATCCCCACAACAAAGAACCTTACTGTCACGATTTAAATTTAAACTCATCTATGCTTATAAGAGTATACGCATAATTGTTTAGCAATGAAGTAAAAGAATACACTCAACAAGCGTCTTGTTTAAATATAGTTTACTTTCCACATTCTCAGTGCTGTCTTGTTAACACCAGGATGACTATGTCGTGAGTTGTTGTCTTTGCAGACAAGCGCAGGAATTTGTTGACACTTGTTTGGCCGAAACGTTATGAGCAGGATATGACATGCCTACGTCACATTGTTCAGCAGTGGTCAAATGTTATGGCAGTTTTATTGGTTATCCTTGTGGCCGGTGAATGCAAACTGTACACGAAAAGTTTCTGAGGATTTACCCCAGTCAGATGAACCAATGATACCAGAAGTTGTTGTCTCAAGATGTTGCAAGTTAGATTCATCATTTTTATCTTACTGTAAACAACTTGTTTTGCTGCATCACATGATGATTTGTATTCACATCACTCTCTTTTGGACAGTCTGGAATTGTCTTTTAGACAATCAGAAATCAGTGCTGACCACAGATCGAGAAGACCTGAACTAAGAAGTATGATAACGGACTATTCCCATGGAACAAACAATGGCATAGCTGCTTACGATCAACTTGCTGAATGTTAACAATAGAATATGTCTGAAAAGAGCAGCGTCGGTTGTAAATTTCATGCCTAAAATGCTAGTTGAGTTTGGCAGTTTCATTTCAAATGTTTCGTCACTAATCAATATGAAGTACTTAGTGCGTAGTCGCGTTTCAGTGACGTGTCGGTGCTTACCATTATTGAGTACGCGCTAATAATGTTAACGAGATGCTAGCAATAAAACCATGGCTCGGAAAAGCAATCCAGAGGTGCTGCCACTTTTTTATATGTGTTAAGCAAGATAAGGCCTACGGTACTCAAACATGTGGAAAGCTGCCTGTCGGCAATTTTCCGAAGTGAAAAACTGCATTGCACTCACGAATGTTGGGAAAGATACAGCCCACTTTTGGACACCAAGCACAGACCTACTTAAAATCACGCAGATGCTCGGTCTTTGGCAATAAAATATGGTAGGCACCTGATGGAATTATTGAAAACCGATGCTAACAATCGTATTCCAAAATTCGAACGAATTGGGTGACAGAGAGACGGGTTGGCACTAAGCCGGAGAAGTGACTTAACCAATGACCGAACTTGTCCAGTAACCTTCGTGGTAAAACCGCAGCAGTGCATATTAATGAAGGATCACTTGGCCAAACTAGAACACACATTGATGACATGGGCTGTGCCTGAGAAGTATCGGCAACACATTTGATAAGACGTTCTACAAATGTTTTTCCGGATAAGAATGATACAAAATTTTCCAAATAGAAACAGGAATCACTCAGGATAACTCGAAACAAATCTAATACCTTTCTACTGCCAAGGACATGTAACACGTGACCGTGATGCTGGACGAGTCCCACTAATACAACCACATATCGGGAAGCCTAATGATACTAATGTTACTGATAATAATAATCGTCCAACGACAGCACCACTATCGTGGTGCCTTGCTGCCACGCTACCCAAAAGAAACACGTGGGCTGATACTGCAAGCATATGCTCCGTCTATGCTCAAGCATAGACGGAAGCATTCAAGATGCAGAAGTTAGGCTCAAATCAAGGACAGTAAGTTTGTGCCTTAACCACTGAGCAGTCTACCCTGAGGAAAAGCGATCAACCGGATCAGCTGAGGCTCAGAAAACTACAAGCAATGAATGAAATAGTTAACCAAGGTCAGCAGAAAACGGAAAGGGGTACCAAAAGTGCGTGGTTTGGTTGATTAGTGAAGGTGCACAAGGACTGAACTAAGTCCGATTAATCGTTTTCGTGCTGAAAACAAACTGTCAGAAGACTTAGGAGAACGTTAAAACATCTACTTTCCGGGCTCGTACACAGTTTTCGCAGTACTAATCACTCCCTCATCAAAGAATGTCAAGTTAAAAGATGATGTGGCTTGGATGTGACTTTACTTTAAAGCCCCTCAGTCATAAACAAGCTAAGGACATCATGACAGCGTTAACCGAACGTTCACCAAAGCTAGCAAGGACAAGAAAACCAGGGAGCATGTGCAAATTCATAACGACTTGCCTTAATTATTGGCGGACAAGTACGTCGGGGAATGGAAGGACCTCCCACAGGATCACCATCTGCGGAAACCATCATCGAAGCCTTCATGTATTAATCAGAATAATTGCTATCACTAATCAATACAAAACTTTGAATTCGCTGTGAAGATAACAAGTTCGTCATTATGGAATTAAACGTTACATAGTAATCACACGATCTAATCAACGGCACGTTTAATGAAAGCAGGTTTACAACTGGACTGTCTATGGATAACAACTTACAGTTCCTGGACGTAAATGAACAACGAACTCTCGGTGGCATACTTGGAACTTGTGTACATCGAAAACAACATACTGAACTGTCACAGCGATCACTCGATCTAATACACCAGGAGTCTGTTCAAAAGAGCGGACGTACACGGAACCGAAACCAAGCAGGCGGGTAAGGGTGAAAATCGCATATACCGAGTTTTGAGAAACAACGGTTACGCGAGAAATTCTGTCAGAAGAGGCTCCTAGTAAAGGCCATTTTTACAACATGTGCAGTACATGAACACTCAAATGTACGAATGATCTTCTCGTACGTCAAGAACATACCTGAACTAAGTGAAAGGTTGCTACATCCACATGGAATCATTGTGACACACAAATCATGTGCTAATTTGAGATCCGAACAAGGTTATAGAAGATAATTTAAGTAACAATCTGCCACGTAGCGTATAAAAAATGTAACAAACTCTATGCTGAACGGAGCGGGAGAAGACTACCAGCACAAATAAACGGGCACATGGATGCTACATGAAGATTTGGTGGCACTGGCCCTAATTTCTATGCACGCTGGTCAAGAAGGTCACCGGTTCGAGTTGGCGAACGTGAAGATCCTGAGACTTGGAGGTACAAAACTTTCGAGGGACTTACTTAGGGCATATCATTCCATAGCAAATTCAATCAAATTCCACAGACAAAAAGCCCAAATGTACACAACTCTGCGATTAAAGGATGGAAAGCTTATATAAGACATTCTTCATACGCAACTACCTAGCACTGAAAGTATCCTTAATAACACCTGCACTCCAAACCAGTTTACTCCCCTGAAGTCATTCTGAACTTTTCAGAGGAATACCACTGACAACAGTTCACGTCCAACTCAGTGTTCTAATTGATGAGGATTCTACTTCTGAGCAATCCCGTGCAGAATCATTTAACCGGTTTCACGAGCGTGCTACTCTGTGTACATACTTCTTGGTTGTATATTGTCAAAATAGAGCAAGTTTGATGAAACGCTGGTTCACATGACATCGCGCAGGTGGAATCACTAGCCAATAGCGTTAACAACGCGTGATCCCTCTTCTTGTGGCAAATTCATTACTCCTAATCACAGTATCATAAGTGGTATACTTCTTATCAGAACCAAAGCGTGTCAACAGAATTAGATCCTTCTAGCAGTTAAGCTAAACTGGCCACCATCTTCTCTCTTTCTCTCTCTACGTAAGCAATGGTTGGTACCAAGGAGTACTGCTTAAAATGAAGGTGAACGGTTGAAATCATTTGAAAAGGTATGGCTTAGAACAGTGCGCTTTTTATTTTACTTCCAGTCTTGAAACTAGCTCTATTTAGTGGAATCAGGAGACTTGCCCGCAGCCATTCACAGTCATTTAGAAAGCGCTGTCTCTGTGCTGTTTCATCGTCGTAATCTTGGGACAAGTAACTTTCGCTTTCTATTGATCGTGTCCAAATAGACTGAAACGAGCTAAAACCATGACATCCAACGGTATGATTTTATTGAGTCGGCCACTTCTACATACGTCTAATGATACAATTTGCCGAACTCTGCAATGGTATATTTTGGTCAATTGAAAGAGACTTCCTCAATGAACGTTACGCTACAACTACTATCACGTTGGGCGGCCGAGAGGTAGTATAGAAACTGATCTATTTTGTCGAATTTTTCGGGTTTACTGCACACGGTTTAATCAGGCAATATTTGGAATGCTGAGAAACTAGGTCTGTACCATGTAGAAATGATCTACGAATTTTAGCTTAGGTACAGTGTATGCGGTTTACCGTAAATGATGTATACGAATGATTCTGAGTGCCATTAAAAACACTCCGGAGTGTCTCTCAAAGCAACTATATGGTCAGAACACGCAATGACATGTGTTGATACTGAATAAAACGCATTCTGGGAAGACATTCAGTCAAACATTGTATAGTTCCAGCTTCACAGTTCAATCATTCCTGAAGGATAGTGAACTTCCCTTCACGTATAATGTGAAGGACACAACCAACTACATGAGTACATCTCACTAGAACACTAAGATATTGTGATGTGATCTAAATGCCGGTTACTATATGGTCTGGATATAATGGAACCAAAGCCAACTCTGGAGAACTTGGCCGCAGATCGCCTCAGCATCATGCTAAAGGGCAATGGATATCAGCCGGTTTCTTAAAGGAAGCAGGTAGGCTTCAATGTCTTGGTGTGTGATTTCCTTATAGAATCACCAAATGAGTTTTGTCATCAGCGAAAACCGTGCGGGCATAGCGGCGAGTTCCTCTGCTGTTATTGTTTTTGTGCAGCATCCTGTAACACACTTGTCCATCAGAGACCTCCAGAACGAACGTTTATTCACTCCAGACCATATCGGTCCATTCACATTTCCAGGTGGTGTGTGATTTAACAGAGCTCATTCTTTCACAGATATGGCTGTTAATGAACCAAGGATTTAACCTCATCTGTGGCTACTTCGGACGTTGACTGTACTATGACAATGGTCGCGTGCGCCAGACTTATACTAAACCCGAAGCAATCTCCGTGGCTCTGAGACAAATGTAGGGTGATTTGAAGCAGCGCAAGCATGCCCTATTTTCCCTTATCAGAAATCCTCCTAAGTTCACACTTCTTCCTCAATATGTACGCATGTGTATCGTTGAGCAAACCAACGATATCAACATTTGCATTTTCTCCAGCATTCTTCTGGATGTTGATTCCTGAATCTTTGTAGTACGGTATGCGACCCTGCTAATCCGCGTGCCATAACTCAGTCTTTTTCTAATGAGTAATCGATAATTGTTCTTCTTGAATGATCATGCCCCACATCTCACTCTTGAACCGAAAGCTAATCGGGAAGGGGCAATTGGACATTATTCAGCACTCGGGGTGCATACAGAAGAGATATCCCCTATATAACAACACCAACGATCGCTTCGTTTATTCACCGAATCGTTTCTGTAATTATTTATCCATCGTGAAACCTTAGCGTTCTGTACTTATCACGCACAGTCCCCGAAGTCGACTAAATTACGTGAAGTACATTTTAAACTTGAAATTGTTTTGCGTACATTTGTGAAGTCAGCAAGCAAAGTCTGATTGACTTAAGTATCAGGGTGTCCGTCGTGTATTGTAAATGTGATTGTAGATTACGAACACTCGCAAATTAATTGACTGGGCATTGATGTTTGGTTTTCAAAAAGTTAAGCTGGCAGGTTAGCTTCTGTTTCTTTTACTGTCGCAGTGGCCAGGGAGTCCGTCGACACATGTCGATTTGGCATTCAATCATTAGCTGACTGAAATAAGTCGTCTCTTAAAACAAAGTAACCTACAGCTGCAAAATCAATAGCAATGTCATGCCTGACAGTTTGTGATGAATGAGTAAACACATACTTCCCTAGTGATTCAATTGACTTCTGATGCGCTAGCCCTGTTATTGTTGCTAATCGGAGATTTTGGGTCAGTTTCACTCACAGTCCTTTACCGGAGTTCAGAATGGACAGATTTTATATAACCAGTATGTGGGCACTTCCGGGGACGAAACCTAGTGGTAAGAAATATTCCAAGCCTAATTATCTTTGAGAAAAACTTTGAAAATTGAGGCTTGAAATATCTCATCGTTTGTATCATTTGCACATAAGCCATTCTTTAATTATGCAGGCCACGAAGAGTGATAAGACATCCATCCGTTTCAGCGAAGGCAACGAAAACCAATAGGTTCTTCTTTAAACAGCTCCGGCTACCGGGTTACTGAGAAGTTTTGACGGCTCACTACCGATTTCGTCATTTCAGGTCTCATCAGATAGAAGTATTTCCTGGGTTTCCGTTAACATTACGTTCCAATTTAACACCGAGGTGTACGCAGGTAACGAATAATGTGATAAACGACATAATCAGTAATCTCTTGTTAAGATTAATGGCATTTGCAAATTAGTGTATTCAAACAGTTGCCTACAATCTGTCGTTCAAGTAGAATGTAAGGTTGGCGGAAAATCGGAGATCATGCTTACCGTTATCGGAGAACTTTCAGCAACACCACGTGGTATATTCTGTCAAGATAATTTACTTCGTTATCTCGGATATCCTGCCCACCAAAATCACGAGGAGACTTTTGTGCAACGAATTCGGTTATGACTACTAGGAAAAACGAGATAGTTAATAGAGTCCACGATAAAAAACAACGTAATTTGCAAACGAATGTATTCCCTCAACAAAGCAGTCAAGCTGACTAGTGAGCTTGTTCAGTGCGCTGCATTCAATAAAATCGATCGTTTAACAGGACACCATTGGAGAAGTTAGTGGTACTTGCTGTTGCATGAAGACTAGATAAGGGATATCCGAATTTCAAGAACGTTGCTTTTATTGAGGCAAATCTAACGGGGAATCCGCCTTTTCAAGTTCACCCATCTTTGAAAAAGCCAGTCAAATTTGGAGAGTACTGTTAGCAACGTTCATATGAGTACTGAACTTGTCAAACAGCGTCACGGAGGGGTTATTGGTGCTTGCCTGTCTTTTTTAGGTAGACTGTTTGTGTACTGCCACACATTAGTAAAGGAAAATTTTTGCCTGATTCATATGAACACCGGGTATAAATACCGAATGTTGGACAAGATATTCCATTGTTGTATTCCACCAACTGCCTAGTGTGATTGACTCATTACTCCAGTAATTGTTTCGAGTCTATCTAATTGTAAAGGAAGGAAGCCCTCCTACAATTATATTCTGTTCCAAAATTAGTAGAAGGGTCAATTTTCAACAAAACGCGTTCACTTTCCACCCAAAAATAAGAGGTGAGTTTTCTTCGGTCAATTCCGATGGTCTTTTCAATTGAAGGCAACTATAGCTCAGGCTAACTGAGTCGTTATCGGCCAGTTTGCATTAGGGGCGGATGTTTCCCATGGAATTCAATCATGATAATGGTTAAATTGTTTGGAAAAAAGGTATTTTCCTCTTGAACAAAGCAGCGTGCTCTTGTCAAGGATTTACTCAAAACCCTTCAACACTAGCGCTTCGTGTAATCGTCATACAATTGATGCATTTGGTACGGATAGATGAGGTCCATGTTTCCTGCGTGCCAAATCCAAATTTGGTTTCCAGAATCCTCTTGAGTGGATTGACACTAAAGAGCGTGAACTAAATAAGTGGCAAACTTATTCAGAAATCTTGCAATATTTTGGTGTCTCAATTGTGGGTGGATTCTGTGTTAGCCGAGTCTGACTGTGCGCAGAATATACAGAGGTGGATTAGGCTTTGTGCATGTGCCTGGTAAAGAATCCAGAGGGGCAGAACAGTACAGCGTGCAAGTTAAGAAGCAACTCACAAACGTTTTAAATAGCGAAGACTTGATCATCACAGATCAGAGTCAACTCGGTGTTCAATGGAATTCCTTGCGGGAACACGTGAAGTTCTAGGGGGGGGGGACATCCACTAACAGTTCATAAATTCCAGATCCACGTGAACTATACACAGAAGTTTTTAGTGCGCCCTAGAAAAAAAAGGAACAGATGAATAAGTGGTCCACTGAGAAAAAGGAAGTTGCCGATATTCGTTATAAGGTATTTTTTCAATAGTTCGGAGTTTAGGAGCTATTGCGTTTGCTGTCAAGTTTGTGGACAAATCTGCGAGCAGTCCTGTCAGGCCACTGGAGTGGTGAACCACGAAAACTTGGCCGAAAGGCGCATTCGTCAATATACCCGAAGTTTTCGAGTTCTGATGGAAACATAGTTACGGGCTTGCTGAAGCAATTTTGTTGCGCCCAACACCTATATAGCAACAAGGTTTAATCCAAAGGTATGTTTATGTGGAGAACATACCACAGCCACTTCCGTCCTCCACTTGGTTTGGAACGACTACTCTGTTCAACTCGAATCAAAGGGAAATACGAAGCAGCTTCTTGGTCATACAAATATTCTGCCGTACAGGAATTAAAATCCAGTCATGTGGCATACAAGGCGAGTATGGTACTGCTACTCCACCAAAGCAAGCTAGATACAGAAACACACCGCTCAAATGGGTTTTGCCCAATTCCCTCAACGTCGAAAACAGTGGCCTCACACGCTCCACTGAAAGCAACAATCTTTTTCCTCCATGCTGAATCCTTGAGTTGGTGTGGAATTCTGTGTGGCATAAAGAACCAGTATCTCAGATGTGAAGCCGATGTGAAGACCGTATCTTAGTCTGCCCATGTCCTAGTGAGCGAATGTGGTCACGTAACTTGTTAGCCTTCGGGTCAGTTGCTTTCTATAGGCTTTCTATGTCGCGCAAACGATAGGGTTGCATCCTCTAGGTTGCTGTGATCGGAACTCCTTGTTCTCTTGCAAAATATTTAAATAACTTCAGAAAATTTGCTTTCATCCTGAATGCAAATGTCCAGCAGTCGAACTCATCTTTGGAAATTTTATGCTACAAGGCGTCTCTGTATAAGGCACAAAAAACTGGAAACCAGTTGCATCATCTGAAGGACCCCTGCCTTTGTTATCCCATCATAAATTATCTGTACTAAATGTTTCACCCAATATTCAACCTTTTTGACTTCATTTGCATGGATCTCGATGAGAATGTCCTCAAGCCCCCGCCTCGCTTGTGGGAGCGACCGAACGAAACTGAGTACTCTTCTTCAAGCTCCGAATCCTCAAAAGTGGCAGGCGCATCATGCAGGTTTTCGCAATTCTATTCAATTTGAGCTATGTGCGTTTGGTGTATTAAATCGTCGCTGGCAAACTAGATTGTCCTTGGAAAACTGCTCCCCTCTGGTGTTTGCCTTGGAAGCGGACGACCGACGGTCAACGACCATATTTACCGAATCGCACTCATCACTCATTATTATTTAAACTGAACAGAGTCCGCTAATTTCTGAACACAACAAAAAAGAGGTTCGTTGTGAATTGCTTACGAAGGTTGATGAAAATTGGCCGACAAAGATGTTCCTATTCTTCCCACAGTGAACAACACTCCGATACTAGTAAAAATCGGGCGAAACATTCTGCTTCGTCACAGATGATTACCTGAATTGGTCAGCAGCTGATTTGACGAACAGTCACCAACTGCACAAACTGGTCATTTGACACCTTATTCAGAGGAAACAACAGGAACGTGTTAAGGTGAGGAAGGTGTTAAGGTGAAAAGGCCACGTGCCGATTGCTGACCAGTCTCATGTGGATGTGTTTAGGAAATACAACTGCACGTTCCAGGGAGACTCTGAGATAGATTTTCCGCTGCATATTCAGTTGAAGAAAATCGTCACACGAAGTAGTCATTTGAATTCCGTTTGATTTTAATGTTTGAGCTTGATTTATGAAGTCAGTGTAGATATAGATGTTTCCATTCACATGGGTTGGATAAACCTATAAACTTTTCAGCTTCAAAATGTCCGGTTTTACTTTGGAGTCAATGCAGCATCACATAGAGAAAGAACATCAGTAGCAGACGTGGCGACCGACACGCGCCGTGACCCAATGGCCTATCAAAGAACTGTGCACGTCCGGAAGAGAGCGGACAGCTCTAATTTCAGCCCACTCAGTGCGTACACCGGTTTGCATACACGTACTGGTTCGCGATGACCGTCATGAAACGACCACTGAGGTCAACAAGTAAGTATTGATTACACGCTGGCCAACGCTTTTTCTAGTGAATACCGCATCAGAACGATGTCAACTGAAGCCAAGATTTGCAAGATAGCTCACCGATAAGCTCTTATAAGTTAGGAAAAAAATTGAAAGAAAAAAATTGGAAGAATCTCAACACAAATTTACTGGTAACATGTTCGTGGAACTTGTTGCAACATTCAGGATCCAGCACAGTGACAAGAAAGCAACAAAGAGTAGTACTCAGCACTTTAACCTCCAAATTGAAGCTTTGAACTCCGTAAAGATAGCTCATTTTCGCAAACCACCAGATTCGTGTGGTTTGAAGGGCCATAATTGCGTGTCCGTAGACCAGTGCCTCATCATCGTCCTAATCAGGGTTATAGTCGTCGTCATCGTCTGTGAAAACAGCGTACAAGTTGTGCAATGTCGTAGCTAGCGCATTCTCATTCATCGATGATCTAGATAGATACGGGTAGATTGCTACGCATTGGAGGGAATAAGTGAAATACGTGACGCATGAAATAATGAATGACAAAGCACTTCTTTTGGGAGGTCGAAAGGGGAAGACAGACGTTTTGTTGCATGCGTGCCATTGAGAGCTCCACTGGGACATTTCTCTCAATGTTTGTAGCCATTTTTCGCCCCCCGTCTAGAAGTCCCCAGCCAGGAAGATGGCAGTGACAAGCGCAGCTGAGTTTTCTCGTAATGACTTCCATACTTCTCCGCCAAAACATCATCCGAACTCCCCTGGCTCGTTTCTAATTTTCGCGTGATTTTGCGAAAAGGTCTCTCCGAGGAAGTCGGTCAACTGGCATAAGGAGAACGTGACAAAGCCAGTGCAACCTATAGGCGAGTTAGTTCGCCCGAAAACCATTCGAAAGACTTCGGCATTACTGACCCGATGTTCCTAAACTACTCAAGAAATGCTCCAAAGCCACCGACATCACAATGCTGAAAGATTTTAGCGCCTTCGGTGTGCACTGGCCAGATTTCTCGCACAGATAACAGTATGCTGCGCACCGCATGATTGTAAGCTAGACACTTGATGGATGCACTGATGTCACAACCCCGCCACTGGTGAGGCAGGTTCACAAGATCTGTTCCGGCACTGTCAACTGGTAAGAAGTACTCTTTTGCTGGACCACCGAGACAGACACAACTACCCAGGTAAGCAAAGTTGCCTACTGCTTCAATTGACTTACTCGCAAGCATGAGGTTCGGGTTCGAGAGCACCCAATCGTTCAGCAACACTACATTTTGCATGATAGTGGAATTAATTGAATTATCAAATATCGTTTGCATGACGAAGCGTCAGTTACAAGGAGAGCCATGCTATATGCGTACCAGAGCGAACCTTTGGGAACATCTCGACTCCACAGATTATACCGTCAACCATGATCACATCGATACCGAAAGTGAAAAGCCTTGCTTACCACCGCTGGATGTGGTGAACTAAGGCCGGAGCTGCCCGTAGAAGTCCGCGGTTCTACGGTAGTTGGCATACATAACTTTCAGAAGAGACAATAATATATGACGGACAACGCCATAGCGATTGGCGGTCCACAGGGTCAACCGCAGCTTTCAAGTAAAAAAGGATCGCGAATTTTGGTTACTGAAAGCAGTGTCATTGTTCAGAATCTGTCAGAGGGTGAAAATGTGATCGACGCATTCTCTTGCAGGACGGAACCCATCGAGGTTTTCCAGGATCCGTCGCTCTCTGTGTATAATCAACCTTCGAAGGATAAAACCAGAGAGCACCTACAATGCCACAGCTACTACGTTGATGCCATTGTGGTTTTCACAGTGTCAGCGTACTCTTTTTGAAGACAGGAATAACTGTCGACGTGTCCCATTCTGCAGGAAATTTCTCCTCACTTCATGTCACATCAGTAAGTTTTGTCAGATGGGCAACGAGGAATTCTCTGCCTTCTTTGAAACGGCTGGATACAGGCTGTCCGCCCGGGCTGTATTATCACTTTTCAGTAGGGATATTTCGTATTTTATTCATTCTGACGGGCGATTAAGGTTAAAATTCCATTCATCCATATGCATTGTCTCCATGGGCTTTGTTGATCGACGCCAGGCAAACTGCTCTTCGTAGTGTTGGCCTAATTTGATGGTGGAATGAACACGATACAAATATCTCACGCATGAGACTGTCGTGCACAGCAGATGCATCTGGTGCTGCATCGGGCTCATGATAAAGTTTACTAGTTTCTCGACCGCAGTGGAGAGTTCACCCGCGGTCAACCATTAGGCGATTGGTTTTTACGACGATCTTTTCTAGCCCGTCCTTCCTCTGGGAAATGCGGTATCGCTGGTACTATAGATAAGGACACTCTGATTGAGAGAGACACCTTACTGCCTTCATACTCGCATCGCGGGGCTTGCCCCTTACCGCGCTTACCCCCAGGGGCTTGTTACTCCTGGTTCGACAGGTCTCATTTGGCCTTCCTGTCATCTTGCAGAATAAAGTTCCAATCGATGTAGCCCGCGAGATCATTGCAGATCTCGAGCCCCACCAGTGCGCCAAATTGGCAGCTTTAGGTCTTTCAATGTTCAAATTCTAAGCCAGTGACTGAGGATGAGTAAAAAATACGGCTATTAAACTAAACAGTCTCCTTAAGTGTGTTCTCCTTTGATAAATTTAATAAGCGATGTACCGGTTGATAATATTAGTTATTGTCTTGTGTCTTGTGTGATGGCTGGGTGCTCTGGGTCTATGCACCATTTGCTGTTATCTAGCAAGCTATGGGAATTTTTTGAATATTTATATGTAGCCGCTTTAATAAGGGTTTTGCCAAGGTAACCCCATGGGATTAAGTTGGTAAGAAAGGCTTCCAATCACAGCAAGCCGAAATTTGTTGGTCACATTTTTTTATCCTTATCAGTATTTGACTCACTTCAGAACAAGAGCTTAGCGACCACATGGCTAAAGCACGTGACCGCCCAACATGCCTTTACAACTCTCGAATCGGTGGTCAGTCACTGTAAAGTTCCAATTTTAGAGACAATGGTTGCATTCCGTTCAAACCACTATTAGATCATGCACTTGACAAGGCCATCAGAATTAAAACGCATTTCAGAAGTGGTCGACGACGCCTGATCAAATATTTATCCCCTCTAATGAAAGGTCCGAAATTGTGCGAAAGGTGATTTGAAAAAGACACGAAGTCATTCTTCTCATCATCACCCCCTCTGTAAAGATAAACAAATAATCCACTAGGAGGAAACTAACGTAGCCACACAGCAGCATCTTTATCATTGTAGGCAGAAAAATACTTTGTTGTAAGGACGATACTTGCTCTTCACGATAAAACGGGAGAAATTCTGGCTATTTATCATCAACTTTTCAATAGACGCTAGCAAAACTTTACCGGAAATCTTAATTTACTTCCGTTGCACGGCTTCTACGAACAAGGTACTAAATTTTGTTCGGAGTATCAGGCAAAAACATGAGTGATCAAAACTCTAGGGATAAGATCTAGAACATCCGTTCCAGGTTGCTTTCTAGGGTATTTTGTAATTTATTGTTTAGTAGAATTTGAGTGGTAGTTGCCAGCCAGAATCCAGTGCGCAATCACTTAATATTTAGTCTGGAGTATAATCCTAAAGAAAAACCTTCCGAGAAGAGATTGAAATCGCGTGGCTCAAATTTCGGCATCAGGTAATACACACCACATGCCAAGGGGTATCTTTAGGTCGTCAAAGGTCAACTGACTCAGATTAAAGAGTATTTTTTACGTTCACGTAGAAAGGGGGCCTATCCCTTTGGAAGAAGGTAACTGGAAGGCCAGGTAAAAGCGGACGAGCCGTGCGAGTTCCACTCAGCTTTCCATAGGGAAACAGACCCAACCAAATAAACCACCACCCGAAGACATTGCTAACATGCTTATCTGTCTAAGTTCCCGATTAGCTGAGTTTTGACAGTGAAGAAGGGTTTCATTAACTTCACTAAGTTAATCTAAGTAACCTGCATGGCAGCCGACAGGGTGATCTGCAGAAGAGGGTGGGGGAGTTTTACTGTTCGGTAGAATTTGAAAATGAAGAGAATTTCGTCGCAGAAGTAACAGCACACCACAGGGCGTAAACTACTCCTTGTTACTTTAATTCACCATTTCGTCTGGCCAGAGTTAAATCCAATTATCGTCAAACATATTCAGCAAAATAATTAGGGCCACATAGAGTCCTGCTGCCAGTACACGGTGACACTATACCGTCTAATTTAAGGCCGACGACTATGAACCTCGCGGCAAGATTATATGACTATCAGTGTTTTCAACATAAATACAAGCCACATGGATGCAGCTGAATGATATTCAGTATCTAGTCTTATCAGAGTTTAGTCCGAAAAAATTTACTAAAGATTCAAGTTTGACTAACTGGTGTGAAAGCACCAAAAATTTGAAAAAGAGACGCGACACACATGAATGACCACCGCATGGCATACACTCGTCGAGAGCATTAGGTAATGTTTTTCGACCATTTTTGCCCTGTAAGTGATTTATAATCACTTAGTCAAGGTGTGTAAGAAGAGATCTTGATACAAGTTTCGCGCACTGTTGTTTCGCTGTCATAGAGGTTCATACATTAGTACACGCCCTGTCGGAATATTCTGCTCTATGAGGTCTCGACTGGGTGGGCATCCGGCCAGTCCGAAGCCTTCACTGAATACAGATGGTTGATGGATGGTGCGAGAGGCGCGAAACACTGCGATATCCTACTGACACACGGTAACCATAGCCAATATTAAGTATTCCAATATCCGAATGTACGCATGATTCTCGCTACGCGTGCAGTGGCGCTAATTTTGGTCGTTTTGAAACCTGAGAATTTATCAATTAAAGTACGGGTTGTGGTAACCAGAGGACACTGCACGGCGCTGCCACAGCCACCGGGTGCGTTAAAAACCACTGAACTAAAAGTAAACGAGGTGCCCCTTATCTTGGAACGAATCTCTCGTCAGCAATATTATTCGTTCTCAAAATAACTACAAGTTCAACCGATCACACAATTACCTGCAATGCACTCATAAGAATTGTGCAGAAATTAGTCTTTTGATACTTTCTGATTTGAGGTGCATTCTCAGGAAAGAAAATCTTGAAGCATTCAGATGTCTTGGCTTATTTAGGCAGACAGAAGGATCGATCTTTGACAAGTTTATAATGTTATCATCAAATAACGTGCCTATCCAGTTTAAAGCTAGATGGACACGCTAACTATCTGACCTGCACTAAACGACAAACTTATCCATCACGATACTGTCACTGGACCCAAACCAGAAGTGGAATCACTTATCGCCCTCTCATCCACCCATCCAACTTCCCCACTGTGATATATATATATATATATACGCATTTGTCACCAGTAGTTGGAGCGGTGGACGCTTGTGCGTAGCTAAGATAACACAAATGGTTTGTTCGGAGCTGCTTCCGCGGGTGACACTGTGTATCCGACGGAAGCTTGGAGGAATAAGATCGGCGGGTAATCTTAAAACCGTGAGAAGAGTCCATACGGAAGATACGTAGCAAGAGTGTGGATCGCGGTTTCCGTCATTCAAGGGAGAACCTTTACAAGAAAAGAGTGGTATTCGTCTATCCCGAATTTCTGTGCTCGTTAGGAGGAAGCCGTACCGACCAACCTATAACTGAACCACAGCCACCAAATGAGCTCACTGAGATTGGGACAGAACAGGACAGGGACGCTGGAATTCCAAGAAATGGAAGGAAAACCAACCCTAAGAGGTCCTGGGTGCTTCTCTTTGTGATGTGGAATTTGATTCGTCATTCACATACCGATTAGTGACTGTTCAAGGATGACAAAAAGGTCCCCTGAGAATGAAATATGCAACATCGTCCGACGTCGGTCAATAGGAAAACGACAACACACTATTCAGTGTGGTCAACAATATTATTTTCACCGGGTGAGAAATACTGGTATAGATAGAATGATCCCACTGACATTAGGTAAGACGTCATTCAGGTAGCTGAATTATGACCCAGGGTTGACAAGAATAACCTGGATTATGACATGCCAGCTGACCCAGTTTGCCTAGCGAAATCTGCGTTGAAGCTCATCTGAATCTGCTTCCACCAAAAATAACCCAACTGGGCTACGTATCGACACTTACGGTTAATTCATAATAATAATGTTAATAAGAATAATGTAATTGATAATAAGAATATACATGAGTAGTTGTGTATCATCATACAAACCATAGAAACCAAACCTGAACCATAGCCAAATTACAACCTCCAAGGAGTCAACAGTCCGACATACCTTCGGGAAGTAATAATCGTCGTTCAGCTGCAACACCCTTTCGACGCTTAGTTGCCATACCATCCGGTCAGTGAATTCGGGCCTTAACAATTGAGCCATCTCGAGCTCGTTTCCGAAAAAAATAGTCACTTCAGTTCCTCATTGGACAATCAAGAATAACTATTTTCGCCTATCCAAACCCAAAGTTGTTCACGATTTTTTGCGAACTTTTTTTCGATTTTTCTCCCGCAAATGCTTACTGTCTACAGTCTGGCACACAGATGCGTTTACTTTGTTAATTTAGCTGGAAAGTTGCAAAGTTCTAACAGTAACATCATAGAACTTGTGGTGAAGAAACAGTAGTAATAAATCCATTGATTGTTTACCAACTTTTCCGAAAAGAGTAATAATTCCTTCTTTCGCGAATCGGGGGTTTCAAACCAGCTTACTTTGCGCCTTCTCGATAAACTGCCTCAATACAACAGTAGATATTGGTTCTCATCTTATCAGGACACCAAACTGAAAAGATATACGGCGACGTGTTGAACTATCAGTAAATCGGACATGTGTATTGGTTGTCTATCAGTTGGCTGTTGAGTCATTTGCCGAGTTTGGCAACCAATTTGCCGACGTCACCAAACGAGGAGACATCATCAGTGCGCGCATCACCATCGACCGTGCACCACTGTCTCCTCGTTTGGTGACGAAACGTTTGCAAGTTAATGACCAAGCCTGCACAACAAACCAACAGTCGCTTGATCAACAACCAATTAGATATGGGGCAAAATGTAGACACCTCCATTGCCGAACAAGAGTAATAGTCTTTGATTCTTGGAAAGTGGTTGACACTGAGCCACGGTACCTTAAATTTCTGTACACTTCGCCTGATAAATCCAGATACTGAGTTGTGGAAGCTTGGACGTTCCTGCCCAGTGTCTTCAACTCTCGGGTTGTACTTTACGCACGCTTGCTTATCCGAACTATCGAGTTACGCACAACACTGGTTTATTCCCACATACAAGTTCCTAACGTTTTGAGTCCTCTGCCTGAGAATAAAAAAACACCGTTTCGATATCACACCCACTGTTTTCGAGTACCGATCACTAAACTGCTAGAGCCGATAGGTGAAGCAGCTTATAAGTGCATATGCTGCGCAAGGATAGCCGGATTTGGATGAGACATATTCCAAATGTACGGTGATACACCTGACAAAGAAGTACAATTCGCCTGGTATGACCGTCTCACACACGACCCTGGGAAGCAAATAACCCGTTCGCGCCGCATTTCAGCAGACTGATCTCGTTCACATTCACAGAAGAAGGTCTGTGGCAATGTGCTGATACATTCTCGGGTGAAAAGTGTACACTGTAAGCGAAGTTGGAAGTTCGGCTTGCGGAAAGTAAATTGTGATATCTTCAAAGTAACCAGGGACGGGTTTTCTACGAGAAAAAGCATCCGAAATAAAACCGCATCCTGATTAAAAACAGTTGGTATTACTGTACCCATACTAACTCCAATCCAGTGTGAAAGGGAGAAAGAGAAGGTGCAGAAGCTCTTAAACAACTGAACGGTTGACGTCAATGATAGGCCAGTGTGGCTACCAGAGGTTAGGAATGGCGGAAGAGCGACAGACAAGCCACTAACAACAAGCGAGTCAACAGGTCCGATCAGTAGACTAAATGACTTTCGTTCGGTGACAGTTGGTTAGGCTAGGAGACGGAAAACTTTAGCATGTCCATACAAAATATCCCTAGTCCGCGTCCATCGGAAGTTGGTGAGGAAGAAGGAGGAACTATCAGTCAATAGATAGAGAGACCGGGAACAAAATGAATCGGATTGATCTCAGATAGACATTGTCTATGTGCGTGTTGGTCTGGGTGTGGAATAATTGGTCAACAAATGGTTTTCTATTTCTTGGCGAGAAAAATACGACATTGAAAAAAGCATACCGACAAAAGTGTGAGGTAATATTCGGGGAATTAATGAAATGGATGAGGTGAACGGGGCAGAAAGGAACAAATAGAGAGCTGATTATGGAACTCAAGGGGGTGACAGAGAAGGAAAGCTCGCTCATGAGAAATGAGGGAGAAGAGTCGGAAAGACTTTGGCAATATGGCGGACACGTCTTGTTCATGACCCACAACGGGGACAGGCACGTGATGTCTGGTTAAAAAATTGGACTACGACACAACAAACAGCAATGTCATTGTGTATAAAAAAAATCCTGTAAAAGTTGTCACACAAACAGCTGCTCAAGGACGACTAGTGGTAGTTTGATCATCACCAACGTCAGCAGAAACCTAGTAAGTGAATTTTATTGAAGGGGAGGGGGCGAAGAGGGCATAGATACGGATAAGTTGGAAGTAGGTGAGCAAAATTTTGGGGGACCTGTAAGCTTTGACGTGTCTTGGAGAACGATGGGGACCATGGTGGCAGCTCTGAGTGCAGCTGAAATGCTAGAAGCAACCGGCTCAAGTAGGAGGCCAAATTTTGGAAAGGTGTTCATAGAACGCTGTATAAAACCGCACGGCTTGAGTGATGCTCGTTGTGCAACATAGCTCACGGCAGGAATGCATTGCAAGCTGTGGAAAACCGACGTCGGCTGTTGCGATTCCCAATTGTGAAGACAGCAATGGCCCAATCGTGCTACCACAGTGCATATCTTGCCGGACTACGAATTCCTATGAAAGAAGGCAAACGAAAACACAGTAAACAGTAACATAAATTGTAGTCCGATCAATAAAAAACAACCAACCTACAACTTGCACTAAGCTGAACGGCGAGCTCATGCAGTGACCTAACTAGACGACGATGGAAAGACCACCTCAGACTTCAGGGCCGCGGGAGCACCAGCACGACGAGTTTTCAGCCAGACCACATTGGAAAATGTACTTCTTTTGCGTTGAATTTTCACGCCATTTCAAGCAGTATCAGTGTTCATCTCAGGGGTTGATTTTTTTTCCATGCGCAAGCTCCTTGGTGTGTTGGAGAGCGCACTTGCGTATTCGAACGTCGATGGTGTTTCACCAGCGTTCACCATTTATACACATGCGCTGCTTTTGCCGCACATGGTGAGTCACAAGTAATGAAAAAACCACCACGTTGTGTCCCATTCCAAGGTGATTTGACATTCTGAAAAGCAGTTGACCTGTGAACCAAAGGTTCTTCTATAGCCATACACATTTCTTAAAACGAGTTACAAATAGTTGTTGAAAAAGTGCATCCTGAAAAGATATTAGCCAGGTAGTCACACGTAAAACCCAGCCCAATTTGTTGTCGCCACTCGCGCTGGATAAAAATCCACTTACTTCAACGAGTGGTACATGAGTACCCTGGGCCTAACAACCCGAGGCACCTCCGCTTAGTACTTAACTGCCCCCTCAAGGCCGGAAGTACTGTCGGTCGAACCGAAAGAATGAGAACAGAAAACGTACAAGTAGCTGTGTTCGGTTGCACAGATTGGATAACGCACACTAACAACTGACCAAGCGAGGTGTAGTGAGATACTTTTGGAGTGTCGAGAACGGGAAATCCCAGGCATTGAATCCCAAGGGGTTTAAAAGGGGTGAGGATTACGGTTCACCCGTGTATCCAGCGCTTTGACTGAGCAAGGATTATAAAACAGGCCAAAAGAAGTACACAATACTCGCCAGTTTTCCAGTGACATGATTTGGCCAGATCTCTGGTTCAGAAAATCGACGTACCTCTACTGCATAGTCAAATTCATTTTTACGACCAAATCTTGTGATCGTGCTTTCCTTTCAGCACCCTCGGACCACCGAACTAAAATTTGATTTGGATGACCCACGCCGGTGCGCGTCATATACAGGTCGGGCTCAAGCCTCCGGTCATAGCAGCCACGGTCAAACGAGCAAGTATGGGTCAATGATTGACGCGTCCCTTTAGGATCCGCTGTGCTTCCGTCTACTACGCAAGATAATAAACAATTAAAAAGATTACCATTCAGCTCTAACACCCTGTCGATGCCTGGCTGCCATGCCACCCGAAGGAAGCATGAGGGCTGGAATACTGTCAGGTTGTCCAAACAAAGGCCGGGTTCGAGCCACGGACCTACCGGTTAGTAAATTCGCGCTCTAACCACTGATCCATCTCGCGCAAAGTATAGCAAATGAAAAAAATCATTCCGATCAGACTTGCCCATAGTGAAAGGTGGCCCTGTTCATTCAAGTGTCTTTATTAAACAAATCAATGGTTAAGTGACGAAGTAAAAGGTTGACATTATGCCAAAAGCGCACATCCAATCCTGTGTTGATCTGTTGCAGTCGTTGCAGCCAGTGAGTTAATTCGGCCACTAATTGATTGTATTGGCCATGTGACTTGATCATTATCAAAGGACACGAAAGTGAGCCATGACCCGATGGACTATGTAGAGACTAACAGCTGACCTAGGGAAATATTACAAAAGTCTGATCGGAAAATTTCATTATGGAACTGCTTAAAAACAGTCCCTCTTTAGAGAGAGACCGCCACAATTCAGAGGAATGAAAAACACGTGTTGTTGAAAGAACAACCTCAAAGAAGAACAAGAACGTCCACCTTCCAACAAGAGACCATGGAAGCGTAGACCGTCATAAATTTACCTTTTCCAAACAAGAATGATGCACAACATAAGTTGCAGGCGCAAATCGATTTCGTGTGGCATTTCAACTGCGGAAAGTATAGGACAGACTAAGGAAACCCAGCTGAAACATCATGTCCAATGACGTCAAACTTCACCCGAAAATGACAGCACGGTCTGGTATGCCAGGAAGCCAGAGCCGTACGGAACACTTGATGAAACCATGTATTGATCAAATAAGCAATTAACCACTTTCAGTGGGAAAAGTGTTCAACATGTAAACCAGGAAACCATCGATTACAGAAAGCAGAAACACCCTTTCTGGAATAAAAAACAAACACAGTAACCTACCTGAACCGGAACATCCGCAAGACGCGCCACTTGACGAACGGCTGCAGCAGTCAAGGAATTGGTCGCATACCTCTGGTTTGAGTTGCACTTCAGTACAATCCCACGGTGAAAGAGTGGTCGGTGATTCGGTTCATGGCGATCATGATACGATGGATGCAGAGCATGAGCTTGATCCGCTGAGAGCAGAAAAGATTTGCTTAGCGATTCTTCGAAATGAGTGGTGGACACTACGACCGGGTTTTCTCCGGAGCCCGTACTCAGGGTGCACTTGTCCTCAGCAAGTGTATTGGCCAGACGCCGCAAAATGTTCATTGTATGTTGCGAATTAGCTCCTTGGGTAGAAACAGAGCCAATTTCTTCGTGATCGAACAGGCAAACAACACGGATTGAAGATTCATCTGCTAGGCTGCTTAGAGAATCTACCATTCCGTGTAGCCCGGCATAAGAGTTGAACAAGTTGTCCAATCTCGGTGCATGGATGAACTCATTATGCAAACCACCAATACGAGCAGGTTGGAAATCGGCCAAGCAGAGCTCTAATTCCCACGTATCCATGTTGTCTGTAATCCCTGTTTGTTCGGACACTAGTTGCAACAGACCGGTAGAATGACGACGACGCCCGCAAAAACCGAACATCGAATTCGGAGCACTCGATGTGGGTGCAACCAAATCGTTGCTTGAGTTCACCTATTGGTGTGAAGAAGACGCGATGGGATAACGGAACGTGTTTACAGCAAGAAAAGATCTGAAGAGCTCTCGCGACAGAAAACGCAATGGGAGATTCATTATGAAACTCGAAGCCTAATGTGTGGAACTACGAAAGTCTGTCATCTAGAAAAAAAACAAGTGGCTGTGCATGTTAAAAAGGTAGTCCTGAACAAAAATCACGCTTTTGAGGACGTCAGGTACGAACTAGACACACACTACCTAACTGCAAAATATTTTCTTGCATTTGCACTCATCCTGCTCCCGTTCTTGCACGATTATTCTGGTTCCGCCGCACGAAAGACTGAACTAATAGACTCAGATTTCGCTCAGCAAAGAATTTAAAAATCAATTCCCTGGGCGATGGGCCGACCGCAGTACGGACTCACCTCCCAAAACACGACGACTGTAGTGTCTGAGACTGCGAATTGCGACGGAAGACGCCCCTGATATTTTCTGGAAGTGATATAAGGTTGGATCCAGCTGACACTGGCACGTGTGACAGTATACTCGGTCCCAACTAGGGAATGTACGTGCTGGTGGTGTACCAAAATGGGAGTTCGCAAAACAAGATTGTTGAAAGTGGAGAAAGTAGACAATGAGTTTATGATTGTCAAAAGTGGCACGCCGGTAAGATCCACATCTGTCCCCTTACCGGCAGTAATATTCCTCTTATTCTGTTGCTTATCCACTTCCCTGGTGTTTTGACATCCAGCTTCAAGGATCTACCAGCAAGTAGTTCAATTTTCCAGCTTTCTGCGTTTCATCCAAGGAAAACTAACAACATACGTCCTGACGGAGTGTACTAGGCAGCTCATGTGATTTGAGTGGCATCCCGAAATGTTTCACTGATAAAATGAAGTTGTTTTCGGCCGAACACCCAAGATCGATCAAAGTCGTTCTCTTGATGCTACAAGCCTTGAGTTCGCTGACTTCGTGGAGGTGAATTAAGGATGAGCACTTGCGTGTGTTAGGAGGTAGTTGCAATCCGGCCAGTCATTTTATACCTACTGTTGACTTGTTTGCGCGGTTATCATCAAGGAAAGACTATTGCTATCCAATATTCCGTTTTCCGTCTGTCGATGGTGCCCAGTTTCAGTTACTCGGTCAGATGGAAAGGTGGAGAAGAGGGACCACCAAAGTGGAACAAGGTTTAGGTTGCAACTGTACCCTTAGTACCGGTCCTAAATGACGCACATTCGAGGTGACTCAGTACTCTAAAGGGTTTTTCTGTGAGAAGAAGTGTTATCGGCAATGTAGCTGAGCTCAGACGCGGTAAAATGGAGCCGAATATGGATGTCCATCATGCTCACTGTGCGTCACAAGACCTAGAGTTGTTTTCACGGCTATCTGCTAAGTTAGTCAGTAGTTGCTCCCTTCTCTCACATCATATGTGTTATGTCCGAAAATTTTTGATGAGTAAAACTATCAAAACCATGATTTAGGGTGTTTACATAAGCCTTAACGTTGGGGGTCCGATTCAGGTCTTTTACAGTTTTAATTCCTTATGATAATACCCCCTCTCGCAGACAGAAGAACAGCTTGTTTGGTCAGAGCCTCTTCTCCTGTGATCTTTCATCCAAATCGACCGATGGCATTACTGAATGCATTTGCCCCTGAGGCCTAAGAGCTTTGAACAGTGTCAGTGTCAGCATTAAATAACTCCATTGTGAGCGGGCTGACTTTGGTAGCAAAAATGTAGTCAACAGTCCCATATAATCACGAAATCACTTGCTTTATGCACTACACGAAACAATGAGTAAAGAGGTGTGAAGGCAAATAATCCGACCAAAGAATGTAATAGAGCAAGCGAACCGGATCATCGGAACTAAGTAGCTAGACATTTTCCACTTAGAACTGACTAATTTGAAGTGCAGCTTGGAGAAATTCGGTACCAGCGTGGCAGAATATCATTATTGGGTGAGTTGTGAATCCGTTCTGGAATGAAGAGTGGGGATACCCAGGGCGCTATGTCCGGATTCGGTGCACACAAGTGATTCACTGATCACGGTGTAACGGAATGCTTGCAGGTCTTCGCTGTTTAACGGTTCATGAGTGCGCATTACGTCCGACCCAACGTTCGGATAAAGCTGTTCTGTTAAAGTGCCACGGAGTAGGGCAATTTACCAGTGGATTTTTGGCACCATTTCTGAGGATTGGAAAGATACACCTGCATCTAAAAGAAAGATGTCTGGTCAAAACGTAAGAGACGGATTTTTACGTCGGTTTTACATGAAGCTGTCCAACCGTTCACCGGCAGAACCATAGCTTGAAATTGATGCACTACAGATTCTATTGAAAGCACAATTTTGGCTGGTAAACCTCGTATTAAATAAATCCGGTCAGATTAGAATCAAGTTTCTTATGGTTGTTTACAATAAAACTAAGGATTACGTATTAGACTCAGGACATTTTAAAGTCGCAACTAAGAAGTACTTTCATGCGATTATGGTGATGATTTGTCCGGCAACCCCTGGTGTTCACAGCAATTATACCGTAAACTAAATAGGATGGGGAATAGTCCTTCAGTGTGAGCGTCGGCCGTTGTACTGCGAAAGCGGAGAGGGGTAGCTGGGAAGAGCAACTAGGACATTTTGACGAGATATGAGCAACTGACCAACAACAAATTCAAACAACAGCAGGAAATCCACAGCAGTATTCAAGCTCTTCTTATGGCAATGATCGAAGTCCTGCCAGAAAACACCATGGTCGATACTGAACGCCAGGACCTGTTGTAGAGGTGGAACAAGGTCTTCAAAGTCGATTAGGAGCGTAGAAATATGGATCCAAAGCTAAGAGAGAGCGACGAACGCTCGACACAGACCTTATGACAACCATACTGTGCGCCTTAGTGGAATTTCAACCAGTTATTAGCCAATGCTGCCCAGCTATCGCAAGATACAAGCTGAACACGCTGAGTAGTCTAGTCTGATTTTCAGACATGCGTAATTCCTGTCATACGGCAGGTAGTTACACACATCACTATGAGAGCTATTCACTCCGGACCTTTTCGTTCCAATTGCAAAAGCCATGAGAGTATGTTTGTGTAAGTTGAGACGCGAACTATATATCTGAAACGCCTGTCAGACACACCAACACGGTGCAGCACGCCTATAGACGATAAGCCCTTCTATTCGCGTACCCACTGTTGAAATCAACAATGAAGAAACCCAAACAAGACAAGAACAGCGTTGTTTGATCAGAGTCATTGAGCAGTTGGCTGTGATACCATATGTATGTGACACGATAATCGCATGAAGTGGACAAACAACACATGGCGGTAATAGGGTGCCGCACGATCGTAACATTAAGATAATACCAGCAAAAGACAGCGTGCTAGCACGTGGGTGCTAGTGCGTACGTTCGCAAACAAATGCACGGTCCGGAAACAATCGGCTGTTCATAAACGCGCTCACCATCGGCTGAGCTGCCAATCACGCCAGGAGTGTATGAACATTGTGGATCCAGGTTAAGACGATCAACACAGCCTGTGTTGACGATACCATATCAGAAAAAACTGAAGACGCGTACACAATTGGATAGCTGACGTCCAAGAAGGGTGATGTATGGAACCGAATCGCATACACACATAGACAGAGGTATACGAGGGCCGACAATCGAAGTGACAGAATGGTACATGTGACACTCTCGAGGGTATACTGGCTGTAACGAGGTCTTGTGCAGTACGCTGAATGATGCTTGCGGTGCCCCATCAGCCCGGATACTTTTTTTAGATGGACGAAGCCGTATAAATTTCCGTTACTCGTTAGCTAACGAGTACGAAGGATCGGGCAAGTAATATACCAGTGACCAGCGCAAAACTAATTAGGATGTAGCAGAAACCATGAACCCCAAATAAATGGGCTCTTAACATCCCAATGTTAAACATAAGATGAGCATCAGGCTCGTAGTTCCGAACGCCATTATAGGACACAATCAACAGTGAATCCGAATATGACGATGTTAAAACACTGACAGGTTTCGCAATTGATGAACGTTCTCTCAATGGATCTCATCTAAGGCAGTTTACAGCTGCCGATTCAGTAGCGACAGTGCAATGCTTGAATTTGATTGTAAAAACAAAGTAGAGCTATGCACTAGTTCCTGGTGAATCCAGCTAGGAGAAACACATGAATATTCTCTCATGTCAATTCACCATAAGCCTTCCGGAAAATGGTCACTGAGCTATGGTCGCTGTGCGGTCGACTCAGTCAGACAACCTAACCATTCCTGAATGGTTGGGCATTTTATCCGGACCAGTAGTCCGCCCTCATAGAGAGCTTGATAGTTATCAAGCCATGGGCTTGGAATCAGACCAAATACATCTGACGAGGACGTAAACCAATTTCACAAACAGCCAGAAGAGAACCTCCTTCCAGAAACTAGGACTGATAGTTTCTCCGGTCTCGGAACAAAGTTACGTTAAAAATCACCAGCGTTCGATCATCGATATCACCAACGGACTGTGCGCAGACATTGGATAGGCCACCGTTTTGAAGGAAGGCCAGATCAGATGGAGCCACGTGGCCTCCCGAGTGATATCCGAGCAACAACCTTTGACTCGTGGTCGATTTCTTCTAATCTCCCAATGAGTGAAAAAGCATATTACGACGTACTGTATCATCAGCTACCGACTCCATCCTCTTATTCCACATCAATAGAGGAAACTGTAGTAGGTTGGACATCCACCATATGACGCATCACAGGGGACTGTCAACGGTCCCCAACTATCTACAATTTTCACCAACGATAGGAACTCCAAACGTAGTTCAATATATTGACTGTTCAAAGACAGCGTGAAGATTTAGAAAGCGCTGAAGTCAAGCGATGGTTATCGTGGTGATTTAGATCAATCAAGCGCGAACTACTCGCTGCAAGCCATCATAGAGCACAACGAATCTGCTACCTGGGTTCGGCAACCCAGGTAAAGGATGTCAAGCGAACCTGAAACTGCTTCAAAGGCAGCCAACAGACAAGCAACAGATCATGGTCACCGAGACACCTTGCTGTACTCCCTCACAAGTATCAGAGAGAAAACGAGGCGGCTTGATACTTGCCAATCAAATATTTAATAAGCAAACCTAGTTATGCCGCTACTGATTGTTTCCAGCGATCACAATGAGTTACGCACAAAACACCAAAAGTCAAATATTTCAAATATAGGCTTATCAACGAATGAGGTATTACGAACACAATGATAGGTAAAAATGTGCAAATCTCAAATCGTGGGCTTACACCGGCATCTGGACACCGGTTAGGTATTGCTAATTCCAGATGGGATCCTGTACACATAGGTAAGTACAAAACAGTACGCCTACCCGAAGTTCACACCGAGTCAAGATAAAGTGGCCACAAGGTGGCGAAACCTACGCAGTTGATTTAAACTATACGTTAGATGATAAGGTAAAAGAGCGGTTTACGTTCAAGCCAAAACAAGGAAAAGAGGTAAAAGCACAAAACAGAAATAACAAAACAAGGAATTCCGTCGTATGCTGTAGGAATAGAAAAAAAGATTCACTCGGAGATAACTTTTCTCAGAAGAGGCCAAATACCCTCTTTATCCCGGGGATAAACGTTTATCAACACTTTCCTTCTCCTTTTCTCCCTTTCTTCTTCTGTACTTTCTGATCGCTTGCCATTTTTCGCTTTCAGTACTTAAACTGCCATATATTGCAAAATTTCAACGCATGAAGCAACTATAAAGCAGTGTGTTTTCACAACAGCTCTATTATTAACGCACAGGAACAAATGAGATGACGGTGTCTGGAAACTGTGTCGTGGGAAACAAGACTATACGAAGGGGGGCTGATTGGAACCATCGGAAAGTAGATGATAGCCGGAGTAAATTTCCGGATCACCGTAACATACTGTCTCATCGAGTGGCCTCAAAACTCCTGAATGAAATTTTGAATCATGATTCCCCAGTTCCGCTGCACAATAGTCTCAAATTCAGTTTCCGAGCTACAGATTGGTATCTTTGTTTACTCACCTTGCCACTACGTTCTAAGGGTTCCCGAGCCCGTTTAGCTCAATATAACATGTTGGTCAATCCGACAGCTTTGCGAAACGAAACCGGGACCACTTCTGTGGGACAGTATAGGTATGCACAGCTGCGTTATCTCATCTTCCTGACAACCCTTTTCCCATGAGTTGCAACAAAAACCTTTCCATCTTAATGTTATTGCACCTAAAACTCGAATGCCGTTCGGTATTGCTAATTTCCAAACTCTGAATCCCGAACGAGATGGCGAGATGGCTCAAGTGGTTAGAGCGCGAATTTACTGATCGCAATGTCCGTGGTTCGAATCCGACCTCTGCCTCTCGACTTCCCCTGTCTAGGTTTGGGCAACCTGGCAGTATCTCAGCCCCCGTGCTTCCTTCGGGCGGCATGGCAGCTAAGCACCGGAAGGGTGTTGCAGCTGAACGGGTTGGGAATCCCGAACTAGGATTTTGTTAAACTGAATGTACATCAGACCAACGGTGTCTGAACTTACTAACATCGCAGTAACGTAAAACACGAGAAATCGAAGGAGTGTATCCGATTCAGAGCTGCTTATTTTGAGTTGAGTCTCCTGTCACATGGATCAGTGACTGGACGGTACTATAATTAGAAATGAAAAAAACTCCCTTCTGATCAATTAGACGGATGATAGTATCAGTCATGACACTCGATGTGTAAACGTAGGGAACAGAAAAACTCCTATCGCCACTTAATAGCAGGTACCAACAAGTATGAGAAAGACACTTCTGCTCCACATCGATGTGGTGCCAGTTATGTGACGGGAACACATCGAACTGACGGAATCCTACACATGTGACTTCAACGAGAGCCCGTGAAGTATATTAGCGTTTAACACATGCGCAAAAAGCCTATAACCTGAAAACCGAGTTGGAGACCGCTTTGAATCGAGACTGTAGAAGCATTAATCAGTATATGATTCAGATACTCATTAAAGACAGTAAGGTGGTTCACGGAACCCCATGGTGCTCCTAAATTCGTCGCATTCGTTTCCTCTTACTCTTTGAGTGTTCTCATTTGCTTCCGTCCCTTCAGTAACTACACACAAAAAAGGGTCTGGTTTCTGATCGGGTCCGAAACCTGTTGACCGCAAATCTTTTCATTCTAACCATTGATAGTAGAAACAAGGTGGAACTAATCGGTGCCAACTTGTATTTGTAACATGTCGACTGGTGCTGTAGTGACAATCCTGTAGAAACTTGTCAGGAACTTTCGAACAAGGAAATGTATTGCCCCCAGCTAAAGCAGGGAACTTAAACAAAGCTAAACTACCTAGACCAGCTTCTTTTGAAGTTCAGTGATTTTATGGAACTAAGCACAATTCATATTCGCAGGTTAGAAAACGAGACAGCTAGACTGCTATGGGAAGAATTGAGTCGTGAACCACAAGGACGCACTAGGTGAATCTGCCCATACAAAATGGAACAGCAAACTGCGGAAGAAGGTCCTAAATGTGAAACAGACTTCGTCAATAAACAAAACCATCGGAAGAATGCACTCAGCGATTTCTCGTGAAAGATAAAGTGTCCGTCTTGTTCGACTGCCAAACACCTCGAAGTAAGATGCAGAAGGACCAGCCGGAAATATGCAGATAACAAGAGTTGTCATAAGTTTGTGAATAGCGTTGGGATTTCCACCAGTATTGTTAGTATGAGTCGTCTAGAATGATAAAGTTACCATTAACCTGCCTACACTCTGCCCGAAACGACAAAAACAGAGCTCAAGACAACCTTATTAAGCTGCGAATGTCCAAAAGGTCTGTGGCTAGAACCCAACCTCAGCACCTCGACTGCTTCTGTCTAGGCTTGGGCAACCTGGCAGTATCTCAGCCCTCGTACTTCCGTTGGGTGATATGGCAGCTATCTACCGGAATAGTGTTACTTCTGGACGATTATTATTATCTATTACTATTACAAACAAGAACCGTTCGAGTACGCCAAATGAAAATCCAGAACGACTTGTGATTGAAGAACGATCCTAACTTACTGACTGCTCCTGTCTAGAGTAGCTTCACAGTTTCCAAAACTTTGCGTTTTCCACGGCTTATATCTAGCAACGCATACTGAGTTTGTACGATTTGAACTGAGTCCAACGATCTGGTGTGGACTATCTAGAATAAATGTGCACAAATAGGAGCTGTTGTCCAAATGACAGTGATGTAAATACACATCAAAATCAAGTTGTCGACTGTGCTGCGGTTCTCCTTGTTGGCATCATCCAGATCGTTCGACTGGTTGCAAACGGAATTCCGCAATCAATAAGTCCTCTTTTTTCCTTATTTTTACTTTCGTGTCAAGACTTCGGTGAGGTGCAGTACCATGTTGCTCCAAAGCACGTGTTCAGGTAATACGTTAAATAAGCTCGTTCAGAAAGAATAATCTAGCAAACTAAAGAGACTTAGCTACGGGCATCAAATCTGAGAAAAAACTAGCGTCCAATTAGGAAAGAAGAGAAATATATGAGTTATCGAACTATCTCATGGAACTAAAAAGGAACGTGCGAATTAGGTAGAAACTATCCATGGGATAGCGAAGAATAGTAAAAACTCACTTGGTCCATCAGTTCCGTGCACAAAATAGGAACTAAGTGTTGTTCAGTGTTCGGATTGAAGCCACTTGTCTTTATATCCTGGTTGAGGTGAATAGCCAAGCTGGGTATACAGGCAATTGGACGATCGATGTGAATCAGATGCTCTTGTAAGCGTCCGCCAGCGCCGGCTGTCACCGCACGGCCAGCTACTTTGAGCTCACGGTCAAACCAGGTGTACCAAAGGCCACCACCGTATGTCTCCACGCCTAGCTGGACATAACCCTCCTTGATGCGTTCCGATACGGGCTTTAGACGAAGACACGGACTATCTGTGTGTGCACCGAGTAGATGAAAACCGTTTCCTGGCTTGAATTTACCGCCAATGGCAGCTGCTATGAGCGTAGACCCGTTTTTCTTGATAAAAACGCAGTCGGTGGGTTTCAAACGCCACGTATCTCCTTCCTTCAACTCACGAAACCCGGTGCCCAATAGCAGTTCACAAGCTGAATGTACAGCTGGAAATGAAATAAAAAGATCGGAAGTGTTACAGTGTGACGCGGATGGCTTTGCTAATCGGAATTATGGAAAAAAATGTTTGTGTAAGAAACAAGTGGGCTGTACTGCAATCAATTCGACGATCATCTGTGTCAGCGTGGAGCAGAAAATTTTGACGTCCTATAATAGAGTAACAAAAGTACAGGCCGATGAATAGGTCGGCAAGGAAGTCACAGAGTGAACTGCAATTGGGTAACCTCGGGAGAAATGGTAGGTTACTTGGCGTGTGCTTCTCACCATGACATGCACAACGTTGACTGCGGATTTAACGTGTGCCCACTGAAGAAAACAGGTTACAAGAAACTATCACGTGTGTCATCAGCGCTGTGCGTAATAGGCAATGCCAATCGAGCTTGTTTATCATTTATGCAGGAAAGCATCCTCGAAACCATTCAACAAAAGGCAGTGTCAATGAGAAACCACACACCCATCGATGCAACACGAAGTAAACAGAAATTTTAAATCATTTGAGATATCAGTGCACAAATAGTAGTCCCTAGCTCAAAAATCCTGTAATTCGATGGCTTAGGCTTTAAACGCGATGATGGCGAGCACGTTTGCGGATTGGCACTGACTACCAGCAGGAATAAAGCGTGACTATAAAATTGTACCATCTGATGTCCTGTTACCGTTTAGAAAGCACAGAATTGGATTGATTGGGTAAATATAGCTCAGAATGAATAATGGACTGGAACGCCTATGCTGAATTTCGTTTTTGCAGAGTATTAGGGATAAGGATGTCAAATATATCCAATCTCCTTTGGTAGGTTAACATGATATATCCATCAACCCAATATATATATATATATATATATCAACCCAATGTTATTGTTTATGGTACTGGGACGAAGTGTACCACTTAAAGGAGAGGCTATTCTAACCGCTGGTGAGGCGTGCTGCAATTCAGAACGCAGCACAATCATTTCAACCTTACTCGAAACCAAAGTTTGTTTGCACTCAGAAGGTTGGTAGCTGACTTAAACCAGCTAGGCCATGATATAGTTCAGAGCAATGATAGAGTACTGTGTGCGGGACGCTACAAATGAAGTACGAGGTTGTAAGGCCGGAATACGGGTTACTCCAATGATACTCCATCTATCACCGATCAGGGATTCACTGATCCGAATAAAGGACCGAGTGCGCAAAACGTTCAAGAGGCCGTAGATGGTACCATCCGTTATGCTGTGCTAAGAGGCGTAGCCGGACTTCACGACAGTTGAGTCGCAGATTGTCGCTACTTGCCATATGAAACGCAGACAGCTCAGCAGAAACCTAAATACATTGATCATCTCAACAACTAGTACAAGGTTGACCAAAACACGGGGGTGAAACGTGAAAAATAAAACCAAGCCACAGTGAGTAGCTTCAAAATACCGATACACATCGAGTTGAACTTGATGAGAGCGATTCCGTGCATACCTGTACTGCTAGCAATAGCACTGTAGACTATATACGGTTACGGCAACTAACAGTGTATTCAGTGTGAGATCACGCCTCGGAGAATGCGTCCGCAGTTATTCACCAGGATGAAAACCATAACCATCTTAATACGTAATACACTACTCATAAGTTTGCTGAAAATTCTTCGACACATCACAAACGAGAGATTCAGCTGGGTTCCAGGTGAGCCTATCTCAAAACCAAATTTGTTTGCAAATGAGTGTACTTTGCTGATAACCATCTTTGTTTTCTAGATAATTCATTCCGTCGAAGTTGAAAGCAATGACACAGCACTCGCCGATCACATACGTAAGTGAGCTGCTTGTTAACAGACAATGCTGACTGAAACTCAGGGACTACGCCCGAATCCCAGTGGCTGGCAGAGCTATAGTGGGTTATCCAAATTTCCACCAATATCTAAAGTAGTGTATTTTTTAGAAAGTGAACCGACATCTGGACTGCTAGGTTATCAGAATTAGCTGGGGATAGGATAATTTAATCCAAAAACACTAAGAAGTTGTTTTCCAAAAAATTACTCTAACCAATATGTCAGCATGTTCCAAAGGAGAGCAACAAACTGGCCCAAAAACGTAACTAACCATGCATTCATACGTACGGACTGGCAGAACTCGGCTTGAACACTATTATTTCTGTGGCCGAGAAATAATCTCTTAGATTCACGAGGTGCTCCGACTCGGTTCGTATGAGATAATGGCTATTCATTTCATTTTATCCATAATTTGACCACTTGTATCGGACAAATGAGTCGAAAGCAAGTATATCGACTGACTGTCTTCGAAGCCGAACAAACCTTCGAGGTAGCGGACAGCGGACAGCACCGCATCATGAGAGTAAGGATCGACAAAATAAACATGCGATTGCAGTGCAGCATACTAGCTGTGCTATCACATCAAAAAGCAAAGCAGCATTTAACAAGCCCTTGAAGATAAAACCGCCAAAAACATTGCAATAACCAGTCCGTACGCAAGAGACGGATCTTGCACAAGTGATCAACTAGACGCGTGTAAACATAAAAGAAGCGGTTCATTGTTCAGTGACGGTGCGCACAATGGTGCGGACGTGCGAGTAACCACCATCCACTATTAGCTGGAACTCTCACACTGCGAGAGAGGTTGAGCCGATCAATGCGACAAGTCCAGAAGGTAGGCTGTACAACATTACATACAAGCGAGTGAGCATAGACGCACTATTACAACACATACGAGTGAGTGATTAAGAGCAATTATACAATCGGTCTATTCTGTCCAAGGCGAAGCGCACGAGCGAACGCGCCCGTTTGTGTGCGTGCTAGATTCAGGAAAAAGCTCGTTCCATGGCACAATAGAGACCAAAAGTCTTTAGAACATTAAGAATGGTCGGAGACTAAACGATAATAAACTATACTAACTTTAAAGTCTTGGCTTTATTTGAAGATTGGAAGAATCACGAGATTGGACGCAGGGGCGGAAAGAACGACTATCACGAGGGCTAGGCACTACGGTTGCACCCGGTTGGATATGCCACTATCTGAAATTAAATCAGTTCTTCGCCTCAAAAAAAAATTATCAGGTAGAGTTTCCCATCAAAACTAAGCAACACGAAAGCGAGCAGGCGTTTACAAATCAAGCAAGCGGAAAGCTGTGCTGAAAGCGACTTCCAGAGAGTGGATATGTGACCATCGCTGTCTTGGTTCTGCGAGTCCGACAAAAAGATACACAATGCATTGTTATTGGCATTCGAAGGAGATGACATACTGTCCGGCTAGGGCATGGGCTCAGCAACAGTTGTTCTTCACTAAGTTGAATACGACAGACCTAAAAACAAGCTATGGTTACCTATCATCATTATTATTACAAGTAATATTACCATTAGTTTTATCACTGTTGTTTGCCTTTACATCATGCTCCAGTTTGTCAACTAGAAATGCGAGTTGTACTGTGCCTTTGATTCCCACCTAAACAGCGGATAAAGACACACTGGGTGACGTGCTATCGGAAGACCTTCCTATCGATCCTAATAATCAGTGGGGAAAGCGGTGACACCGAAAAATTGTAAAGCGTGGTTGTAAATATGGGTACGGAAAACTAGACACTCCAAGTCGGGGAACCTGTACTTCAACGGACAGAGATCGAGTGCACAATGCGATGTATCACAACCGCATGATTATTGCTCGAGTGAACATAAATTCCTCAATGATATAGAGTTCTACAATCGGGTGACAAAATTATACGGTGCCTTTCTAGACCATCTGCGGAAGACGTCGTGCTATTGACCCGTTGGTAGAGAGGAACACAGGCCCCCAATCGAATGTTAGGCCCCGCTTCGTGAAGAGGGGATGAAAACTGGAAGTGCTCGCCGGATGATTATGCAGCCAGACCTTCAAACTGGTCTGACCAACCTGGTACGCACGACAATGTGGTGAAAATCTGTAGCGATTAATGGGTAGTTTAATACACCCAATCAAACCATTTTTGGCTGAGATTTGAGCTTCATTGATCGGTTGCCAAGGTAATCTATACCAAGTAGAGGTCAGGGTCTAGTCACTTTGCAAAAAATGATCTAATTTTGGAAGAATCTGCAGAACTAAACACTTTGGTGTATAGGTAGTGTTTCGAACCATCCCACAGTTTCGTAACACAGGTTGATGAGAAAGCCATTACCAACACTGTTTGAACAGAGCCGGGCGTGTTACTCCGAAGGCCGGCTGGAACACCTTTGTTATCAATGACGAAGAAAGATGGATATCTGTGCTTGTCCGCCTATACCTAAAAGAAGAAACCACCGGAAGGTGGAGACGTGGGATCGCGTAAAAATCAGACCACCCCGTCGTTGTACCGGTTAGGTGAACAGCTGTTACGACACCAGAGTGAAGTGTGGGACCCCAGCTACCAACAGCCACAAGCAATTAAAAAGCCAGTCAGATTCTACATACGGGCGTCCCTTCTCTTCGTCCCATCGGATCTCTAATCCAACTTGAAGAAATGGATCAGTGACGTTGGCGGCCACGTCCTCATCCGGTAACAGGTGTCCTTGTTCTTCTAGATGGCAACCAAAAGTCAGTTATGTATGATCACGTGATGAAGCAGGATTACGCAGCCTTTACTTTTCCACTGCTCTTCTCAGCGTTTAAGTTCAAGCATATTCCAGCATATTCAAGCATAATATTCATCTGACCGATATTCTAAGAAGCCGGGTGTTCAGCATCAACAACCACAAAGAAAAACAGTGACGAAAAAAATTTCCTTCGTGTATCTATAGCAGGCAATAAGCAACCGTGCCCACTGGCGTGCTCATCCGTTTGACCCTCCCCCGGGAAGCATCGGCTTTCACACTGTTGATAGTATATTTTGCAGACGCCTTTTGTCATCCGTCAAGTCTTAGGTCGCACACGATAGGACTGGTCAAAAACGTCGCTAACCAATCATTCGCATCACTAAACCAGTGGCTCCCGAGAGCAGCTGGCCTGGATAGAGACGACGATCGTTGACAGCCTGTCAAGTGAAATTAAGATCGCACTCGTGTGCCATCCACCGCACGATCTATAAAACGTGTGGCACCAAGTGGCAATGGTATACTCAGCATGATGTAACCAATAACTGGTTATACAACCAACCAAATGCGATTGTCACGACTGTGCACAAACTCTTGCGGAGCCTGGTCACGGTGGCCACAAACTATTCTATCCGCTGACCTGAAATCCATTAGAAAAACCAGCTCAGTACAAGCACTAGAATGGCAAAGCTTCTGCCTGTCTACGATGGTCCATTATTAAAGTCAGACTACCGGAGAAAAATCAAATTCATTTATATATAAACTCAGTGACAGAATGAGCTAGTTCTGAGCGAACAGTAGCAGTCACCGACGCGACTGACCAAAAGTGCAGTCGTCAGAAAAATTAAGTTTCTGGAGATTTACGTAATCTAGTTAGCAAAATCACCGAGATACTACTAGCCAAGTAAGGCCCAGAAAAGACCCTCTGACCAGCCAGGTTTACCAGAAGGCATTTTCAGGAAGAGCTATCTTTTGAAAACGGAAGGATGTAGATGGTTTTGTACACAGCACTATGTGAGACAATGTACCCTAGGACGAATAGAGCTGAAAGATTCGTGTTCACATCTAGTACCTATGCAGTGTCGTTGATTTGGGAGAAATTGGGATTGGACAATTTTTTATAACACATGCGCAGCGCTCACTTGCCAGTGACTCCTAAGTCTAATGGTCGAACGACTCGGTACTTGTTGTCAGCAATTTCGAAGTGCATTCGAGATTAGGATAACTCAACTTTCAGCCTTTGACAAAAACAAGTGACGTACGGCCGAATATTTTTGCCACAGTACACTTGAAACTACAGGAAAATGTGCTTCAAATAAAATATTTTATGCACAATGATTACGCTCCTTGGTAGAGGAAGAGTGAACAGTGTGTCTAGATTAAAGGGCTATTGTGAATGTCGTAATCAAGCTGAATAGAACAGAAAAAGGACTCAGACCTAGTGCGACTCTGAGTCGTCAGTATTACAGAAAGCAGATACTAACAACCCAGCAGTGTGGTATTAACCAATGTCCGGTCATACCACCGTGTGTGGCGGACATGTAATCGGAAACCGGTGGTCGTACATGCGCAATAATTCCTCAACGCAGCAAACCGAGGTGGCCAACACTTTGTTGATTAAAAAAAAGACAAGTTAACCTGACCAGTTTTGAGTTCATCGGTGGTCCGATGACGGATCGGAAGGCCCAGACACGAAAGAAATGCACCAGTGTGTTGCGCAAATGGATCAACAAGTACTTTCCTCCTGGGTGAAAATGACAATTGAAATGCCACCATACAACGTTGATGAGACGTTGAATGATAGTGAAGGATTACTAGTAACGAAATCACACATACTCCAATGATAGTGTCATACGAAAGAACCTAGAGATGTCTTTTTATCGAATACGTTCATCTGTAACCCGCTTCCAGTGCCTGGCTATATAATCATCATAATCGGCAGCATAACATCAGTGTTCAACACTGACGTTCCGCCTAGCTGCTGTTTAACCGGAAGGAGACAAAAAGGCTGAGATACTGTCAGGATGTCCACGGCTGGACAGGAACAGCTGAAATTCCGGAGTTGGGTTCAAATCACGGAGATTGTGGTCAGTCAGTTCGCGTCTTAACCGCTAAGCAGCCTGAAGCATGAAAGGGTCGTCAAGAGTGTAAACGAGCAAAACTAAGAGCAACAGCAATACCAATAAACACGCACGTGGCTGTCATACACTAACGCAAGTAACAGACGTCACTCGTTAGTCCAGGCGAGGGACTGAATGATTAAGCTAAATTCACATAAACCACCTAAATCTAATTCAATTCTTCAAGCGGGAGGATAACTTCAATTTCGTCAAAACGACCAACACACCCATCACCATCATCATTATCAGTAGTAAGAACCGCGTACTTGTCGTACAGTGGTTGTAGCTGCCCCCAATTTCGTTCACCGATGATTTGGGGAGGTGGGGGAGGTAGCTGAGAATTGGAGGCGGGAGCTGATAAATTGGTGCGTAAATACAGCACTGTCCGTGAACTGTTAAGTGGGAGAATTGGCAAACGAGCTATGCACTGAAGGCAATACCTTGGATGCAAGAACACCACTGAGGGCGCGACTGAGTCATGTCTGACAATGTTTCTAACCATTGATGTGGTCCGTCTCGGGGTCTCAATCCAGAAAGACGGCAATGACCAGCGCAGCTGGGTTTGCTGGTAATGGCTTTTATACTTCGCTGCCAAGTCATTGTTTGACCGTCTCTGGCTCGTTTCCACCCTTCATGAGAAAAGAATCCTTCGAGGAAATCGGTCCACTGGCATACGCACCACGTGGCCAAGCCAGCACAACCTAGCAGTATGATCAGTTAATCTATCGTGGGTGAGTTATTTTTTTCGAATACCATTCGACGTACTTTAGCAGTGCTGATCCGGTTTTACCACCAGATTCGGGCAATGCTTCGGAGACATCGATGGTCAAACACTGAAAGTCTCGCCGTGCAGCGGCCACGCTTCTGATCAGCATAGTAATATGGAGCGCACCGCAGCATTGTAAACTCGACCCTTGACGGATAAGCTAATGTCACGCCAGGTGACACAGGTCCACAAAAGCTGCTCTGGCCTTCCCATTCCGGATGGAAATATCGTCTTTCGCGAGACCACCGGAAATGATACAGCTGTCCAAACCCAATCGTTGAAAGAACACCAATCAACAGAATTCATCGACGTTTACGATCCATCTCTATCCGCATTAGACCTTGTAAACCTGGTAGCTGACATGAAAAGTTTGGTAGGTAGTTTAGAATTGGGACAGTGGATAGGTCAAACCCTACAGCCCATCCAAAAAGTGCAACCGACTAGGGCTGATGAACTACTCCTCAGTATAGACTACAGCATGTCCAGTGCCAGTGACCATTGACAAAGGGAAGGTGAATGCTGGGCATCCCGTCAAAAAGCCATACTACGCATCGCTTACATTCTAGTAAAGCGATGGCAAACTGACTCGAGGATTTCGGTCCCACAACAAGGGATGCTGCTTCTCAATGAACAAATACCTGCAGACAGCCCGAACGCATAAGGAACAACAATGGGTTTTGTGGCGTTGAGTGACCCATTAGGTTTCAAAACATTTGGTCACTGATTCAGAATGCGTCGTAGGCAGAGAAAATGCCAAAGAACGGGACAAAGTTAGGCTCACTCACCACGCTGATCACATTGGTAAATAGCATTTGCACGTCTGCAATCATTACCAACTACAATTAACAATCGGGACCCAAAACGGCTCTCTGTTATCCAAAAAAGAGAAGGTATACACCGCTGGGCAGAGTACTTCAAACAGCAATCCAATTGGCAACCTGCTTCCTACAATCCGGTATCCTGGTCTTAAACAGAGAGGTGGACTGTGAACGTAGACCCACCTTCAACATCAGAAATTTCCGAGTGTATATCCCTAATCAAGCGTTATCATTCTGCTGGTCCTGAAGATATTCCATCAGCTCTGTTCAATGATGGCGGTGGTTTGCTCAGCCAGTGCCTGTGTAGCCTACTTGGGTCTATCTGGGAGAAAAAGACCGTCCAAGATAACTGGAGTGAATAGATAGTAGTGCCCATTTTCAAAAAGGGTACTCGCAGTGAACATAGTAACCATGATGACATTAGCTCAACTCCTGTTGTGACAAGGCTTCTGGCGTTACGCATTCTTCGTCGTCTTATAGTAGCACGCGAAACCTTAACTCGTGAGAATCAAGGGGATTTCCACCGGGAAGAGGTTGAGTTGACCATATCTTCACACGTACAAACGACCCGTAATCTTAATGTTCCTTGACTTCAAGGGTGTGTTCGAATCCGTTCATCGGTCAGCGCTGTTAACCACACTTGCTCAGCATGGTATGCCTCAGAGGTCTCTGAATATAATCCGGACCCCTCATTCACATACTTCAAAGGGTGTGAGAGTGTACGGTGAGCTCTCCAAAAGTTTCCATACAAAAAGTGGTGTCCGACGAGGACGGCCACTCTCCATTCTTATCCAACTCCGTCACTGATAAAAGACTGAGGCGAACGTTGGAAGATCTTCAAAACCCTGGTGTCTAAATTGTTGCTGATGAGAACCTTGTCCGTCCGCAGTACACGGACGACATCGCCCTCACCTTTGAAGACCAAGGCGAAACACATACCCTGATGAATAGACTGATCACTGTCATACCATCTTTCAGCATGCTTCTAGCACCTTCAAAGTGCAAAAGTCATGCTTCAGTAGGTACAGCACCTGAACATACCCCTTACAATCCAGGGGAAAACACTGGAGGTTGTGAAGGACTTCACATACCTCAGTAGTTGTATTAGCTCTGACGGAAATGTCTGATTAAGTCAATGCAAGAATCTCAAAGGCTCGAGTCACGTTCGTTAATTTGCGTCACTTGAGACGTCAAAAAGCCATATCACTGGGTCTGAAGGGTCGCGTGTAGCGGGCTACAGTAATGCCAGTGTTGTTGTATGCATGCGAAACGTGGCCTCTGTGGACAGATGATGTGAGGCGTCTTCAGTTTTTTGACCACCCATGCCTCAGAAGCGTTGCTGGTTTTGGATGGGGTCAACGATGAGTAACGAGGTGATCAAAAAACGGGTATTTGGTTGTGCAGTAGACACATCAATAGCCGAAAACACCCAGCACCATCAATTACGTTGGCCTGATCAAATGCTACACAAGCCAAGACAACGTCTACCGAGAGGAGTGTTGTTCTCCGTGCCTCCTTCAGAATGGGACAAACCGCGATGTGGACAATGTATGACTTGATAAAAGGGAGGGAGATTACGAAGAGTTTGGGCGTTGTTGGTGCCTTACAGAATGGGGCTTCACTGATCCTTCCTGTGCTTGGCTGGAGACATTACAAGAAACGGTGGCTGATCGATGTCAGTGGCGTTCGTGCTGTCAGTTTCTTTCCACATTATCTCATTGAGTGCTTGGAGGTGTAGGTACTTCAGAATGCTTGACATAAGCCAGCACTAGGTCCCCTCCCTCACCCACCTTTTACTCTTCAAGCTCTAAGGCCTTAAATATAATAAGACGAATCTTATAGTTGCAAGGCAGCGAAAGATCAGTATGAACGCTGATGATGCTGTCTCTGATGATGATGACGACAGAGAATACAAAAAGAAACCTACGCAAGGAAGCAAACTGGTTGAAAAAATCCGCACCTCAGGGGGTCTGGTTTGTGCAAAACAATCGCATCTATGTAAGTTACACGGCACACTTCCTCCAGGTACTGTATGGTTTTCCGCAGAGGATGGCGTATGCTAGGTGGAGTTGTCTGCAACTATCTGAATAACGAAAATTGCCAGATGCACGATAACTGCTTGCTTCAGCAATTTTGGAATCAATTAACATAGTGTGGTGCATTAAAGACATGATAAATCACCAGAATGTATTCGGTACGGTAAGCAAACAGTTTGGCCTGTAGATGCCGAACAAAATACTACGTGATGAGTCGAGTGGGTAAGTTCCAACAAAGGTAGAAAAAATTAGAGGTCCACTGAACGAACAACTGCTGCGCTCTCTCTGCTACTGTACTCTCCGTACACCCACAGCCAGAGCTCCTAGCATCAGAGAGAAAAGTAAATGATTTCAGTTAAGCGGAATTCCCTCCTAAAGGGGCTTTTTGGGTCTGAGCATTCCACTCTATCCATAAGGACAATGCTTACTTAGATACCTAATTTAATACCAATGCACTACGGACATTCTGGGTGAAACGGACTCGACGAAAAAAAAGTACTTTCAATGTAGGACAAAACTGATTCGTAGACGTTAGGTTAGAAGGAAAGGTCCTTCCAGTTTGGAGTAACAGCTGGAACCCAGACAAATGTCAGACCATTTACAGTAAATTTGGAAAACCACCTAGATTTTTGAAATTAACCAGATGTCGCCAGTGGGGGTAAATGAACGCCAGTCATACAGCCAACTGAAATGCTGTCGTCTATTAATTACAGAAAGGACTATCGACCGAGTGAACGACGAACTACTATACACGGAGAAATGGTCTGTACAGTCAGCATACAACTGCCCCTCATAGAAAGCACTCACAGAGGACGGTCCCAATGGTCTTAGCAGAGGGGACAGTCCCTAGTGCAGGTGGGGGCAGCGTCTATCAACCGTGTGAGCACACGAGAAAACACATACCTCAAATTTCAAAATGATACAATGAAACACTTAGAAGAGAGGGTGAATAATGCGACCCTCCATTACGACACCTCGAATATAACACATTCTTATAAAGGTAAAATAAATGGCCATGGTTGAATCTCCAGGTGAATTTCCAGTTAATGTGCAAATGAGTGTATTTCATGAATTGTGTCCAACTTGGGTTTAACCAGAACAGAAAATTGACGCAAACTCGCGGACTGCGCCTACCAGGCGAACCACCTCGCTCAAGTAGTACATATCAAATAAGTGGGTGATGATGCCGTACACCGTTCGTAAAGGGAGTGAAGAATGGAGTAAGCTGAAGAGTTTGAGAACCATTAGCCTAGGAAAGCATCCAGAAATCCCTCTTGGATCAGAAGAAACTCCGTGTTCCTCATGTAGGATTTCATTTTTAATTGTCTGCATTATGCAGTCCTCCAAACCCAGCAGATTACCAAAAATGGATCCCGATCAGTTTAGTAAATTGTGGATTCGAATACTACTCTCTTATAATATATAAGGCTCATTTGGCTGGAACTCACGTTGGAAATAAACTGGTGTCAATTCCTCTAATGTAGGAGGAACTCATATAAGAATATTAAATCTTGGTCCTTATGCTTGAGGACCGATCCACTTAGAGTGATCTTCGTCACGAGCTGCCAATATTCTCCAAAACAGAATCGAGTTCAAGCGAGGTTTCAGGCGACCGGAATGAAGTGAGCTTGGCCCGGAATAGTCGTTCTTGGTGGTGGTTTACTGAATGAGATGGTTTCCTCAAGGCGTTCATAACAAGTCAATTTTGAGTGATACAAGGCAAAAGCATAGTGAAGCAGTTACAAGTTTAGAAGTTACCAACGAGATATGTTTATTTTCATAAAATATTTAGATGTTTTTGAATCATGTTCAGTAACGCACTGATTTCACCACATGCTGCATGGGAACATGTTTTATTTTTACAAAACTAATAGCTCCAGTTTTTTCAGAGGTGATGAAAAGATCAACAGTCCCTTTGAACAGTCTTCAGTACCATCTTATACGCTAACCGTAAACAGCTGGTAACAGCTTCCTGTAAACCGCACTGGTTGTCATCAAACATGTGCCACGATTCCAGCAGATTTCGTTTCGTATGTGATTCCCGTGATAGTGGATTCTATTCTCGAAGGTGACTGTAGCACACATTAGGCCCATTAGGAAAACGTGGTAGGAATACGTAACAAGGAGCTTCATGAGTAGCAAGCAATACGCCCCACATAGCTGTGAAACAAGATATGTACTTATCCACTACTCTGACTAACCTATCCCGCATTACTTAACAACCATTTGTCGTAGCGGTATCACTCAACAAAAGTGTCCAAAGTGAAATTTTTCAAAAACGCCGGCAATATGCATGGAACAAATATGTGCGCTCAAATGTGATGTGCGATACCCGAGACGGACGTACGAGCGAGCGAAGGATAGTGAAGGGAGGAAGACGAACGCATATGAATGACAGAGCTATTCGTCGAGAGTCCTGAATTTTCGACAACGGCACGACAGTTGCAAAAATCAATCGGACAAATAAACCAACAACCACCACCATCTATGGCACCACACCCGCACACGTTTTTTACGCGAAACTGAACATGGACGGGGTAGGGTCGATCTCAATTACAAATGAGTCCATCATCATAAGTCGGTGCCGTAAAAGCGGACCAGTGAACGAGAGTGTGCTTGTACGGACGTGTGTATGTGTGCTCATGAGGACAGTACACATTTTAGACCGGGCACAAAGTCCGGAAGTGATCGCGTATCCAGTGGCTGAACAGATAACTCAAACGGTCGATAGGCCGATGCGTGCATGCACACGGATGTGCACGCGCACCGTCAACTACGAACGGCGGACCCGGAGGACAACAACCATCTTCGCTGTTTCAAAGCTTGCGCACTAGGGACATTAGACGAGCGCATACAAACAAGCGTTCGTACTGCACACAGAAAAACGCGCACACAAAAGCGCACATTCAAAAGTGTACAGTTGGCCAAATTTGAAAAGCATGGTCGAAAGTGAGCACCCTATATACAATCCGTCGCTAATTCACGTTGTGAACACGGTAAGCTAGCCTAAAGAGGACAAATGATCGAATGCAAATTTGACACGAAAACAGACTTAAAAATTGAGCGAGCAAGGACGGAGGGTGATTGTGGTAGTGTGGGGGTCAAAAAATACATCCACCCACTTTATATGTGAATCGGTCAATAATTTGATCTCTTTTTTTTAAAAAGGTACACAAAACCATTATTCGATCAGTGGACGACGCGGGCATATACTATCGGGTGTATGTCGCGTCGCCTTTGCGCGCGAGGCTGGCCGAGAGAACTTGAGTACGTGTTTTGGTTTGGAGTGAGTGAAAATTGAGTGGACGGATAGTTGGATAATAGATGGCGGAGATCCCGGTTTTGCGAGGCAAACTATAGTCTGGAGTACACTACTTACAATGATAGTGAAGTATACTAAATACGGTTCATCTGTAAGGTTGAACGAATTTCCACATTTTAATATCATTTTCAAGCTGAAGAATTTTCCTTATTGCGATAGCCTTATCATTCACTGAGTTACAGTTCTAGCAACGAAAACAATGTTAGTGATGAGGAACTTAATAAATATCAGGTCATCGTGTGTCGCTTTATCCTGTAACCCCATTTCACTGCCTCAAGTTCATATTGAAAGTTTTCCTATGTTCCAACGATTGGTGCTATGGCTAACTTATTTGTTAACCCCAATCAAGAGTTTTCCCCTGAAAACTTGAGTCAAGAGAGAGTATTCCTACTGGGGTGTGAATCGGTCATTTGAAGGACCAGAACGTCATTCCTTCCGTTCTGATGGGTATGTTCCCTCGACGGGGGATAACAACACAAAAACTGGCGTGATTCGAAAAGAATTTCTCCGAAGGAGGGGTTTCTTCGTGGGGAGAGCATTGTACTACCATGACTGATCAGGTTACATACAGTTACGGCATGTGGGTTAACAAGTGCCAACGCAATGTAGATTGTTTAGTTTATACTTCAACGAGACGTGTACTCATTTTCGCCCATTAATCTGATCGGCCCATTCGCACTTGCTCGTAGATGGAGTAGTGGTAACACGCTCACCTCGCGAGTCAGGTGCGCAGTGCCGGTAAGCTTTTATCAGAGTGAGATCCGAAACCAATGCTTCCATTATTTTGACTCACCAGGTTAAGTAGAGGACTGTTCAAACGAGAGTAATATGAATGAATAAGTTTGCGTGTCTGGCCAAGCAGCTTGGAACATGTAGGCTAACGTCGAAGCAACATTCCAGCGGAGTCATATGACGCCATGACACACAATCAGTGCTTTGCAGAAAGGGCTTTGTGTACATTATTTTAGTGAGTCACTGCGAATGGCCGATTAGTCGTTACAGGGAGATTCCTGGATAAACTTGAATAGCTGCACCTATATTTAGACCAGGCGATGAATCGACAGACTTACACAGACTTGTTGGATCGCACCTCTTGGCCATTCTAATAGTGAGCATAGGTGACGACATTGGTGGATGGAAAAATCATCTACATTCGTTGCTTTTTTACAAAGATGGGGATATATAGCCGCTTTACGTCACAGACCAATCGGGTGCCCCAAGGCTGAAAGCCTCTAACTGGACTGGATCCCAGTAAACAGTCACCTTTGCGTTGCGCGGTTGTCTGGCTCAAGTAAGATCAATGCAGGTCGTTGCGGTACATGGTGTTTATTTGTCATCTCACCATACGCGCCAACAGACTGTATTTCTGAGACTGAGAAAGATTTATCGCGACTGCTTCGATAAACATGAAAGACGAATGCAGTAATCCTTGCAGGTGATATGAATACCCAATTAGGACGAAAGAAGTGCAACTGAATGGTAGATTTGAAGTCAATGCTCAGCGTACGGATAGTGGGAAGCGAATGCTTCAGTTGTGTGCAGATCATCATCTGTTCCTGGCCAGTACACACTTTCAACACAAACGCTCACCTCGAGAAACTTGGAGATCGCCACCCGTAAGACAGTCATGGACTCACTTAGACCATGTGGCTAACAGTTACCGACGGAGATTCTCAATCAAGGATTGCCGTTCCATCTAAGGTACGTGAGCATTACGCGTGCGAAACCAGAGCAGTTCCACTCATCAACTTCGACAATTTTCAGTAGCTCAAGAGTATCGAGATGATCTGGCTAGAAAGCCACTAGAAACTCATAGTCATGCGCATGACGAAGATATCCTGGACGTTGAATGGAGGCGAGTCAAACAACCTATGCCCCCCAGCTTTCAGAACTGACAGTCCAGGAGACATCAGCAACTAGAGGCTCTGATAACGCACGCAGATCCCTCAAACACCCGACAATCAAGAGCTTGAAGAATGGCAAGAACACTAGTGGATTGCGAAGGGCGAGGAGACGGAGAAAACTTTTGCAGCAAGCGAAAGCAACAGCCTATTTCAGCTGATTCCATCAACCGGACAAAAGCAGACAAGTGTCAACGAAACGATATGCGAGAAAGATGGAGTAGTAATTCACTCCCTCCATCGTCGTCTTGAGCGATGGGTTGTGTACTGCGAAAAACAGTTCACCTGGTCTCCTTCAACACAACCGTTAGAAGAACCAGGCGGGCCTGAAGGGAACATCGAAACCAACCCGCCATCAGCAACCGAAATCTCAATCTTAAAGAGTGACACACCTGGTGCGGATGGCTTGCATCCAGCACTCTTCAAACGTGGTCAGGTCCTGGTGAACAATCAGACAACGACACTGCAGAGGACCACCGGAAGACTGCAGAAGAACGCCAGCCGAATGGAGCTCCTCGACCGTCATCCCGGTTTTCAAAAAGAGCGCAAGAACGTCATGTGAAAAACATCGTGGTATCAGTCTGGTATCCGTTGCACGTAAAGTGCCCTTTGGCTTTACTTTGCGCAAGGTTGATCGGTTATCGGGAGGGACAGATTCGCGAAAATGAAGCTGCGTTTCGCCCTCGCAGAGAATATATTGACCATATCTTTACCTTGAGACAGATTCTTGAGCAATGCCACTCCTTCAGACAGCCCACGTTGGTCGCTTTCCTTAATCTGCAAACTGCTTTTGATTCTGTCGATCGTCAGAAACTTTGGCAGTGTCTGGCGATCAAATTTCCATCCCTCATGAGGGCGAACTCCTGTGGGTGTGGTACGATCTCTCGCCTGAAGTCACCAGGTCCAGTGGTGTAAGACAACTTTAGCATTGATCCGTTGCTTGAAATTTTTCTGCCTGCGTCTAAAAACTCAGAAATCGGAATGGTCCCGGAACGTTCGCTCACAGACATTGAGTATGCAGACGATATCGCTCTCCTGGATTCAGATGCTTCGAAAATGCAAACCAGTTTAATTGACTTTAAATAACTTTGGCGCACGGTTTGGCATGCGATTCACACCTGCAAAGTGTAAAGTGTTGCTACAAGAATAGGTGGGATCAAACCCAAACCTCATGCTTGCAGGTGAGCCAATCGACGTGGTAGATAAATTTGTCTACCTAACCAGTTGTACAAGTTTCGATGGACTGGCTGTAGATTAGATGATTTCTCCAATCGGAAAGACCAGGGAAGATTTTGCCAACCTCCGACACCTATGGCGCCGACGTGACAACAGTTTGTCTATCAAGGGCAGGGTTTACAATGCGGCGGTGCGATCCGTACTGCTTTACGGATCAGAAACGTGGTCCCTACGTGTATTTGACCATCGGAGCATTGGCCAGGTCTGGTGGGAACATCGGATTAGTGACGTTGAGGTACGCCAGAGGTTGTTAGGAAGAAAGAACACTCTCGCGAAAGACGAATTAATCACGCTTCATAGACTACGCTGGTTAGGACATGTATAAAAACTTGTTCAGCTGTAACACCCTGTCGAGGGTGTTATAGCTGGGATATTGCCAGGTTGCCCAAGCCTAGACAGACGAATTCGAGAGACAGAGGTTAGGTTCGGACCACGAACATTTCGGTCAGTAAATTCACGCTCTAACCATTTGAGCCATCTCGCTCCCATGTATTGCGCATGCGAGAAGACGGTCTGCCTCGGAGAGCTCTTTTCGCCCACCCCTGTGCTGAGTGGTAGCGACCGAGAGGTGGACAGTGCATGACCTGGCAACGAAGCATGAAAACCCTAACCATTAAACTCAGTCAGGTGGACAACTGCCTCCTACCTAAATGGGGACCCTGGCACTCAACTCACAAATAGTTAATAGCACTGGCAGAAATGACTCAATAGCGCAGACAGTGGTGCGCATGCATCAAAGCTACCGCCCTCAGTGTGTAGCTACCCGGTTTCCGCCCTAAGTGAACATGCCATCACCTCCAAGGCTTCGCCGTGTGTCCCACACTCTCCCACTTTCCGGTTATCGAAACTGTAAGAGCTCGAACCAGTGTTCCTACGGTATATAGTTTACAGCTGATAAATTGAATTGAAATATATCTTAGCAAATGTTAAATGTTATCAACAGCCTACAAAACCGTAAATTTCTTAAAAAAATCATCAGTCTTAAGCCACATGAGGTTGTTCTGATAGACCCAATTAATAGTTCACTGTCAGTATAGCTTGATCAGTTAATTATTGCTTCACCTGGTTTGTTGGACAGTCTGCAGCTTGAATGACTAACTCGGGAAGTTCAGCCATCCAGATGCGCTGCTTAAAGCAGCAGAGCCATTCATCGCCCTTACCTGATCTGACCTGACTACACAATTCGGTTTTATAAAACGAAGTAAACTGGGGAGTAAAATGATATGCCTCCAAGCCAACGAAGCAGTCGTGAAAGTACGATCACAAGCTTCTGCTTAATCGAAAGCACTCATCGAGATTTTCCTTCATTCTCAATTACACTTGAGGAACTCAGTGAGGTGAAAAAACAAAGGGGCCAAGTTTCATACTTGCTACTTACAGGTAGTTCTTGCATTCTTTGGGTCAACAGAGCTTGGAGCTGAATAGTCTGTCGCCACGGTACAAGGCGCAAATCAGGTTTAGCACCACTGGTGCACAACAATGAGCCTCCTTTAGAGTTCACATTTCAGTCAGAGTAGGCAGCATAAAAAGCGATTGCTCCAATGGTCCGAATGAACAAAGCTGATGAACATGTCAACGAAATAATGCATATTGCCATTATGGACATACCAGGGTACGGAACATCACTCTGGCTATCTTCCATGACCACGGAATGCCTGGATGACATTGAATAAACCGGGAGTTGTGTTTAATTTCTCACCAAGAGTGTATCCTGTCCTACACTGACAAGCGGTGTCTGAAACATGAAATTTAGTGGTCAAGTTCAGAAATGACCACTAATCAACTCTTGATTGAGTGAACCTCGTCTACGATATACAGCGGACATACAGTATTCCTTCAACACAAAATCGCCTCCGGAAGGTAGCACCAAAATGTTGCCCCAAAGGAATATCTTCGCTTAGCAGGACGAGTCATACAAACGGCCTCCAATACCTGCGTATACTTTAAACGGGCTAGTCCAAGACAGGTTGAGAATTTTCGCTTTGACCGGAATATATGCTCAGGTTTTGCAGCTATGCAACGGACACCTGTGCTAGAATGACCACACCGCCAAGATGGGCAAAAACAAATAGACACAATGATTGTCCGGAGCCAGAGCCGGCAAAGTTGGCCAAGCCTCGGTAAAACTAACCGAATGTTGTGCTCGAGACAAAGACCTTTTGATCCGTAGTCTTGCCCCACAACACTGTGTTATCTGTAGCCGAAATTCGTCTTTTTTAAACAAAATCAATTCGAAAACGCTATTTGTGTTCACGGTAAATTCCTGTTGTATTCTTATTTGCTCTGATAATGTCGACAGAATCTAGCATGTATATACCGCATTGTTTAGGCTAGCATCCTACCAGGACCACACTTTATCGGTTGACACTGTGCAAATGAATGCGGATGGCGGCCCCAAACTCCTTGGGGATCATCTTAGGATGGGTCAAAGCGATGGCACCTTCGCAAGCTCCCGGGCTGTCTCACTGACAACATTGTGCGAACCAGCCTTCGGTTGTCACCCTAAAGGGCGGGGAAATCCGCAGGAATTGCCAGCAAAATGTTGGTCACTAAAAGAATGTCGTCTATCATGTCATTTATATGAAGCAAACATCTGGATGATTAGGTAAGCCACAAATCCTCAATCCAACATGTTTCAAGGGATGTGTCGCACCTGTCAACCACCGTCAGTTGGTGCAATACAATCTCTAACGCCGCATCATGCGGACACAAAACCGAAAAATACCAGCCAGTAGCCCGAACATCTAATGAGCGCACTGATCAGATGTACGACTCATGTACGCACCTGATCTACCATGTCTATCTATCTAGTCAGCCTCAGACTAGGTTGATACCGCACTGCCCATCCAAAAGAATCCACAAGTCCATGTCGTAACTGCTACGTTAAGAATCGAGTCAGTATATAACTGATGTCAACCACAACACTGGTGACAGGTAAGCAAAACTAGCAGACAGCGACACTCCCACAGTGTGTGACCAGCCGGTGAATCACAACCGTTGTGAATGCGTTGTGGATCATGTAGAACCAGCGACGACCTGAAAGCTTAAAAAAATGCACCAATTCAGCCCACTGAAACAGCTGGACAACCAACACCACCCGACACGTCCGTGTGCAAACTTAGCGCAACTACAAGGAACAAACATGTAGTTCAAGCCAATAAACTCTCGGGACAATGTTGACTATTCAGGTAGTATCCGTCCAACTACGGTATAACGACAGAATTTGCCACAACACTTTTAATCTAGAAGGGTTGCTTAGTAATCGGTAATGATGAGCCTAACGGGAATTCGGATACAGAAATCTTGTGTCAAATGTATTCGCTTGCAATCAGTTAGTCGATCAGGTGCTTCTTTACGTTTTGTGACAGAATTTCATCGTCAGACCATCCTGGTGCTTGCATCAAGTGCCCGAATAATCCTCACGACTATGTAAATCTGCATAGGATCTGTGGGTCGTTGTCGTGCGACGCTGTACATGACGAAACCGTATGTATTGGTTACATTCTCAACCGACTATACAATCATATCCATCTAGACAAGATGGTCCAAGTGGTTAGAGCGCGGATTTACTGACGGGAAGTTTCGTGGTTCGAACCCGACCTCCGCCTCTCGATTTCCCCTGTCTAGGCTTGGGCAACCTGGCAGTATCCCAGCCCTAGTGCTTCCTTCGGGTGGCATGGCAGCTAGGCACCGAAAGGTTGCTACAGCTGAACGATTATTATTATTAAACAAGAACAACAAGAATAATCCAAGGTTGAGGAAGACAACTGAACGGGTGAACATCCACATAATGCTGTTAAAAGTCGTCCGCGAGAGTTCACATCACAGGGTCGTCGAAAGTTTCTCCAAGAACAGAGGAGCACTACATTTCATTTGACGGCCCATATTTCATTTGAAGTCAACCTCTGATGAAAGACCGAGGCGCACCTCACAGACCTCTGGAAAGATTCGAAGTTGCGACCATCTGGTTAGTAACGGAATCGTATTCAACCCGGCCATGAGTGGCTGATCAAGAGTGTGATTAACTCGAAGCCGAAATCCTCTAACCGCAGAGTTCACATCACCTGATCTGAAGGTGACTTGTTCTTCAAGTGATGGCTTCTCAGAGGTGGGATTTTTTCAACTCCAAAGGAGATACCTTACTTGTTAGTTTCGCTGAAAATGAGTTTTCACAGCCACTTTGTTCATTTGGCCTCAGGAAAGTAGTCTCGTTACTTTGGAAATTGCGTTAACCTGAGCAAACATGCATTACACCAATAATCTATAGGACAGCCTTCACAGTCAACGGGGTCTTTCGTTAGAAACTTCGGTAGGTAAACCGGAGGCAGCATTCGGTATTGTTCGAAACGCGCTGCTCCAAATCTATGGCTGATATTTCGGCCACCATGAAATACTGACCCCAACCACTTTATGAACAAATGTTATTTGTCTACCCTTTTAGCTCCAATAATTTTCTCGTTTTTCAATCACTCAAAATAATGGCTCCAGTCGTCGTCTTTCCGGTTGACCACCGTGGAGTATGTCAGCGGGTGTGTTCCATAACAATGTGCTATTTCGGCATTCGTTACGTCGGACCCCCGCTTTCCCAGGCTTGTAAGCTTCAGTTAAAGGCTCCACTGTAAACATTGTTATATCGGCTTTCTATGACCGTCCAGCAGTCAGCACCTGAACCGATAAACCAAAGCCGTTCTAGTGAGTACGTTAACCTTTCTAAGGAATCGCAATTTTTCTACGGCCAGAAAAGGTCACGTCCTCCACCATGTGCTGTGTGATTGAGAAAGACATCAAGCTGCTAATGGCGCAAAAGTCTACTCATGTGGGTATGATTAAGCATACGGTCAGCATTGACATAAAACTCTTCTCCAATCAAGACAAAAGGCTTCTGCTAAGGGTTTTTGCGTACCGGGACTACGGATGCAGAACCATTTATGCCTATGGCCTTGGCGAGAGTTTTCGATTATCCATAGGTTTTGCGAAGAAACCAAGAGAGTGCAACAGCCGTAAGCTACAACGGTACTGACTGGAACGGTTCTGTGGTGCACATTTGTACTGACACTTAACAAGCTGCATGATTTTGGCCTGGACTTAGGATGGGCTGGTGTTCCTTTCGGATTAGGCTGTCACAATGATGGCCTCCGAAAGTATCATGGAATGCCGTATGCGCTTTGCACTGGTCTAAAGATGGTCACAGAATGTCACTTCTAGCACCGTTGTAGGCCTAACACTCCGGAATATCCACGGCAGTAAGGCACGATTTTGCAGATAGAGATTAGGATCGTCCAGCGGTTGAACCCAATACTGTCCGCTTCGCACAGACTCGAAGCCCATCTGCCAATAAGCATTCTGTGGTCCAATTTTGGTTCGATTCGATTCAGTCCACAAGCATTTTCGGTCAGTTTTCGTCTACTCTGAATGTACTTTCTGTAGCCGTCGCAGCAATAGCTATCTTATAAGTCAGATCTGATAAACCCACTTTGCTCGACACCGTTTCACCGACGGATTAACGTAACCGCTGATGGCCGAGCAGTTCAATGCAACCAGCACAAACAAGACTGAAGTCGCTGCAGACCAAGCTTGTTCGGTTCAACAACTCCGATTATTCCATTCCATTGGCTCCTTAGCTCGAACTTGGCGATAATTGGGGTAACGAATACCAGTCTGTATCACTTCTCTCAATGCCGTCGAGTTTTGTGCTTTCGCTTCCCAATTCAGAAGATCCGAGTCGACAGCCTTCAGATTCTCGACCAAAGTGTCCATACATCGAAGGTTTTGAGTGCCAAGGTACAGCTGAACATACAGTGGCCGGTTGATAACCATGTTGCCGCCCATTCGAGGAACATGTCCTGGACATCAAAGACTGCCGATGAGATCGTGTCCCATACTCGATCACAGATGGCCCGTTAGATAGAGTTTGTGTCTAACACTCGCTCAGCTAAGTAAAAACAAAGTATCCACCTCGAGTAGCGGATGCAGAAGCTACGTAACTATCCAACTTTGCATCTGTATCTGGCCTAGAATTTTAATATAAGAACTCAGGAATTTTCTGGAAGCTCTCAGAATGGGCTTAATCCTGGTGACTGCGACGAATTCACACTGGCCGACTCAAGGGGTAAAGAACTGCGAATTCCACTCGAGCTTTTCACACCTGGCTCAGGTAACAAAGTGTGCGCTATCACTCAACTAGTTGCACCAGCTGATCTAGGATACCGACCTCACCACGTTCACCTACTAATTCTTTATCCATGCAGTACGCAGAGTAGGAGCGCGGAGATTCCCATGGATGGGCAATTGGGAAGCATCACCAGACAAAGCTGACTGGTCAATCACATTTTCGCGCGCGCGAAACGTGCGTGTGTGCGTTATGCGTCCACCAAGGGAAACGCGCGGATTTCGTACAGGTACGCGCGAGAGAGGCTCAGTCACTCCTAGCAGAACACGTTTCCCATTGGATGAATTTTCAAACCCTTGTACGCCGGTGACAGCAGCTTCCACTGGTCTGGCGACTCGCATGCAACCAAGCAAAGGTATACAAAGACAGCACCGTAGCTGCCGGCTATAAGCCCCAGGTAAAAAGAGGCGAGCTGTTTTAATATAGAAACGCAAGCGTCTTGCTGACGATTCGGCTCGGTTCGCACGCGTTGTGGTTGTTGGAGGCATATTTCCAGACAAAGATGATTTTACTACCAGAGCCAACCTGAAGGTGAATTTTTATCATTCTTGATGAACATAAACATTTCAGCGATATACACCATGTAGTCTTCATATCCTCTGGTTAGAGCAAACCATTGTGAATGGGACAAGATCTCCTGTATGTCGTAGGGGTTGTGGTAACAACCCCGAATTTCTCGGCTTTTCTGATTAGATGCTCTACGAAATTTCCGAACTCGTTAATCAATGGTGGGGAAGTTGATGTTATGTTTGTGAACGACCAGTGACCAGCTGGGGCAGTGGTGACCGTAGGGTCTCTGTGAAGGTATCAGTAATTTGTTTACCACATAGCACAATACGGCATAGGGTACACGTACTGTAGGAATACTAAGGGTTCTCAAAGCGAAGATTATTCAACATGGGCATTGGGGTCGTTCGCTGCAACCAATGGTTAAGCGAGGTACTGCACAAAAGCTACACTATGGGATTTTCAGGCCGAAGTAATTTGGAATGTCACCATCAATAGATATCAATTGTGAGGAATGTATGATCGCTGCGTCTGACAGATTCGCTCATTAATACATGAGGGAATCGAAAAGTTAAATCACACTTTTCAGACGACAGCTCTATGCTCATGACTCATTGGTCCCATAAACGAGCCTAAGGGTTATTAGTTCATGCATAAGGCATGGGCTGTCAATGCAAGCATACAGTCCAAGAGCCTGAAATAAATGATTGCACTGTACCGATACATGGTGCCCGCGAAAACTGCAAACAAGTCAGTGAAGTCAGCATTGCGACGCCTGCCTCAGGTGTGACCGTCCCGAGTAAGACGCTTAAAAATATACGAGCCGGTGACTGACTTAGAATGCAGGACTATTAGGGCACCGTCTACTGAGTCGGGAGTCGACTGATGAAGCACTCAGTGGAACTAAAAACATGATTCGATTGAACTGTGTAAGTGCTGCGTAGTTTCCATCACCACTGAATCCGTATGCTTCGAGTAAAAGAACGAAGTGATGTTGCTTTGCTACCCAGTGATTCTGACAGAAGGTATATGCATTTCAACCCTTGTTGGAGGCTCCATGGACCACCCAGGCAGTTTATTTCCTTTGGTAGCCTTATACTAATGTAAACTGAGCGTGACAATGAGTACATATTCCTGCTAGATGCATGCGTGCCTGGTTTCGCTGCAACATAATAAAAACACTTCGGTTCAATCGAATTCCTTAAATTTCTGTATTTTCTTGGCAAAGACTGCCCGGTATCGAATTTCCGCAGGGAGCCTGGATCTTGAGCAACATTCTCAGGAGTGAGGGCCAAGTTCATGTGCTTGCAACGTAATACTTGAATATCCCTGTTAGTTTTCAAATGCAGAGAAATTTAGTTTTCCACAACTAACAAACGCAATTCTCGTCGTTTTCTAAAGTCCATTTGCCCACCAGCCCAGTGCTAACAGGCGAACGTATATCCGAAGTCTGCCACAGGACAACCAACACAAATTTTCGGGATCCAAACACTTGTTTCACGCTTCATGATTTATCGGTGTTGTGGGCTTCGCAATCTTGCCCAGAGAAATCTGTAAATACATTTGTATTTTGCCCATGGGCAATTGAAATAAAAAGGTAAGATTTGCATGAATCAGTCGGAATAATATTGGAAGTATTCAGACTGATCTCCTTCCGTAATGTTTCGAGTCGAAATCGCCAGCGCAAATTCACCACTGTTGCCCACTGCCACATTTGCGAAGACCCAAGGGTGGTTTCAATACGAGTCTATCACACAGCTGGTTCTCCTAGGCAAATAGTACTAAATATCAGGTAAAAGCTAGACTAATTGATCCGGTCACAAGAAAACAATTTGTGAAACTCAAAACACGTGTATCTGTGCGTTAAATAAAACAACAAATTTTGATATCGCTCATATCTGATTGACAAGTAGGATACATTCCAAAACCGTTCTCTTCATGGTAAAGCTGTCTTCGGAAGCTGCAATTCACCATAACACTTACGACTTCACACTTACTTTGTGTTCCCTCAAATGTTAACCGCGCGAAAGTTATCTCCAGAAAATCACGTGTAAAAGAGATGAGTATAAACTGAGTTACTGTTATAGCCCTGTTTTCATGTTACGGCACCATCGCCACAGTCAGAGTGATGAAAAACATGCTCACTTACACAGCACACAGAAAGTGTGCTCCTTACTAAGTAGATAGATTTCTGCTAATTTCGTCACACAGCATTTTCTGTCGTTCCCGGAAGAACGTCCACCAGGCGAATGAAACACTCAGCACTATGACAAGCCACATAATGAGAGTGACGCACACTGGGGTTACTGGTTTAAACTTTATCAAATAGCTTCAGAAGTCCGACAAGGCACTGAGCAAAACTCGTGAAATGAGTAGTTGTAAGGCCCAGCTCGGCCGAACAGACCAACAAGTAATCGTAAAGTCATGGATTGATAAGATTATATCGCCACTAGCTCACGCTACGGTTGGTATGCACTTGTCACTATGACATCATTGACTCAACCATTTGACAAAATTACTAGGCTTTGGACAAATTAAGAGTTTCACCGATCTCGTTCTGTGCGTGTTGTTCGCATAGAAACAATAATCCAACAAATGCGAAATGCCATGTGTCCTAATATTTATGATTCCACTTGCCATCTTGCTCAGAAGTGCACTCGTTAGTTTGGAGAATGACCAGTCACAAGAGATAAAATTCGTTTCATGTGGTCAGCCTGATTTGCCGTTGTACCTACAGTAACCTAGGATCTGTAGATTTTGTTACGTAGTTCCTGCATGCTACCGAGAGAAAGAACAGTCTGAGACAAGCGAAATATATAGAAAGAAAAGTTAGGATTGATGCCGGGCATGTCTGTACCGACCGGAATGATGCAAATATTACTGAACAGAGGAAAATGTATCACGTGGCCAACCGTACCGAACGCAAGTTCATCTTTCAATCGACCGATGGACAGAAACGGGCCGCAGTGCCATCCTACATCCGATCGAACGTTGCACCCGGGTAATCGGGTTAACAACCAGCGCGAGCTAGTAAGGCAGAATTCTATCTATCAAACTAGCACGCCCAGAAAGTACACATTGACCTGATCGAACAGAGACATGTCCAGTACAACATACCAGTAGAATGAGCAGTGCCTGCGGGGGGTGGGATAGTGCAACTGCTCTAAACCAGATCGATAAATCTGGACAGCAACCACTGTGTTGACTTAGCAACTATGTGATGAACGAATAGCAACGGTGCTATACAAGTCAGCTACGGACGACAATTCGATCAACTGCTGAATAGGTTGCGCTTTGTGAGAGATCACAACGGGGCGTCAAACGGACGACTGTCAAAGAAGTTCGGATGAAAAGATAGCAAAAGTAAACCAGTGTAAACACTGTAACGTGGCGATAAAATCCAATACGCTGATAAACAGAAACAGAAGAAACAGTCGTTGGAAGTACCTGCCTAAGAGTTCGAGCTCGAGAAAGTTCAGGGGCTGAGGCGCGAAATTATTGACTGGAACGTCGAACTGGTTCAAACCCATCCTCACCATCTCGACTGCACCTGTCTAGGGTTGGGCATTCTGGCATTATTTCAGCTCTCTTGCTTTCTTCTAGTGGTATAGCAGCTAGTCACCAAAAGGGTGTTAAAGCTGAACAACTACTATTTTATTACTATTAATATCATAATTATTATTACCATATTACCATATTCCATATATTTCTCTTAATAGTCGAGAACACCTAAATACTCAAGTTGTAATCACTGAATTAACCGGAAAATGCCGACTCACGCTTGTGTGCTCATGTAGCGTGATCCGATCAAATAGTCAGAGCTTTAGATGCTTCATCACAAACTAAGACTCGGAACAATCTCTCCATTTCCAACTTGGCACCAACGAAGACAACGCAACACTGGAGGCGAAACTTGCACCAGGTGACACACTGACCGATATAGCAGGCTGAGAATCCTATGATTCTTTGATTCTCCTTGTGAGGATTTTGAAATTCGGATAAAGTGCCCTAGATACCTAAGGTGGTACGCCGTGCGTCTACATATTAAACCGACTTGTTTTCTGTGCAGCTGTTAGAACAGGCGATGAGTTCAGTCGGTTCAGTGAATCGTGAGTACCTGCATGGTGGTTCGAGGTAAATGGTAATGAATACTACAGAATGAAAGAAGGATCGTGAGCGCAAAAAACCTTAAAAGCAACAATCAGTTGACGACTGCAGAGTAGGCGCAACCGCGTCACTGTTTTCTTGATCTTTGATGAGTACCTCTGCCCGCTGGGGCGTGGATTACAGACACTCGAGCCTCGCAGGCAACATAGCTCACCGCAGCTAAGACCTCTTTATGTTTTCCGTGTTTCGTCTTATCATGCATTGTCCGAATTGTGGTATCTCCTGATATGCACCTGCTGCAGCAGAAAGGATAAGGTGAGGCATTCGGTTATCTAACCGCCTGGATACATAGAGCTGGCGGGTCTGGTGTACGTACGTCAACTCGTCAACTTGACAAGAGGTTGATTCTGTTGCTGGAATCAATAAACAGTACTTCCAGCTTTCTAAACTGACGTTTGCATGATACGAGTGCAAGGCATCAAAAGCACCGACGTTCAGATAAAAGCTATCTCGCTTGTCTTCCATGCACAGCCGTGAAGTAACAATGCAAGCATCGCCGTCAGTCACATCGAACTCAGCGGGTGCCTAAGTTGAAGGAAAGCAGTACGGACGATTCCAGCGTTCACTTCGTCAACAATGCTATTGTTCGAATCGGGGCAACTACCCAGATAAATCTCTCCATACAACAGAGCTTTGCACTGCGTACGTACCATGAACACTCAGCCGCAATTCAAAACGAAGAGCCTGTAAGAAAGACGGACGGCAGCTCTGTTTTCGCCGCTATCTTCAGCGGTATTCAAAAAATTACACGGCCGGTAGGGAAAACGGATGGTATGTCCGTTTGGTAATAAGCCGGATTGAAGTAAGGAACAATGAAGTCCTTCTACAATGCGTATTGACGGTACCGGTCAAACGCAGTTGCTCCACGAGGGTGGAGGACTGTAGTAACGCCGGACTTCTCCACTTTAGTATGAAACCAATATTCCCTAATTTTGAAGGAACCATCGTGTATATCACGCAATGGGGAGCAATTTGTCCTAGTTGGGAATTCATCCTATAGAATTCGACGGAGTTTAGTGTGGCTTCACCGTATTCCGAAAGATGTTTACACCCGAGCCTAACCTATGAAAAGGAACTGTACCTAGAGATGGCGTGAGGTCCAACTGAACTGAAAATGATTGTTGCTATCAAAAAATAAATAGTTCAGTCCACAACAGTCGCAGAGGGAAATTGGTGAGACAGAGAAAAACAGGATGTCACCACTGTGGAGGAACGCTGGGTAGAAAGGTTTTCTCCTTTCATATAGGCTTCGCTCACTAGGCCATCTCTTTACGACATTGACTGATTAACGGCACCGGTGGATACATTTCGTGCAGGTAACCGTAATGAAAACAAAAGTCTCACGCCACAAAAGCTCTACTCACAAGCAAGATTAGAATGAATCAATCTTAGCGACAGCCGGAAACAGTAGACGATACCAGTACGTATGGGATTCCATGGTGTTCTGGTAGCCTGCATCATCAAGGAGTCTTACGCTTCACTAGCTTCACGTGCTCTTCTTCACAGCAGCGACTGACAAATGAATGCATTTTCTTAAGTTCGGTTATAACTGTTGGCACAACTGTACAGTACAACGATATCAAGAATCGCTATCTCGGGTTGAGCGTTACCTATGATTACGTGTCCTCCACCTCAAAAATAAAACCGACATTTAAAGTAAGTCTTATTCCCCAGTACGGACATTCAAAAATAGCAGTTCCCACGAGCAAACTGTACAATTCTCGTACAAAACCGGTATAAAAAGCGGAAGAAAAAGTGAGTCCCTCAAGGCAGAAGAACGAGCTGAACCGGGATCGGTACCTTTACGTTTGCACTGTATGAATAATGTTGAACCTTCCAAAAACCATTCGCCGCCATCTCACTAAAATCCAACAGTGGTTGTCTCTCTGGCCTACTCTGAAGATCAAATGATGGGATGGCTAATGGGAGCAACAGAATCTTGTTGTTGATATATCAGACAGGATGGATACGATCACACATGAAGGCAACGAACACAAGCTGTAAAGTAGCGTCAATGGCCGCTTAGCTAGATCATCTGAGTTGTAGGGAAGGGGTCATAAGTTCGTCCCCAGCATTTAGCTAGCTATTTATATGATACGCACCCTGACTATCAGATGTAAGTACCCGCTTGTGAACCTGCAAATAAAGATTGCCGAATCTTCACTCTCTCGGGCAACGTATTCCACATCGCGATAACATTCTAATCCGAGGGCTCCAAGCTGCTAGTGCTTACGGTGAAAATGTAAATCATTGCAATTAAACCTAACTCTGGTCGTCTACTTGTTCGGGATTTGTTCGATCAATATGAATCTAAACTGTAGCAGTTGCAGAAGAACAGAAATGCACTGTACTGAGTCTGAGAAGGAATAATTCTGGCAAACTCTGCGAACACTATGGTGAAACTTGAACGGGACAGAGCTTGTAATGATAGGCCGACTTTTCTTACGTGTACTGATCTGATGCTGAACTTAAACCCTGAACCTCAATTTTGCCACACCTTTCCTGCAACCGTGTCACGAAGGTTAACTTTATCATACCTGTACGTTTGCTTCAACTCCCAGATTCACGACACTATTGTTCGGTAGCCACTTCAGCGAAACTTCAGGCAACAAAATCCATAGAGTGCACCAAAGTGGATGTCAAAAGCAATAGGTTTTATTAGTCAAACGACAGAACACCCCGCACGATCACTAAGTAATGCGAGGAACATTTGGTTCACATTTAGAGATGAACCAAATAAGCCCAGTTTCCGCAGGCATTATGAGGAAACATTTACAGGAACTGAACTGGAACTGTGTCGCAAACACTCTGCAACCATTCCGAACATTGCGTCGTTAAAGACTAGGATTTAAAAAAGGCTGACCGGCTGAAAACACGGAAGCAGACAGACGCTCGCCTCGAAGCAGACACAACGAAAATCCTCGGGTAAGCAACTTGCGGGTTACAGCTTAATCACTCGTCAGTACAGTATAATCGATGTGTCCACCGTCAACAAATGTAGTATGACAGGTTCCGGGCACGAAACCACTGAGGATGCGCATGCAAAAATAAAAACCACAGGAGAGCGACCACAGACTGTAGTAAGATTGGAAGATAAAAACACAGCAAAACAACATCAATTTTGCAAGCAAACCTGTTTGAACGTGCAAACTACGGATCATGAACGCGTGCACACACTCTCGTCTGTGGGTGTACGTGTATCTGAGCAGAAATGATTAGGTAAGATATGCCAGACTGTCGCTGCCTTCATCATCATCAAAGCAGCACACAGCGCTACGCGCTTGAAGTGACCAGCGGAAATGTCGATTTAAAGAGAGAGGTGTATATCACATGTGTACATCACAACTCTGATCTGAGTCAGGCTGAGCCGACTGAGCGTGGAAAACTGTGAGCATGGACAAAGCTCACAGCATACTTTTGTTTGTCTACAATGGCCCATGCTGACGCTAAAAATGAATAGTCAATGGCATAGAACACTCATGATGACGTACCACCTAGCCAAAAAGATGATCGTGTGTATCCAACTGAAACCTACAAACCCAGCAGATGCATAAACAGAGCAGTGCAAACTAACAGTTGCGATCACTTACCATGAAACGGTGAGGGTGATTTGTTGATGAAATCCACAAGACCACGCGCGTGGGAACTGATATTGCTCATGTCTTGCGTAGATGGTGGAATGAGGCCGCTCAGGATAGGTTGCTTGTTGACTGGTTCCTGTGGTGCTGCGTTCGGTTGACTGGAGTTTGTTTCCGTGGCAGTGTTGATCGGGCCAGTGGACGTAGAGACCTGAGTCAACGACGTAAGTGTGTTAGGACCAGAGAATGTGGCAGTTTGAATTTTGGAATTCAAGGATCCAAGCAGACTGGTCAGGAGGTTGCGCTGGAATTTCAAAAGGATGCAAAGTTTTACTTTTCGGAAGGGCCAGGTGATTGGCTAATGAAGTTCCTTCACAAAATGAAATCATGAGATCCATCGAAAAGTAGAAAGTGAGAAAATCGAAAGTGACAAATGGAAAAAAATAACCGCAAATTATAGCAAGGAAGCGACAAATCTAAGATAAGTCAAAACCTTTCGTTCAATTAAACGCTTGCAGTAATTGGTCCAATCAATAAAACCCATGTCCACAACCCTAAAACTGTCCTACCAAAACTCCTTAGGACAAACATTTCATGACGTGCCTGGTTACACTGCTAACGGTGCTTTCGATTACTCGTTGAAACGTCATGACCTTGCATTGGGATGACAAGAGGGACGACAAGAAACCTGTTTACATCACGACCGGAACTGAGCTCAATCATTAAATACCCCCTTTCTAGCCGGCCTTAATTGAATGGTAACTAAAGAGATCTATTGGTGTCTAAATCAGGGTCTGTAGACGAGTGAAAATCAGAGTGAAAACATCGCTGAAGCGAGCAATCTTACTTAGAGGAGGCAGAAGAAACAGTAGAAGAAGTTCAGTCAGCACAGGGATTAGGCACAATGCATATTTGCTCCCCTTGTGCGAACGTCACCTCCGTGGGATAAAACTTTGACAATATTGAGCACAGCCGGGGAATTACTACTTAGTATTAATCATGAGTTCAAAGAAATTGCCTGGAAAGCGAACATGTTTGTTCGCTGAAAATGACGGCTGTTCCTAGGGAGGAGTTTCCAAGATCCAGTCAGTCGAATACTGCCGGAAAACTGCATACGAGTATTCACCAAGAGATGATATTGTGGTCATTAAACCCCGCTACGAAGGGAAAAATCGTCAATCCAATGACCTTAGAATGAGTGAACCGTAGGTACAAAAAAGCGGATGAATTTTACGATCATCTCCCTTCGATAATGCTTTATAGGGCGATGAGAATGTTTCTGTTCTGTTTCTGTTTCTGTTGACAAATAGAGAAAATATTCACACAAGCTCCAACCGAACCAGTGAATAGCATTAGCATGTGGTCAATCCGGGCTACTAATAGTTCCATTGTAGTAAGAAGACGGTAGAGATAAACGAAACCGAAAAACAATTGTTGTGTTAACGAAAAATCCAACTCGAGCAACACCTGACGGGGTAGAAATCGATGACATTATACTCGTGTCCACTAGGATGCCGGGAGTATTAGGTGAAATCGCCTAAGTCTGAAACGGTGAGGACTCACGGAGATGCTAGTTTGTACCCATTTGTGGTGCACAACAGTCACAAATGTATCTTACGTCCCAAACTGCCAAGATCAGTATTGGACTTACAAAGGGCTGATTTTGTGTTTGGTTGGGTTGGGGAAGAAGCAGCTGGGTCGCCAAAGCGGTTACCGTCTGAGGGGAAGCGTTGAGATCGTTGAAAAGCCTTGGCTGGAGTTGCCGATAGAAGAACTGCTGTAGGTCCTCAAGGTTAGGCTGTAAGGACAAATCGGCCACTGGGAAGTTATTGCTCACAGCTGACTGGAAGGGTGGCACGGACGCGGAAATCGAAGGATGTCCAGAAGAAAGACGTGTGGCACTGAGTCGTGGGTTTGCTATGGAAGATGATAAGAGACCGGCCGGAGTAGACAGGGCAAAATCTGAGGTCAGTAACTGGGTAGGAGGGTTGACCGATACAGCTGCAGGGAAAGATAGCTGGTTAGGACATCCAATAAGATTAGGCAAATTGGGTGTAGCTACGGAGCCTGACGAGGATAATGAACGAGACTGCTGAAACAGAAAAGCAGCTAGTGCATTTTGATTGGCAGAAGCGAAGTCTGCCGAGAGAATGGAGGCAAGGGCAGGGTAGGGTGTGTTCGTCGAATTCGAAGAGCTGAAAATGGACTGTGCTATTGTGGCCGTATTTGGGTTGTTGGGAGGCTGTTGTGCCTCCGAAGTCGCTGGACCGATTAGTGATGTCTCGTATGCGGAAAACGGGAGTCGAGGATCACGTGAGCGTGGGAACGGATTTCCCTCACTGCGTTGGCTCGCAATACCAGCTGGAATGTTGAAACTAGCAGCGAAATTTTGTGACCCCATTTCCGTGGGGGTATTGGTGCTGCTTCGTTCGCCAGTATTACTTAAATTTTCAGAGTGATCAGCGACACTGGAACCGGAAGACGGATTCACTGCGGCCATGTTGGGAGCCTGACGATGTTCACTCAAATCCGTAGCGCAACAGTCTATTGGGTCGTGGGATCCATTCAAGACTTCGGTTTGACGTAGACAGTTTTTGATCGGATTGCAGTCCACATCAGACGAGGACTGAGCGCCGACCTAGGAGACAAATGGTACAGAAAACAGAATGTTGGACATATACTGGAGATAGAAGTGTTCTTTGTTCGATGTAATCAAATTCACTTACACAATGTGCAACTATGCAAATAAGAAGAATAAAATGCAACAAGTGCTGGTGGTTGTGTAATAGACAACCCGAAAATTCTGGTTCATTTTTGTGCTTATCAATTCTGAAGGTGAAAGTTAGAGATATATCTAACAGATACACTTGTCTGACCAATGCTCAAAAACGAATTGCAAAGTGGTATTCATATGATAACAACGGTAAACTTCACTTGAACACGCCATACAAACCCAAACAAATTCGTGTACATAGCAATATTCCACAAGTATCAGAAGGATCAATAACGAAGACATGTTCGTCGAGGGGTGTCACCGATGTTCGGTGCCTTATGTAGCATTTTCGACAGACCATGTTGACCAAGCTTCCCTTACTAAAATGGCTAGACGGAAACCATCATGTCCTACACTCTTACTGTATTGAGATATCTCGACATTTGAAGTCTATCTAAACAGTAATCTTAAGAGTTCGAAAGAAAAACGTACAGGTAACTCAATGAAGGGTTGGGGAAACTAAGATGGTTACCAGGTCAACTTCAGATTCGTACCGATACATCCTATAAAAAACATCGACACTTATAAGGATGAGTTGACCTAGCCAGTTAAGCGAGGCGCATACGTCAGTGAAGGGAACCATACACAGACCGTGGTTTCGCGCACTATCCGAACACATTAAACAACGGTGAAAGCTGGCTGGATCATAAAATAATAAACAGGTTTTAAAGCCACTGGACTAACATTATAGAAGTCTATGCGACAGTCACCATGGTGGCATATCAGAAAGACCAAGACAAACAATGAGATACGAGAGGCAGACATTGAAACCCTTTGTTAACCGGCTCGTAACTGATACAGTTCGTTCAGGTGAAACGCACGGTGGTTGGGTGCAAATTAGTGAGTGAGACAAAGTCCGAGTGCTCTATGGGATTAGGAAGATAGTATCCATACGAAGCTGCTACTGCTATGAAATGTGTTCCTGTAAACTATATGTAATTTTTGGAGGTCCCTTGCTGCAAAGAACACTAAAACCGAAAGAATGTTCGTCTTGGAGGCAGCTGTGACTGGATGATGCGGTCATCAACCGGTAAGTCACTGGTCGACTAACGTTCAAGCGACTATGCGTCTACAAAGGTTATATGAACTAAATTATAGTACTTAACCACCAGTACGCACTGTGTATTTTTCGAAACGACGATGATGCATTGGATATGACGATGTTAAAATTCTGACTTACAGGCTTCATCCGTTGGCATGTTTGCGACAAATCGTTTTCAGCCGCGTGTGAAAGTGCTTCATCGCATCCGTTCGCAGACTTCCGAATTGAATTGATCTTTGCCGGTAGCGGGGTGGCTGACACAGTGGCTGCCGAAAGCTGAGTGAAATCCGCCCCTTCAGCCAGTGCACGGATGTTGTGTTCCGTGATCAGATTCTGAGCCTCGATGGTCTGGCGTAGCTGACTGAGTGAATTGAACTGCAATCGACGTTCGAGCACAGTGGATGCGCTACCAGGTACTGAACCATTTGCAGCTTGCGTGCTGTTACTGTGTGCACTCCAAGAGCGCATTGGGACTTGTGTCGGCAGGCCAGCCGAATTGTGCCACGGACTTTCGAGGCGAGATGGCTTAGAGAATGATAGTGCGGCTGAACTACGACCAGAAACAGAGGTGACGGTGGAGTAGGATGGTGGTCGAGTTTGTGCATAAATCCCGTCTGCCGTAGTGGCTACCTCTGATGTTTCTTCATGAGCCCAAGAATCCACTGAATTGTTATTTGTGTGTGTTCCGTCTATGAATCCCGTGTGCCCAATGTTCTGTGAATGGGTACTTTCAAAATTATCTGAATTGCCGTAAGCAGCAATGCCATACTGGGTGGACTCCGCAAGCGATAAACCAGATGACTTTCGGCCCAGTCCGCAAGCGAGTTTGTTTGGAATCATGGAGGAAGATGACGTATCGTCGCCATCAGGAGGCAACCGCTTTGTTCCCGAAGTCATTACCCGTGTGTCAGGTTGCGTAATATTAGGCTCTGGACCAGCTGTCCGAGCTCTGATTCGTAGATTCGGCAGTGAAATTTTATTTTTGCGAACAAAATCACACAGCGAAGACTTGGCCAAATTATACTTTTGGGCTGCGCGTCGCATAGAAATATGCTGATTGAGTACATCCTGAACTGCACGAGTAAGGAGTTCACGCCGCTCCCCAGGTTTATGTCTGGGACGCCTGACAGATGCGGTTACCGCTGTAGATACAACAGGATGGCTGGAAGACAAGTTTGGGGAAGAACTGAGTTGTGCACAAGCTGGAGACACCGGACGTGAGGCTGAGCCCGAATGGCAGCTTGTTCCAGGTGGGGTCATGTTCACAGGTGGACAAATGGAGGTATCTGAATTTAGTGTCGCTTGTAGAATCGAGGGAGGCGAAGATAACCTATCCGGCGTGCAAGGAGTCAGTGATTGCGGGGTTTTCGTTTCATCCTTGGAAGGCGCTGGTGACACCATTTTGTGTGCTGTTTCAATCAGGTCCTTCGTGTGGGAATCAAATATCGTTCGACCTTCCGTCAACACAAGGCTAGTTTCCGCAGAAATCCCGGACGGTAGAGTTTCTTTCCCGTCACTCTGACAGATCAACCTGGGTCGTTCGTCCATCACTTACCAAGGCACCGACTGATGGGAATCACAAGGGTGGTAATCACTCGTGGACGAGGGATAGATGTCCGAGAAAAATAAAGACGAGAAAACGCGCTCTTGTCCAGATCGGTCCAACCTGATCGGATCATTCCAGTTCGATCATGTGAGCAACAGGTCAGAGTACAGAACAGCACCACGACGACGATGGATGGATGAGTGCGGAATGAGCACGCTGATCAAGTATACCAGCTGTTTGAAGCCGGGCAAGTTCAGGCACTGGCTCTCTCGCGCGCGCGGGTGCGCTCGTGTAGGCGTACGCGCGTGTGCGAACGCAAACAGCCTGTCTGCGTGTCTAGCTAGTTGTGGCTGGTGCATCTGCTCAACGGGACCAGGCAGCGTGTGAGCGCACATCTATTGATGCGTGGATGTGCGTGCGCAGGCACGCATGAGCAACCCCGCGGCGTTTGTGCAGCAGTGCAACTAACACGTCCAAACAGACAGTATGAATCGACGAACCAGTGGCCACCAAAGACCAGATGAGTGGTTGTGAAAGCGTGCATATGTGCACGACTCAACAGGCCGGTCCATCTCGCAGAATGGGGAGGTGGTCTCACGTGTGAATACCACGTGAAGTCGGTCCAGCGCTAACTCAGCGCGGAAGTGCAGTAGGTAGTGAGGCGTAATAAGCAGTGCTAACGGGAAAAAACCCCAAGACGATATTAAAGTGAAGAGGTAGCAACTGTGGGGGTCAGTAACACAGCAGAACAAACAATAAGTTGTTTGAGTGTTCGCGTAGCGGAACATAAGTGCATGAATGTCAATGCAGGAAGAAGAGCGAAAATTACTGTGATACAGTAGACAACATGCTATTCTCGGTTTTCTCCGCTGGGATTGCGCGTCTGATATTGTAAACTTCTCACTAAGCTTACAAATAATTTTGTTTATCTACGTACAGAGCTCGTAAACCATCATGTGCACTCAACACGTGCGGGACTTCATTAAGATCAGTTGAAACTAAGTCCAAACATAAGCATACTGGGGCATGAGGGGTACTTTAGAAATGATCTAAGAAAGGCACCGCTTTCCATACTTCTAACTAGATTCGGCAAGATTTCCGTGTGCAAGTTCACGTTTGTTGTCATTAAATCATCTTGCGTTCTGAAGACGCGGGTCCCGCTGCATTCAAAATGGTGTGTAATAGGACTAATTGCGAAACAGCCTAACAACTGGCATTTTTGAGCAGTGCAAACCGAAGCATTGTCACGGTGAGAAATCATCCTCGTTGAAAAACGGGATGTGGCAATATGACAGTGGCACTTGCAATCAACAGCAAACTGTCCTTGGGCTCGGGTCGAAAATGGTCAGTAATTCAGTAAACCAATGCACCGATTGACTGAAGACAGAAAAAAGACTTTCCCGAACCAGATGTTTGACAAGTGCTCAGTTGAGGCACTGGGAGAGAAAGCTAAGAGGCAGTTTGAAAAGTAAAACCGGTGTGGTCCAAAAAACATCCCAGCTCACTGTTAACGAAATACATTCATTTGCAAATCAAGCTGATTTTAACGGGAGACTCAACTAAATCCCAGCTGAATCTGTCGTTTGTAATATAAGTAGTGTAATCCGCCAAGCATTCCGTCTTCTGCAAATGAAACATGTGTCAACCAAGTGATTTTCTAGTTGTACTGTAATAAGCACAATATATCCGGGTCGCCATGCAAATGACAGACTCTCATATCTGTTCTCCATCGAACAGTGCTTGCTGACGTCACTCAGTAGCATAGCCCACGTCAAACAGAAAACCTTTCCAAGTGATAGTCCGAAGTATAATACGCAGTGGTCACATATTGGGTGCATTACCTCACTTCATGTTTACCACACCGTGCTACATCAGACTGAGGACAGACAAAGCTAGAAAGGTAAAAGAAAGCGAGGAATGGGTCAAAATGGACAGTTGGACGCAACAGAATTATACTAGATAGTAGTCCAAGGAAAACTATCGATGTGAGGGATACAGCCGAATCGGTTTGCCTCAGTTTCAACACCGAACAATCGACGACAGTAGACAGCCAGCATTATACGCAGGGTCTGCGATACAGACATTCTTCCAAACTCTGAAGAAAGTAAAGTTGGGTTGAAGAAAGATGGTTCGACTAAAAAGTCTGGTGAGGTCATTAAATAGAAAGGCACAAATAAGCATTTGAAGACGCGTCCGGATTTCCTTTAGTCACGAATGCTTACGGTAGGCAGTCGGATTTATTATCCCTCGGTGTATGGCACTGTATGATCTGCGCATGGCCATGGGGGCACAGTGTTTGCTGAAGGTCGTGAGAACTTCTCCCGGTAAAGCAAAAGTAGAAAAACACAGACAAAACAACTTGCTTGGTCGGAATTAACACCTGTGGCAAATGGATACTAAACCCAATAAAGACGCATTTGCTTCAATCGATTGAATGATTTTTTGATATTACTATCATCGTTGTTGGTTGAAAATCACCAAGAGAATTGAGAAAATTTGATCTAAAAAAGCCGCCCATTGGAAAAAGAAAAAAAGCTGGGACATCTTGAATGTATAAGACTGAAAACTGTAACCAGATAACTCAAACGTGTCTTGAGACGGACAAACGTCGGCTGAACTTCATAAACAAACGAAAAGAAACCCATGCCGGTGCTGCTAAGTTAAAAATAAAAATAAACAAAATGAGAATGTCAGTAGGTTATTTCTGAAAGCTGTAAATTAAATTCCTACATGCGTAAGTAGGACATCGGTGCCAGTTTTACTGTAATCAGAATCGCATGTTTGTAAAACCAAGAGTGATGAAGTACTTTTTATATGCTCTCAACGGCTCTCAACGGGATTTTCCGCAGAGTGGCTGGATTGAGGTGCGCGTAGTTAAGGGAAAGTACTTGATAATTAATGTGGATAACCGCACGAATAGCACCACAAGTAGCATTACTTGTTCTATTTGCTCTACGTATAATGCACCACCTAAGTTAATTGCTGTGACTGTAACTTATAATCACAGGGATATGCTGTTACAGCACGCATAGACCTAAGGAATTCGTCCGTCTCCTACGTTGCATAACCGTGTCGGAAAACTGAGGCACGTGGTGTGGGGACATTGTGAACGGATAGTGGGAGAAGATAAAATCAAAAATTCTTTCGAGAAAACGGACAGGCGAAGGAAGGCGAATGTCGGCTAAGTCGTCATCGGATCAATGAATGAATTCATACAAGTGAGAGAACACAGAAACAAATTCAGTCTATATTTGAGGAATAAAATGGGGATAAAAATAATCAGAATGACAACCAAAACGAATTACTGAAAGGAGCACCGAAAAGGGCACAGTGGTGACCAGATGGGGTCAAAATACAGAGAATCGATCGCTATTAAAAAAGAATAAAACAGAATTAAAACAGCACCAGAACAAGAATCAAATCAAAAGTGAAGGAAACGTGTCAGGAAACGTCTGTCAGGACAATAATTTCCGCACACAAATAACAGGTTTCTGTCCGACGAATCAAGTGGTAAAGCTCTTCCAACCTTCTTATGCACAAAATACACAAGCAAAGAGGCAATCCTTATTCACACACATAAAACTGATCACCTCCTACGTGTCATCTGAAGTCGCAGCCCTCCGCAAACATGAAAAAAATGCACACACATTTAACTACTAACGACGTAGCAGTAGCAACGTGGGCAGAAAATTCGCGAGGGCGCGCGCACGTTGCATTCGTGCAGAACCTTGTCGACATTAGCAATACCCTAAGTTTTGATCGTCGCTTTCACCAACGGACGGCACAGCGGCAGTTGAAACGAGCTACTTTTTAGCACTTTATTGATCCACAATATTGGGAAAGCCATCGGGTGCAGAACCAAGCATTCCGACGGGGAGGGGGTATTGAACTTGGTGATTGAATTCAATTCCATTCAAATTATCAGCTATGGACCGTATACTATAGGCACATTGGTTCCAGCTGCTACAGTTTCGATCACCGGAAAACGTGAATGTGGAACGTACAACGAAGCCTTGGAGGCGAAGGTATGTTCAGTTTGTTCGGAAATTGAGTAGCTACGCATTGAAGGCGATAGCTTTGATGCATGAGCACCACTGACTGCGCGATTGGGCCATTTCTGCCATGTCATTAACCACTGGTGATTTGAGTCCCGGGGTCCCCATCCAGGAGGCGGCAGTTGCCCACCCGACTAAGTTCACTGGTTAGCGCTTTCGTACTTCGTTGCCAGGTCATACACTGTCCACCTCTCGGTCGCTTCCACTCAGCACAGGGCTGGGCAAAAGACCCTCTGCAGGGCAGACGGTCTTCTGGCATGCGGAGAACATGTCCCAACCAGCTCAACCTATGAAGCGTGAGTAATTCATCTATCGCAGGAGAGTTCCTTCTTCCTAAGACCGTCTGACGTACCTCAGCATTACTAATCCAATGTTCCCACCAGACCTGACCAATGCTGCGGAGACATCGATGATCAAATACTGACATCTTCCGTACGTCCCCTGCGCGTAGGGGCCATATCTCTGATCCATAAAGCAGTATGTATCGCACCACCGCAGTGTAACCTTTTCCCTTGACAGAAAAGCTCACGTCACGTCGGCGCCAGGTGTCGGAGGTCACAAAAGCTGCCCTGACCTTTCCGATTCGAGAAACGATCTCATCTCCAGCCACTCCACCGGAACTTATACAGCTGCCCAGGTAAACAAATTTATCTACCACGTCGATTCATCATCATCATCATCATCATCATCATCATCATCATCATCATCATCATCATCATCATCATCATCATCAAAGACAGCAACATCAGTGTTGACACTGATGCTTCACTGCCGTACAACCATAAAGTTCGTCTAATTTCATATGCATATATATATATATATATAATTATATATAAAAAGCCCTAGAGTGAAAAGAAGAGAAAAAGAGTGGATGAGGGAAGGGACCTAGTGCTGGCCTATGTCAGCATTCTGAGGTGCCTACACCTCCAACCGCTCAATCAGACAATCTGGAAAGAAACTGACAGCATGAACGCCACTGACATCGGTTAGCCGCCATTTCTTGCAACGTCTCCAGCCAAGCACAGGCGGGGTCACGGGGACCCCATCCTGGAAGGCGTACAACACCAACAACACCCAAACTCTTCGTGATCTCTTTCACGCCTTTTGCCAAGTCATGCGCTGTCCACCTCGCGGTTTGCGCCATGCTGGAGGGCACGGAGAACAACACTCGTCTCGGTAGACGGTGTTTCGGCATGCGTAGCACATGACCGAGCCATCGCAGTCGGTGGTGCTGGATGATTTCCCCAATTGATGTACCTGCAGCACAACCAAATACCCGTTTTCTAATCACCTCGTTACTAACACGCTGACGCCATCCAAAACCAGCCACGCTTCTGAGGCATCGGTGGTCGAAAACCTGGAGACGCCTCACATCATCTGTCCGTAGAGGCCATGTCTCGCACCCATACAACAACACAGCCCTTACTGTAGCCTGGTACACACGACCCTTAAGATCTAGTGAGACTTTTTGACGCCACAAGTGACGCAAATTAGCAAACGTTATTCGAGCCTTTGAGATTCTTGCACTGACTTCATCAGACACACTTCCGTCAGAGCTAATACAACTACCGAGGTATGTAAAGTTTTCCACAATCTCCAGTGATTCTCCTTGAATTTTAAGGGATATGTCCGGAGACTGCACGTTCTGGAGCATGACTTTGCACTTTGAAGGTGCAAGGCGCATGCCAAAAGATGGTATGATGGTGGTCAGTCTGTTCAACAGGGCTTGTGCTTCACTTTCGTCTTCAAAGATGAGGGCGATATCATCTGCGTACTCCAGATCGACAAGGCTCTCACCAGCAACGATTTGAACTCCGTCACGTCATGTCGGCGCCACAGGTGTCGGAGGTTGGCAAAAGCTGCCCTGGCCTTTCCGATTCGAGAAATGATCTCATCTCCAGCCAGTCCACCAGAACTTATACAGCTGCTCAGGTAAACAAATTTATCTACCACGTCGATTGGCTCACCTGTAAGCATGAGGTGCGGGTTTGATCCCACCCAGTCTTGTAGCAACACTTTACATTTTGCGGGTGTGAAGCACATGCCAAACTGTGCAGCAGAGTTATTTAAATCGTTCAGCTGTAGCACCCTTTCGGTGCCTAGCTGCCATGCCACCCGAAGGGAGCACGAGGGCTGGGATACTGCCAGGTTGCCCGAGCCTAGACAGGGGAAGTCGAGAGGCAGAGGCAGGGTTCGGCAGAGTTATTTAGGTTATTTAAAATCATTTGCATTTCGGAAGGGTCTGAACCAAGGAGAGCAATATCGTCCGCATACTCAATGTCTGCGAGGGAACGTCCCGGGAGCATTTCGACTCCCGAGGTTTCAGAGTCAGGCAGAGAAATTTCAAGCAGCATGTCAATAACAAAGTTTAAGAGGAAAGGGGAAAGAGAACAGTCTTGTCTTGCACCACTTAACGTGGTGAACTCAGGCGAAAGCTTCCCGTATACTCGTACGCGCCCACAGGAGTCCGCATACAGTGCCTTGATAAGAGATAGAAATTTGGAAGGGACACCTTTGATCACCAGACACCCGACAGTCGAGATGCAAAGGTTGGCTTTAAACTACGAACATTACGATCAGTAAGTTCGCACGTTGACAACTGAGCTACCCAGAATTGTTAGCTGACGAATAGTGGTGGCTAGTGGACGAACAACGAAATGAAATAGGAACAAATGTGCGTGGAACTGCACTGAAAATATTTGGGGTAAAGAACCCGGTGGGAAATTACACTGGGTTGACGAAAGTGACACCGTGATTTCATCCATCGTTGAGCTGAAGGACGTTGCCCTCAGAGGGCTGCCGAAGAACCCGTCAAACTCTACTGCCTAATAAGTATTTCGAAAAGGAAAAAACATCATAGAACGCTTGAGTGAGCTGAGGAACGAAACAGTTTAAAAAATTCAGTCTTGCGTAGATCGGCGCTTCCATAAAGAGTTCTTTGGGCCGTTGATAGAAATCTATGGACCCAAAACCTAGTGCGAGATGGCTCAGTGGTTACAGCGCGAATTTACTAGCCGGAAGGTCCGTGGTTAGAACCCGACCTCCACATCTCGACTTCCCCTGCCTATGCTTGGGCAACCTGGCAGTATCCCAGCCCTAGTGCTTCCTTCGGGTGGCATGGCAGCTAGGCACCGAAAGTGTGTTACAGCTGAATGGTTATTATCTCCAAGACAACCGAGCAGCCGAAAACTTGCGAAAACTGGAAACATCTTAGCTGTGTGGAGGACCCATTTTTTCACACTGCCCAAATGCACGTCGGAAATCGAATGCGATCAACTGATTCAAACACTAACTTACAAAGAAGCATATGGGCGATCATTCAACTTTAGAAGAACTGAGAACGGCAATTTCGCGAATACAGAACGAGACCTCTGGAAACGGCCGAGTACCCACCAAACTGGTCGAACCCGGTGAATAAGGACTACAACATACGTTTCGCCGGTTAGTCGGCTCATTATTGGAAACTGGGGATGTTCCACAAGAATACAAGGATGCCATCATAGTAACTTATCTAAAGGGAATGGAGGTGGACAGAAGACAAGAAGGGATCAGCCTACGTTGTAGTGCTGGCAAAAGTCTGGCTTGTATTCTGGCAGGTCGGATGGATGCTGAAGGTCTGAATGAAGCCGTTTCATTGGAACGGTGGAGATTCCGGATAAAAAGGAACATGACTGAGTTAACCTTCTCCATTGATGCAGGAGAAATGACGCGAACCAACAGCTACATATGTCTGATTCGTTGACTAAACGAAGGCTTTCGATTCGGTGAACAGAGAAACACTGCCGATCATTTTTCGGAAGATGGGCCACCCAAACAAATTCACCAGCCTTGTCAGGTCTTGAATGAAGGCCACTGTTCGAGCGCGTGAAACTACGTCTGCATGTACCAACATTGAGAAGAGGGTCAAACAAAGCTGCGTTGTGACGTCATAATTCGGCACGTATATACCTGCGATATGCGTGATTTTTCAAAATTCAGGTGTAGATATTCCCGATTACCCGGATGGCCGTCTGGCAAATTCAAAACGCTTGCCAGCCTAACGAAATCCACGTGACTAAAAAGCCCGTATGTTGTTTTTTTTGCCGACAATTTTCCTTAATTGGCATATTCTAAAGTGGAACTGAGGCGCGTAACATAATCGTTCAAGTCTGTGGCGTCCCGTCCGGTTTCCGAAAGGCCTGTATTCTATCAAAATTGTTCGACCAACACCAAAATTTGCCAAATGACCCACAAGATTAGTATCTCTGGATATGCAAGGTGCATTTGACTCAGTTAATTGGTCTGTTCTTTTTAACATGTTTGCGCAGCAGCGAATGCCCTGGAAGTTTGTAAGCATAATATGTTTGTATTCTCAGACTTCCTGGCGAATAAGAGTATGCGGGGAAATCTTCTCTACACAAAGTGACGCTCGATAACATACCTATTCTGCATTCAATTTCGTGAATGGAGGTAATGAGACGAACGGCAGAAGGGCTTCAAATAGCTACTGAAAAGAACCTTGTTTTCGTCTCCTTTCAGGCCTTCAAAGGAAAGAAAAAGAACGCAGGTATTTTTAGGTGAATAATCAAAGTCATCCTGTGCTGTGGCATGCGCTTTACATCCACAAACTATAAGGTCATGTTTCTGGGCGTACAATCCCTGGATACGCCACTTGCAATCCACAAGTTCCGACCGTGGTGTAACAGATAAAATCAATAGACGAATGTCTGAGGCTCGGGTCGCGTTTGCTTAGTTGAGACGACTACGGCAGAAAGGCGGCACATCCCTAAATACCAAGGGAAGTGTGTCAATCTACAATACAGACTACTTTATTGTACGGCAGTAAAACATGGCCTCTGCGAGCAGCCGAATTGAGGCATCTTCGGACCTTCGACATTGTTGTCTCGGAACCATAGTTCGCGTAGGTTGGTGTCGGCGAATCCACAACAAGACAGTTAGAAAACGAGTGTTCGGCTGTGCATTAAAGATTTCAATCGAAAAATGTGTACAGCAGCAAAAGCCCCGGTACTTTAGTCATGTATTGCCCGTGCCCAGTGATCGCTCGCCAGGAAGTGCGCTGCTCTTCATACCCAATTCAGAATCGTGCAAGCAGAAAAGTAGGCAACCCATTACCTGGTAGAGAGAGATGAAATGGATTACGAAAGGCCTATGAATACTCGGGGCAGCTCCCTCCCAGTGTGGGGTCCGTGTGACGCCCTTCATCCTGTGAATGGATGCTTCAAGATGTGGCTGCGATTCGACGTCAATGGCGTTCTTGTTGTCAGTTTATGTCCCAATTTTCTGAATGTCTGGAAGTTTAGACATTTCGGAATGATTGTGGTAGGCTACCAAAAGTCCCTTCTCCCTCAACCTTAATCATTTTCTTTAAAAGGCAGGGATCGGGATGGCTCAGTGGTTAAGGCGCCAGCTTATGGACTGGAAGGTTCGTGGTTCGAACCCGACCTCTACATCTCGACTTTCCATGTCTAGGCTTACACAACCTGGTACAATTCCAGACCTCGTGTCTCCTTCCGTTGGCATGGCAGCTAGGCACCGGAAGAGAGCTACTGCTGAACGATCATAACAAGGCTTTTAATTAATTATGGCTGTAAGGAAGGGAAAAAACGGTATTGAATAGCCGATGGTCGTGACAATGATGAAGTGAGTGGTGGTGGAACAGCTTGTTGCACAGATTTCAGCTGCTTCATCAACACCAACGTCATCGGATACGGCAACATCAGTGTTGACACCGATGCTCCACTGCTGTAAAACCACAAATTTTATCAAATTATATGTAAAGCCTTGGAATGGAAAGGAGAAAAAGAGTGGGTGAGGGAAGGCCCATCACAAGTATTCTAACGTGACTAAACCTCCAAGCGCTCAATCTGGAAAGTGAGAGCACGAACGCCGCTGACATCGATCAGGTAACATCCTGGAAGGCGTACAACACCAACAACACTCAAACTCTTCGAAATCTCTTTTACACCCTACTGCCAAGTCACACGTTTTCTACACTCTGAAGGAGACAGAACAAAACTCGGTCCGGTGGGTGATGCTAAGCCATGCGTAGAACACGGCCGAGCGACCGCATTTGATGGTGCTGGATGTTTTCCGCGATCGGAGTACCTGCTCCACAAGCAGATGTCCGTTTTCTAATTACCTCGTTACTAATCAACTGACGCCATCCAAAAACAGCAACGCTTCTGAAGCATCGGTGGCCGAGGATTGAAGACGCCTCACATAATATGTCCGCAGAGGCCACGTCTCGCACCCATACACCAACACAGCCTTTACTGTAGCCTGGTCCAGGCGACCCTTCAGACCCAGTGACACGTCTTTTCAACACCACAAGTCAAGGAAATTAGCGAACGTGATTCGAGCCTTTGGGATTCTTGCGCTGACTTCATCAGACAAATATCCGTCAGAACAACTACAAAGGTATGTGGAATTCTCCACAACCTCCAATGATACCCAGTGAATTGTAAGGGATATGTTCACGAACTGTGCGTTATGAAGCACGACATTGCACTCTGAAGATACTAGTTGCATGCCGAAAGGTAGTATAACGATGGTCAGTCTCTTCAACAGGGCATGTTATTCGCCTTGGTCTTCAAAGATGGGGACCATTTCTTCAGTTATCAGCTATTGAAACTAGTCGACGTTGATGAGCGGAGCTGCTTTGC